>CAJNDT010000035.1:290000-332679 GCA_905221615.1 Symbiodinium sp. CCMP2592 | reverse complement strand
CCCAACCCAAGAATCAAATCCAAGCCCAAACCCCAAGACCCAAGCCAAGATCCTATCCTACAATCTCAATCCTAAATCCACCCAATTTCAATGTATATATTCCGAGATTTTCGAGAGAGAATAAGAAAAGACATTCGTGAAAATACCGATGAAAGATAAGTGACTGAAAAATCAAGATCTACTATATACCAATCATAATCATATTAAATCTCGAAACTTCCAGATATAAGATATATATCTAAGATTGAATCAAATAGAGAAATCAAGAAAAAAGAGCCAATTCCTCGAGAAAGAAAGAGAATAGAGAATATATCATGAATTACCCGTTCGAAAATAAATAATTAGAGAATTTAAAATTTAATAATAAATCTATTCGAAAAAATAAGAATCAAGAATAAATCGCTCGCCAGAGATTAGAAGCCGCGCGCAAAATAAGAAGCCCGCGGTAGCGAGCGCTTGAAGGACCGAAAACCCGAGAATAAGATTCTTTAAAACGCAAGGAGCCCGCGAAATAAGGAGCCCATAAAGAACAGGGTGTTCAAGCCGAGAGGGGGCCGATGCCACAAGTTAATATCAATAGTGAGATTTTTTGAAAGTGTTCTTGAATACGGGGACGTTGTCTTAGATCGCGTTCTTGAAATCTTGAAGCCGGCAATCTGCCGCCCAAATCTCACTCGTTTCCCCAGACCGCCAAAAGCGCGTTTATAGATCTGTCTCGCGCTCTCACCTACTGGGAAAAATATTATATAACAGGGTAATCCTATCATAATCTCGCCCCCGGCAAAACTCCTGGAGGGATTGTTAATGTATATTGGGATCTCGTATTATCTGTAGATCCGAAAAGCTAACACCGCATGCCAGTGTAGTGAAATTGTAGCATACAAACGTCATTCGAGAATGTGGCTGCATCTTCATGCGCTGGCACATTTCCTACTGTATGTGTGCCGCGTGGTATGCTGGTTTACTCCGATTCAGTCTCTGCACAAACCCAAATCGATAGCATAGGGTTAAAATGGAAATGTGTTTTGCACGCTTCTCGAACGTCCTTCTGTTTAAGAAGCTTGCCGTCCTTGATAGGAAGCCTTCTGACATCTCTGGAACCTGGAGTCAGAGCGGCGACAAGTCTTGAAGCATCTTGGAGCCAGCTTTCCTGGCCTGAGGTGCCAAGAAGTCGAGCAATGGATAACAATGGATTTGGCCCTCCTCCAGGTGCATACTCAGTTCCTCAGAGGTTCGCATACGCCGGCTAAAGTCAGCAAGCAACAGTACCCTCGGAAGGCCCTCCCAGTCAAAGCTGGAGCCAAGCTGCGACGCGATTCTGTCTGAAGGCGTCGACCAGCCTCTCGATTTGATCGCGGAATACTTCAGAGCCACCATACTCCAAATGAACCTGAGACAGGCAGGCGTGCCCTGGAAGATGCCGTACAGGCAAGCTTTGGGGGTTCATGTCGGCACGAAGCATTCGCAACTCAGACTGTTGCCTCTGCTGATGGCATGTGTTAACAAGGGCAGGGAGAAAAGAACAACCTGTGACAAATCAAAGGCAGCTATGGGAAGCTGCACCGGTAGCTCTTCGCCGTGGTCACTTTCAATATGAACCCAGTGCGGCTTTGACAGTACTGAGTGGACGAGCAGGAATTGGCGACTGCCGCCCAAGTTACTGAGCACTTGCCTGCAAAGTTGTGACTGCTGTTTGTCTCGTCACCACCGTGCAAGGGTTGTGGACTTTAGGGCTTTAGTTTTAGCGACGCGTCTCTCGGGATTTTGCTGCTCCATCGAAGCTATGTGGGATGCCAGGAGGCAGGAGGAAAGTTGGAGGGCCACGTCTCATGCCGCACAGGCGAAATGGCTGGATCCTCCGGGAGCGCGTGCACGGCAGGTCAGTGAAGAACGTAAGAGCAGGCAGAAACTAGCGGCTGAGTCCAGCTCTTGCCTAAGCAATGCTAAGCACATCTACAGACAAAAAACGGAATGAGGAATCTATGAATCACTTTCCGTACTTCCCCTGCACGTTGAAATACCTGAAGCCCACGAGTTTCTAAGCTCGTTCTCATCACAGCGTGCCTCCAGCGGCCAAGTCGATGCATAAATCTTTGCGACAGCACGCGCTTGCTGCCGCGGTAGGAAATCTACCTCCTGCCAGCAGGAACTCCGGACTTGTACAGAAACTCCAGGCATGTCCACTCGAATCGAGCCCCGGCAGTTCGCCTTCTTGAAGGATTATGAAGAGTGTTCGTAAGCTTCAAGTTGCGAACACACTTTCAGATCATCCCGAAGAAAAACAACAAACGGATGTTGATGTAAGCCAGAGAGAGAGCGAGAGAGAGAGAGAGAGAGAGATAGAGGAGAGAGACAGAGACAGAGACAGAGACAGAGACACAGAGAGAGATTGAGAGAGACCCTGACCCAGCAAGGACGACGTAAACAAACAGAACAACATCACGGAAAGCAAGAAGATCAATCACAGAGACGAGCAAATTGAGCCAGGAAGAACAGAAGAAGGCAAACAAGCAGGCCCGAACCAAAACAATGTTAAGCAGAACACCGCTAATCAATCTTACTATTGCAAATCAACGCATCATCATCGTCGCTGCTTAAACGACCCGAATCAAGAACGGTGTACAATCGACACAAAAAAGCTTCACCGACTGAACCCACAGGTCTCGGCTGGAGGTCTGGACAGCAAGTCTTTGTCAAACCTCTCTGATGCAGGCGTAAACAGATCACGGATTTTCAGCCCCGGCGCCTCATATTGGAACCTCAGTCGGCCATTCTCAGCTTCATCAAATCACTGACAAGCCGCCACGAGTTCTCGGCCCAGGGGCCATGAGTCGGACGTGTTGTCCGCCAGGTCGACCCAAGGGCTGAGTAGCAAGACACCTTTCGGGGAGGCGACACGCGACACGCCCAAGGCCGGCGCATAGCCTTCTCTACGGGTCTGCACCTTGGAAGCCTGGGAGCCTTCAGATCAATTGCTCCTACCGGTGTGCTACGTTCAGACTTTGTGGGCCAGAAGGCTCATGCATCGATTAGTGCTCTTACGAGGCAAATCAACCTTGGTGAGACTCGAAGGACGCGCTTCACGCAAAAAGCCACATCGTTAAGCCATGTGTGGGCTCAGGCTCGCACCTGCCACCTTCTGCAGATGCGTGGATACCTTTCACTTGCATGTATAATCATTGGGGGAGTAGCCCGCGTGCAATGCAAGCAGAAAGCACCTACTGCTGGATCTTCGTGCAGACGACGAGAGCTGCGAGAGCAACGTTCCAACTGACTAAAAACTCTGAGCATTCCTATCAAAACTCGAAGACTCCGAGAAGATCCGAGAAGTCAAGCCTGTTCTGCGCAGGCTCGGCGTGCGACTTCCAGCGCGAGATTGCCACCCGCACTGTCCTTGTAGGCTGAGGCTCATGCCATCTAATGCCCATGGCAGTTCGGCTTTGCATGCGTCCGACGGCTGTTCTGTGCTTGTCAAAGATAGTTGGAGGCAAGGAACGCCTCCTACGTAGACGTCTTGCTGCGTGTTGCGGCTCCGGAGGACCTCCGGGTCGGGCCGTCGGCTCAAAAACTTTTCAGCGCATCAGAGGCCCCCCGCCTCGTAGCTCTTCCACACGTCCGAGAGTGGCTCGGGAAAGGGATGCTTTGGAGGTTTCCTCAGCTCGCTTGTGTCTGAGGCGTGTTTAGAGTGCACTCGGTCTTGACTGAGCCGCCGATAGTTTGGGCAGAAGATCGCACATTGTGACCGCTCTGCCACCTCAGCAACACTTGGTTTCATCACAGACATGTTCCGTTTTGTACAATAACCTTTCACAGCCAAGTGACACGGCTCAGGAAAAGCCGATGGGTCCCAGGTGAGCAAAACCTCAGCTCGCAGGCGGCTTGGTCCACATCTCTCCGACTCAACGGTGCCTTATTGTCCGAGAAACATGAAGCCGCCACCGTGAGCCCAAACAAGCAAGTTATCCACATGGCTGTTTGCGTCCTGCAGTCAGCGTCTCAGGACCGAGGGTGCTAGGCCTTTCTTTGGTGCTGCCTCTGGGATGTGCCACTCTCCGGGGACACCACCGACGGTGTCCTGCCGCGTGTCCGCTCACCGCTATGCAAACATGAACTGAGCTGCAAAGCGTTGGCCTGCTGCACTGTCACACGGGATGGAAGTGTGACAGCAGGGAATGCAAAGTTGTTCGTGACGGGCTTCACGAACTGATCCGCCTGAGAGACAAGGGGCTCGGATGTTTTGAGGATTGAGATGCGACAGACGGACGACGGCGGGATATTGAATTGCACGAACCCCGAGATCGGGGATTCGTTCCCTGCATGAACCGGTGTGGCCCCGCGTCTTCTGAAAAAGATGTGGCCGCCGACCCATCCCGACTCCATGGCTTCCACCTCTCGCTGCTCCCGCTTGAATATTCCCGGGAGCCGGACTCCGGAGAACAGCAGCCATGGTGGCACGCGCCTGCACTGGCTGGGATAAGTGTCAATCTAGACAGAGTCTTCTTCGGCATCATTTGCAAGAGTCCGACAATCCCTCGACCTTCATTGAACATTGGGTCTCACAGCAAAATAGAAGATCTGAGTCTTAAGTCAGAAACCGTTTGAAACGAGACAGGCTGTTCCGGACGTGAGAGGCGACGGCCTCAGAGTCTCACGGAAGACACCAATCGCGGCCACGAATGTCGCCGGAAGGCCGGGCCCAGGTGGAACGACCATGAAGGAAGCAAGCCAGCTTCTCAAGGAAAGATGCCCAGGTGTGGGCTTCGAGCTGCAACACACGCGCATGATGTGGATCTGCTACGTACGTGAGAATAGTTTTGAATCTGAGCATGCAGGACCCAACGTATATCCGACAATGCCAGCGTCTGAATATGATGAAGCTGAGACCCAGCAAATCAGACGAAAGGGGGAAGCCTAGTCAAGCCGCAAGGGAGGGAGGGAGGGAGGCAGCTGAGAGATCAAGAGCACATTGGCCCTCTAAAGACACCGGCCGGTTCGAGCCAGCTTATCAGCTGATCTTGCGCGAGTCGCATCTCGGGCTAAGACTATACGGGGTGCATCGTGGTGCATCCTGGTTTATTTACTGATGCGTGTGTGCCGTCGCGAGCAGACTACCGCGGCAAGCTCGGAAAGTGAGCTTGACAACATGATGAGTCAGTCCAAGGTCAGCAGCTACCTGCCTGTCCCTGGTTGCAGACGAACCACCCCTTCAGCAAGTTCTATCCTCATGACCACACGGAGCCTTCCACGCGCTCAACAGCATTTCTTTCCGTGACTTCTCAGGATCAGATTGGTCGTGCTTGTTCTGCAAGACCAAATCCAGCCAGGGTGACTCACCTCTCGCAGCTAACATGATGCAAGCCAGGGGTCGCGAGTACTAGATACCGCCACTACCCAACACTGCACGCGCCCAACCCTGAGAACTGCATCATTTCGAGGCCTTTCCGGTTGAGCTCGCCCCGGACCTGGTGCCAACGCATGTGGCAGAAGCTCCAAAACTCATTTCACAGCCGGAAATGTCGACGTTTTGGCGCCAGTGGAACCAACTTGCGGACATTCCGGCAAGGTTTGCCACAAAGTCGCCGAGCCAAAGCCATCCCCGTGGCCCACGAAGCCAGGCACCTGAGGAGCAGTCCGGGGATGGCAGACCCGTGCAATTGCCGAGTATCTGCGGGTTCAGCAAATCCAATCACATGCACAACCACGGTGGGATGTCAAAGCCCTTCATGACGTGGGGCGAGGTCAGTCAAAAGCAGTGCCAAATATGGGAAGATGCCATCGAAGTCGGGAAATTCATCGGACATGCGAAGAAACAGTGGCTGGAAACCCAAAGCGATTGCTGAAACGTGCTGCACCGAGGTAGGTAAACAGTACGTCGCCAGGGCCTGCGACGAGGGCACGGCATAGTAGACCACCTCGGACGAACTTGTCGTTGCAGGACCACAAGCTGACACTTGCAAACGGAGGCAAGGGAGGCAAGGGAGGCAGGGAGAGTTGGGGCTGGAGGCCCTGCAATTTGAGCCCTATGATACAAGATGCAACCGCCACAACTGCACAGAAAGCTCGAGCATGTCGCTGATCTAACGTAAGGACAGCCCGGACACCTCCTCCGCAAGCGATGCCAAAGCCACGTCGTTGGCCAAGCATCCAGGCCTTCGGAAGACGCGGGCAGAGTTTCACTAACAAGTAGTACATGCAACATCGGCTTGGGCTTAGACATCAACAGGATCTTAAGACTCAATCACTGTCTAGGCCCTGAAGAAAGCAAGCTTTGCGCTTCGCATTCCCGTAATTCTTCAACAAGGGCGGAGTTGCGGGGACCAGCATCATGCTCAGGCATCAGCGGCTCGTAACTTCTCACGAACATTCTGGGAGAGGCAGGAGGGTTTAGGGTGAAGGGGGAGTCTACGAAGTGGGACCTGGTTCCATCAAGGGCTTCGGGCTTGCTTGTTCTGTGCTAGAGCCCCTGTTCAGGGTGATAGGGTCGACATGACCACCAAAACCTAGTCGTAACACGAAGTCTTGAAGCCCCATCCTTCAACCCCTCCTGGAGTGGCGTTCACGTCTTGTTACAAAAGAGAAGCTGCCTCCTCCAATTTTCTCAAGCACCCTGAGCCCCGCTGTCCGGCCCGTCAATGTCTCCATGGATGGCTGATTGGGTCATGAGTCGGCGTCCTCCCCCCGAATCATGCGGGTTTCTGTGGTCGTGTAGCACGCCTAGTTTCATCCCAAATGCGCTGGTGCAGCTTGTTCGCGATGGAGATCAGCGAGTCAACCTTGAGGGGCGAGAAGTGGATAACACTTGGCGGATCATGCGAGCTTGGGAGTGGAATTAAACCGCCAGCACGCCGTCCGAGTCTTGCATGATGTGTTGTGTGTTCGGTCCACTCGCGGCATTTACCAGGGTGTCGGGTGGCGCTAGTCGTACAAATGCTCTGAGATCCGGCAGGAGCAGGCTTGATTCCTAAGGCCGTCAACTAGGCTTCCTGAAAGAGACATGCAAAGCCAGAACGCTGAACTCTAGTCTGTCCAGGCTCCGCGCCTGCTGCATGACTCTACATACTCATGAGTCTGGCTCTGGACGATTATCAACCGGACAACCGGAGTGGCCTGCAGCGACCGACGACGACGAGCACTGCCGCTGCTTCTGCTCTTCCCGTTCCTTTTCCTCCTTCCTCACAGGACTTAGTAGTTAAATCCGTTGTTCGGAGAACCTCTGCAAAGAAGTCGCGAGCAGGAGCAAGCGGACGCTGGACGACGGTCTCTAAACCCTAAGCGGCCCCAAGCGACCACGGCTCTTTTTCTCCTCAGCTCTCGATCGCTCCCACGTCGAGCATGGCCTCGCCCGGCCGCGCGCCGCTGGCTGCGAAAGTGCCGGGTGGGGCCTGGGCCAGAAAGGGCCAGAATCCGAGATCCGGGATGCAGCTTCATGTTCAAGAGTTCAGGGCTCCGAGCAGGCGAGAAGGAGGAGCCGGAAACTAAGCATGGATTGGGACCTAAGTTCCCTGCCCGTCAGCTTTGAAAAATCCGTTACGCTGGGCAGCTAGCGCTTGTTCTATGAGCTGGGGAGTTGGTAATATGATCACCGCCTATGCCCAGCCCCAATCTTTTAGCGTTCTGGCCAGCCAAGCTGCTTCCAATCCCCAAGCCACGCTGTCGTGCTTGGACCAAGTAACCTCATTGCTTGACGCGAAACAAGAAGCGGATTCGCCGTCTCCCTTGGCATGCTGGTAGCTGTGCAAGATTTGAGTTTGCACGGGGTTTCGAGAAGCGATGCTGGCATTCTGCACGTTGCAACAACAAGTCCATACCTTTGCTTCAAGAAGCCCCCCTTGTTCCAAGAGCAGTAGGCTTACCCCGTTCTCGAAAAAGCCGAACATCGTGAATGTATGCAAAACGACCTGCGCGTCGTTGGCGCGCAGCGGCGCGACCTCCAGCAGCTTGCCATCACCATCAAACCAGCCGATCTCCAAGTCCTGGTGGAAGCAGGCGGACAGGAAAGAACGGACGATTCTTGCTCTGCCAACATTCCTGACACATTCTGACACTGCAAGATCTGCAAGACCGTAAGATGGCAGCTTCCCCCGAGCTCTGAAAGGCAACACGCTTTCATACTCACTGGAATGGCCCGAGTGGCCTGTGGTGTGTTTCGCATCACGTCGCCGACAGGCACCGGACCGAGTCTTGGCCTAGGCTTGTGGCACTTCGTGTAGTTCGTTCTCTCTCTTTGAAGGTCTTCAATGGTGATGGATTTGTTCTGCAGGCGTTTTGCGACTCCCCCTCATTTAGAGCTCCATGCTTGTACGGTCTTGCGCGACGAAGCTCGTTTCCATGTCGGACGGAGCATGACATGTCAACCCACTATCGGCTCTGCTCGCTCCGCCCGAACCGTGCATGGGATTCCCTGCCCAATGTCACAAATTACCATATACTTCGTCATATACTTATCTGTAGATACAAGGCTATGACATGTAGAATAATATCAAACACAGTTCTGCATCGATATTGTCAATAAAAGCAGAGTCGCCTCTGATAGCGCAGCAGGAGGGCTTCTTCCGGACCCAGGTGCCTGCGGCCCTCGAGGCCCCGCTGCAGCTCCTCCGCGAATTGTTCGGCGAATCGAATGTAGACTGTAGAATCACAGAGGGCAGCAGAAAAACGCAGTCTAGTACACAACACGGAAGATCACTACCACAAAACATGGAAAGGCACGAAAATCAGAACCGGATGCAACAATGTAAGATATACATGCGTGTATGTATATATGTGTTTGAACAATGATACAGTACACGCATGTACAAAACCAATACATATGTGTATATATAATTATACAATGTACATTTCTGTAACGGTTTCGGGTCTCGGGTTGCTTTCTTCGTTGCAATATACTTTTCCCGGAGTGTCAGTAGCAGTCGCAGCAGCAGCATCATCAGCTGACATAAAAAAGGACTGCTGCATGGGAGCGAACAGCTGTAATGACCAGTAGCTTCTACTTTCAGCGGTGGCAAAAATGTAAATTTCTGCCACCAAAAACACCGAAAAGGACACCGAAAACACCGAAACGGGCTACCAAGACAGTGGCCAGGAACACCTACAAAGGGGATCTGTGCACCAGTCCTTGAAATCACATCCGATCAGAACACATCAGCTCAGATGACTTTGGAAGAGTTTCAGACGGCCATGTACGGGTCTGATGAAGCAGATGTCGAGTTCACTTCAGATCAGTTCCCACACGCGGATTTTCCTTTTTTCCCGGGCTGGCCGATCGATGCATCATTTCTCGCTGGCCCTGGGGAAACGCTGCGGATGTCCTGGAATGGATGAATCGCAATTCCATGACATGCAAATGCAATCTTTCAGTCAAAGGCACGCAGCCCAGCTGTGCGGACGGCAACCACGGGTACAGTCCTCACGCTGTCCTTAGATTCTGAAGAAATATCAACGCAACACCATGCATGCGACTCGCAAACGGTCAGAAACGCACCACATCCCGTGAAATTCGCCCGACGCACGGCGGCTCAAGAGGTGGCAGGATCTCGAACGCGCGGGTGCGGGCCTGGAGCCGCCTCTTCTGCTCACCAAGGGACAAGCGATGTGTTCTTGTAGCACCGGCACGTCAAAACGAAGCTGTGGTGTCAGAGCTGGACTGATTCGAACAAGGATATGCCAACGTATGCCAAGGCATGCCAAGATATGCCAAGCAGCGCAGGGGATCTTTGGTTTCCATCCGGACCACGCACACTCAGAGCAAGCTGATTTGCCATCGTGCTTAATCACACCCGCGTGCGGTTTCAGGCCCTTTGCCCAAGCCAGAACATGAATCCGCCTCGATGAATGCGTGAGGTGGGTTGAACAAGGGGGGGTACACATGCGAGCAGAATTGAAACTGATCGTTGTCAGGTTGCGCATTTGGACCTGAAGACATCGCTGCACAGTGAAACGCATCCTTTTCAAGCTGCACATTCGGACCTGCTCGGAACACACTGCTGTAGTGGACAATTAATGAATGAAGAAGCGAGCAGTGCCTTGAATGGAAACGCCGTAGAAGGACCTGCTGCGTATCTGTTTGGCTCCCACTTAAGCTGCCTCAACTTGTGCACGTAATTGCTCCGTATTGCTCCTGTGTCGCGACAGCTTGGGTGCGTCACTGAAGAATCCAATGAAATGCCTCCATGTTGGGTCAGGCACCACAGCAGACGTGTTTTATTGGAATGCTTGGGCCAAAGCAATCCTGATGGTTTCTGGCGGAGTGCATCTGCAAATCCTCATAGTTCCGAAAGCCTACCTCGTTCCGTAGCAATGCAAGGAGTGAATCAAGCTGACGCCGTTGTTTTCTGCCAAGTCGACCACATGTAGTGGATTTGCATGGATTTCCGAATTTTATCACCAACTTGCGCGGATCTGGGTGCACCGGGCAGCTCAAATTCACATGCTTTGCGTCGTTTCTCATTCTCCAAAAGCTCGGACCTGGGAGTCTTGTGAGCCGTGGCCTCCCTCTTGGAAACAGCATCCGAAGCCTGGAGCTCCGCAAGATCTTCAGTAGAAAACATGCGTTGCTCCTGATGCTTCGGCGCTTCCTCAGCACGGTGTACGGGCATCTCTTGGTCGCGCACATACGGATCAGGCCCATGGTGCCCCACTGCTCCTTGACCCAGGTCCTGGAGTGATTTTTGTCCATGCTCATGAATAATGCAAACTGAAACAGGGATACAAGCGCCAAGGGAAACATGGCACGATGCCCCATGCCGTGGGTCCTCCATGAGCCAATCGAGGTATGTCGATCCATCGGAAAGCATCTGCGCTTGGTCGGATCCAGCGGCTTCGTCTTCTGGTGCCGCTGGATCTTCTCCCAACCAAGGCATGCCGTCGTCTTCCATGGCAGCGTTGGCCACTGTGACTCACCAATGGGGATAAGGCCGAAAATCGCGAGCTGATATCATGTTTGTCCAGAGTCTAAAGTGCAAACTGTTCTACACAACAGGACCGTAACAAAACTTTCCATCCATGTTTAATCAGAAGGCTCCTGGACGCTATACTGCAGGGCAGCACTGCGAATCAGAACTGATCTGAACTGACCTGATCTTATATGCAAAAAACAAAAACGGAGTGCACACGGCAAACTCGAAAACCTCAGGTAGTTCTGCGCTCTGACCCGGTCGGCTAATTATGGGTTATACTTGCACAAGCGAGAATGTGACGCCTCGGGGTCCAGACGAGCCCTTCGCCGTCGCGCATTGCGCAGCTTCTGACCGACATGTTCGAAGCCGAAACGCCATGGAGTTGTCTTCCCGCCTTCTCCGAAGGCTCAGCACCTGCAGCGGCAGCAGCAGCTGCGGCATCTAGAGCTGTGTCCGGCACCGACATGTCATCGGTGCAGTCAACTGTTTGTTTATTTTATGCTCGCAGAAATCTTGCAGAGGTTCCTTGCGGCTGCCTTGTAAGCTGCAAAAATGGGAATGCAAATCTGCAGAGTCGCAGGGCATGCGCAGTCGAGAATTTTGGTGGCATGTCTGAACCGTTTGGCAGAGGGATGCGACAGTTTCGTGCTTGTTTCTCTGGGTGGTTGCGGCTTCGGGCTGCGATCTACTTTCAGCACCAATGGAAGTAGTACTGCTGGCTGTTATGGCAGGCCAGCTTGAGGCCTCTCAACCAGCCGCAGCAGTCTTGTGCTACTTTAGGAAGTAGCGCTTAGATAGTAGCACTGCTTTTTGTCAAGATGAATCATTCCTGCCAACGCAGGTTCTGATCTCGAGCGACCCTGGAAAAAGCAACAACAAACGCATGGCGTAGGAACCAAACAGGATGCGGAAAACGCGCCATTCGAGGAGTTGTAGCCATGGATTCGTGCCCATAGGAAACGTACCGATCATCAGCATTGGCAACAGCACGGATGAACGCCTGCTGCACACAAAAACGACAGCAAGCACTGTAATTACCTCCAAAGGATCCCAAATGGATTGATCGCGCACACTGCTATGCAAGTGCTTCTTCACCGATGGTGCGGTTTGCACATCCGGCTGCCGCAGGAGAGATGACCAAGCCATAAACAGCCTTAGCAGCAGCATTTTCCTGGCCGATGGAGCCCAAGAGGTTTCCTGATCACACGGACACCATCAGACACCATAGCACTCAGCCGTTGCGTTACTTACGAGCCTCCCGCCAAGCGCGGTTTTGCACATGCCGCGCAGCTCGCATTTCCGGCGCAGCATCAACAGCGAAGACAAAACCAAGCATGCCGAACAAAGACTGGCAAGTCACAATCGAGATGAGACAAAGAAGCAAGAGCTGGCACAGGGAGTTCACGCAAGGATTGTAGGCACAAGGCACTCTAAACGAGGCATGCTCCCTCATGGTGCAGCAGCAGCAGCAGCAGCAGCAGCAGTCGCATGCGGCATTGGAAGTCATGGTGAGAGAAGTAGTAGCAGGAGTCATGGTAGTAGCAGTCGTCGTCGTCGTCGCCGGTGTCGTCGCAGTCATCGTCGTAGGAGAAGCGCAACCGCATCCATCATGATCCCCAATGTTCCCTGAAACGGGGGGACACAGGCACATGTGATGTATACGTGCCTACAAACGACGAACATATACTTGGTTACATTGCATACGTCTTTGCAAGAAGGACAAAGATAGTAAGAACAAAAACCTAATAGTAGCACAACGACTTTCATCCTGAAGCGTGTGAAGGCTCCTCGTCGCTCTGCGCCTGGCATGAGTCTTTTCTGCTGGGCTTGGGAAACAATCGGCTGTGCAGGATCGGCCCACGGAGCTCAAGCCGTAACATAACAACTTTCATACACACCCAATAAGAGACAAGGGATCCCGAAGGAGCAGGCCAAAGGTCGCCAGCGTGGCGATAGCGCCCTTCTTAAACTCTAACAGCGGTACGCCAGAGCCGCTGCGCACTTTGATCGAGACCTCGAACAAATAATTAGATAATTAGATATTGGTGACACAGCGCAGAAAATGATATTAGCTCTGACTTCATGATGTGCAAAACGCCAAGCTGCGGGAACTCCCCCGTGGAAGGAGTCTGCCAGGGGCCTTGATAAACCTTCAGAACAGCTAGTGTAAAAGCTCTTCTGCCACCAACGAACACATTGCACGAGGGTGCTGCCAAGGATCAAGGCAGTTCGCGCGGATGATGCAAGCAGTCCACCTTGGACGATCTTCGAAGGGTGGGAGAAGGGGCCATGCACTTGGAGAGGAGTAGAACTAGTATTGGAGATCTGTTGACTCTCGGGCTTGTGTCAAGCTCATGGCGAAGCTCGTACGGTGTCTGTTGCATTCCCTCAGGTTGAGCCTCCCCCAGGAAGGCTGCATGACGCTGGCTGGAGGGCAAAGGCCAGCCGAAGCCAGGAACGCTGACACCAGCTGGCCTGCACCAGACACGGGATTGAGTCGGAAGAATGAGGTCTCAGTAGCAAGTTCCTTCGGAAGCGTGACGTGGGGGAAACGCCTCCTTCCCAATCAGTCATGTGACAAACCTCGCAGGCACCAGGACCTTATGATCCCGTCAAGCACACCTGAGCTTTGGCCCAGGCTCCAGCAACCACGGTGCTGCTTGGCGCGCCATGGGTTCAACAGATATGCCAAATCGCACAGACTGTTCCACGGCTGGAAGCTCTTGCAAGTAGCGTGTGCTCAACAGAAGCGGGAGTGGGGCTTCGTGGTCGTTTCTCGAGAATGGCTGCAAAGCAGGACGTCCAAAGTCCGAAAGCCTGCATCCTGGAGGCCAGCACCGGGTCGCAACCGTTGACATTGAACGTCAACGGTACTCAAGAACTGACCTTTGAATCCCTTTGACGCCTCAGGCTCCGGCACGGTAGAGCATAGCATAGAAGCCATAGTTCACTCCGTGCCTGGAATAGCCAAAGCCATTCTTGGCAGCTGCGAAGCCTGGCCTAGCCCCATTCCCGAAAGCAGAGGAAAAATCCTATCCGACGGAACCCATCCTGTTAACAGACCCCACAGCCCGGAAGCACAGCCACGAGCACAGCCTGCACATCTCCTCCGGCTCGTTGGCGTCTGGCTGCACCCGGGTGAGGTGCCTCGTCCGGCAAGGACTCACGTACGAATATCGGAGACTGAGCAAGTGCAATGGATTGCGGCTCAGGAGCGGGGAAACGCAGACGCCATAGGGGCATTGCGACCGAAGGGAGATCACCTCCCAGTCGCATGGGGCCTTCCAGGTCCAACTTCTCAAAATCCCGCCGCAACCAT
Organism: Symbiodinium sp. CCMP2592; assembly: GCA_905221615.1. Lineage (NCBI taxonomy): Eukaryota > Dinophyceae > Suessiales > Symbiodiniaceae > Symbiodinium > Symbiodinium sp. CCMP2592. The sequence goes on along the minus strand of CAJNDT010000035.1, from coordinate 318,465 downwards.
CAGTCTGCACCCTGAGTAACAGCAAACCAGGGAGACAGTTGAAAAGGCTTCGACACGAACTTCGACTTTCGGCATGCGCTCCAACATCCAATACCGTGGTATCATTCATGGCACTGTTGAAAACACAAGGGCCTTCTGTACAGTTCGCCGGCAGACCGGAGTCCGACAAGCCCAGGCAAGCTTCATGCACAGGCCTCGTGACGCAGCAAACGGCGCAGCTTCAGCATGAAGTCGTCCTGCTTCAACCGCATGCACTTGACGGTGATCTTGCTACTTTCTCTATCAAATCACTGGTTGTGGAGCTTCTACACCACTGATCTCGTGTCTATTGCATCGGGATACCATATTCCAAGGCTCGACACATATTTGGATCTGCCCAGCTATTGCAACGAAAGCTCCTCCAAGGTCACATCATCTTCGAGGATGAGGACCACCGGCCTTGCAGCCCAGCACAGCGTACAGATGCATGCAGCGAGGATAGTGCAACGTGGCCTGTCTTCCTCGTGCCGAAACTCTCTGAGCCGAAGCCAGGTCTGTGCTGGGTTCCAGGCTTCTCCAGGCGGTGGGCATTGCTCGTTGCCTTCTGTGAAGCTTATGGGCAGAGTGTGAGTCCGATTCTCACAAAAATCAGAAGGTGGCCTGCCACATGGCCCGCAGATGAGCAGCTGCCTTGTGTCCAAACACTTCATGTCTCTCGACGGCAAGATGGGCTGGTCCACACGCTGGCAAACATACGACATTATACGAGCAACGACTGCTGAGGGAGCGTCGCACCCAATTGTCCCCCGTCCATAGTTGTCTAGGTACCTGGGCACACATCACGACTCAGCCCACCACCTCTCCCCGATCTTGCAGCCCTACCACCTCGAAGCGAAGAGCGCAGGCTTCCGGCTTTCCCTTGAGTCCGGCCTCCTCGCGGTAGTCTCGCTGCTGTTCTTCAGAAGCCTGGCTTCACTCTGTACGTCTAGCAGTGGAGCCTAATAAATTGCAATATATGAGATGCGGGGAGGGAGTCAGAGACTTCGAATGAAATGACGATCAAGAACCACTGTTCCTTTCTGCTCAGATGGCTGGCCTTACCATGTTCTGCTTTGCAGCGGAGAAGTTCCACAGGCGGGGCACCAGGCCCTCCTGCATCTCCGCATGCTAGGACTTGCCATTGCGGCAATCTACATGAGGCTGACATGAATCAGCCTCAGGGTCGACATGGGTCGAAAGTCAACACCAAAGTCAACACCTGTTTTTCACTCTAGCACGGATTGGCCAGCATGGGCCGGGATATGTAGAACAGGAAGCTGCCGATGCCATCCCGCCCCATTGAGGATGGGAGCTCTGTGCACTCAACCCTGCTACGCCTACAGTTTCGAATGAGTATTGAAGCACACCATGACAAGAGGCGTCTACTTAATCTACTTGTGGTAGCTGAAGGACCTGCCGCCAAGGAATCCCGTTCTGGGCTGCCTTTGGTGGAAAGCACCTAATCGGAGCTTGAAGTGGAGTCTCAATGAAAGCCCAGAAAACCTGCCACACTGCACTCCCACATCCGTCACGACGGCGTGTAGCTACCACAACCCTCACTGCTGCCGCCCCCCCGAACTACCAGGCCTCCTGCGCCTGCTGGATGGCTCCTGGCTCGGAGAGGTCGATCCCCGGAACGCGGTCTGCACTAATGTGAAGGTCCTGGAGCGGCGATTCCACTCAATACGGGCGTCGGAATCTCATTCACGAATAGTTCCCGGGTCCTCCAGCTTCCTGCACAAGCAGCACATACAGACACCGTAGGCTTACAGTGTCGCATGAAATGAACGGAATCACCAAGTATGCATCGCTTCTCATACTTGATCAGAGGCTTCTCGGAACGAATTCAGCAAGGCCCTGCCGACTTGACTACTGTCCGGCCGATACGAGACTGCCGCCCGACTTACACAGCTGAGCGGCCGGGTGTGTTTCACTTTTGAACGGACAGCCTGGAGATTCGTGACCACCGGTCAGCTGCAGTTGGCAGGTTTAACACGTAGACGGCCACCTCGAGGCGGAGCACAAGTCATGCAGAGCTCTCCTCTCGAGGCTTCGATGAGACATCTGAGAGCAGGGCATTTTGGTGAAACCAGAACTCAGCTTCGTGAGCTTCGATTTGGTAGTTCATGTACCTTACAGCTTCCGGCTCGGAAGGCTGAGCGACATGAAGATGCTGTCCTGCAAGCGAGGGTCGTCTGCTCGTCCTGATCGCGCTCTTCGCGGTCGTCGGCGAGTACGGGCCCTGCAGATCCCTCTCTCTGTCTCCATCTCTCTTTTCTGCCTTTCTGCTGGGCGTAGGGGGGTCTCTCTCTTGCTTGCACTCAGCCAGAAGGAAGCCGGAGCTCCCCCCGCGCGCGCGCGCGCACTGGGTCTCTCGTCCTTTGTGAGACCCCACGGCTAGAGCTGTTGCGCAGGCCGGCACCGGTGGACCCCCAATCCCTGTACTTTAACTAGAGTATCCCCCGGCCTTGCGCCTGCTCCCGTGGTCAGCCACCATTTGGTGGACGGATCCGTGTGGCCACTTGCAGGGCTTTGATCCGTTTTCAACAAAAGGCACTGTCCCCCCTTCACACACAAGACTTTACAGCCAGCAGGGGACAGGCTGAGGCCCCGGCGAAACTTCCAAGCAACACTGTACTGCAGCTTCTGCATACTGCACTGCAACCTAGACCCACAACACACTTACAACTGGCCTCCCTACCGGTTCAGACCTGGCTTCCTACAAGGCACTGGCACCCCTCAGGACCCCCAGAAAACACGCAGCAACAGGTAACCTTATGACATAGAAATCCCTTTAGGAAGGAATTTCTAAATTATTTTATTTTGCGGTTTCAATTCGATTTAAGTTCGCTTGGGCAATTCGTTTTAAGTTCACCCGGTTTGGGGGCCTTGGAACCCAATGCGATTTGAATTCGATTTGAATTCAACTTCGGTCTACGCGTAGGACCTGCTCTCACGCTGTAGTGACGCTGGTTATTCTGGACGCCAGAGCCTCCAGAGACGCTAGACTTTAGGTTAGAGTTAGAGGCTTCGAGGCTGGCCAGGGCTACGGCGATCTCCTCAACGTGCAAAGTGCAAGGGCTGCAAGGATCCTGTTTGTTTTCTGCAGCCTCAGGTCAGTGCGACAGGGTTTGGGCACGTCAGGGGGGCCTGGGGGGGGGGGCAGGGCGGGTGAGGGGGGTAGGGGGGGGCGGTGGCACTCGGTTGGGGGCGATCTTTTTTTGCTTTGTTTTTGATCTTTTTTTGAACTTTTTTTGATCTTTTTTTGATTTTGTATTGAACTTTTATTGAATTCATTTTGCATTTTTTCTACACTTTTTGTAGGGAAAAGCAAGGATTCCCGCTCCGCCGACCATCCGCCTGAGGGGTCGGAGGGGCCCCCCTCCCCCCCTCCCCTCCCCCCCTCCCCCCCCTCCCCCCCCCCCCCCCCCCCCCTCCCCCCCTCCCCCCCCCTCCCCCCTCAGCCCACGCAGCCCCAGCCCAATGCGGCCCCGTCTCCAGATTCATCCGGCAAGACTTGACCAACTAGGATTCCTAGAGTTCTAGAAGTCGCCCTTCGAGCAAAATGCCGCGGGGATAGGCAGCTTCAAGGGCTGAATCAAAATCGAATTGCATGATCGACCCTGGCAACAAGTTGAATTAAAAGTGAATCTGTTGATTGAATTGAAATTGAATTAAAACTGAATTAGAAAATAATCTGGAAACCACCGCACCTAGAGTCTTCCTATGTCATAAAGGTAACCTACCTACAACTCTCCAGGGTGCCAGAACCCCCCATGGTCGTCGTAAACTGCTGCGTGCATCCTACGTCTTCTGTGGCTGCTCCCCCTCACAAGTGCAGGTTCAGAATCGTCTTCAGCGTCAGGTTCTTGGGCCACGGTGGCCGCCACTTCCGCTTCGTGCAGCGCGTCTTGCTCTGCTTGTCTTTCGGCCTCCTCCATGGCTGCCAGCAGGTCTTCGTCGGTGGGACCCCATGGGTCTTCTTCTGGCATCGACGGCGGGTCCCCCTCGTTGCCAGGCGTCGGGATGCTGCCCGACCACTGTGGTGTATCAAGTGGCGGCACCCATGTTCCCCCCGCTGCTTGGGGCTGAGGTTGAAAGAGCGAAGGTCGCTCCCCTTCCTCCGTCGTCTGCGTGTCCACATGGACCATGCTTTCGAGTCTGGCAGTCATGTCCCCCAGCAGGAGGCGAACTTCCTCATGTCCCCGTGCTTGGAAGGGAAGGAGACCCCGTATGGAGGTCAGCACGGACTGCATTTGTGTCTCCACGCTTCCCCCACGAGGCGGTGGTCTCTCCTCTGCCCCCTCGTTCAGCGCCGTCACATCCGATGCGTGCACATAGTTCAGAAGGTCGAGCTCCTCATGCAACATCACGGCGTCCTCCAAGAGCAGCGCCACCGCAGAGGCCCAGCTTGAGGAGATCCAGGCAAACTCCCCCGCTGCGGCCGCTCCCAGCGCTGCTTCTATGGCTTCACGAGCTTGGCAAAGTCCCTCGAAGCTATGTGCTACTTGGACCCCTCCTTGTGAGTCAGTGGCGTCCTCCAAGCTTGCTCTGGCACGGTCGAGATCTTTGCGCACGTCGAGGAGGTCGCGCATGATGGCTTGCTGGTTCGGCCCATCTGCCCCCCCATCGGAGTTGCCTAGGTCTTCGAGCCTCAACTTGACGATGCCAAGGTAGTCCATGCGTCTGCGTTTCTTAGGTGGCGGTTCGCGGAGGCACATCACTCTCTGCTGTTCCCCCGTAACAACCATTGGTTGGCGGCCTCCCACTGCGTCCATGGCATCTTCAAGCTTGTCACGCACCAGGTGCCCCCATGGCTGGGCATCAAGGAGGAGCGCCAGCTCCCTGAGGAAAAAGCGAAGCATGGCCACTTCCGCAGTGATGGCCGTCGGCTGGTCACTCTCTGGCGCCGTTCGGGCCCCATGGCTAGAGCTGGCTACTTCCCCGGACATGTGTGTTTGCATCTGTGCAGTCTCTTCATGCTCTTCTCCCTCTGGCTTCTCTCTCTCTCTCTCTCTCTCTCTCGCCCGGTCATAGGGGGCCTCTCAAAGCCTCCAGGCATCAAGCACATTGTCGGGACAAGGGGAGTGACGAGCGAAGGCGTCTCTCTCTGTCTCCTTTCAGAAGGGCAGATGGCTTCCCCGCTCGTCTCCGCGTCCCCCGTACTGAGACCTTTCTCTCTCTGAAGAAAGCTTTTAGCCAAACCGACCAGCAAGACTTCCAATGGCTCCAGGAAGCCCATAAAGCTCTCACACACAAACTCGTCGTGTCCGCTTTCGGAGCCTTCAGGCGGCGGATCCGGCACCAGCGAAGCGCCTGCCAATGCGTGATACTGAATGGGTCGGGCCGGTGCGCGTGCTTCAAAACACTGCGCCAATGTAAGAGTTACCTGCCAAAGTATGTACCAGAGTGTACCATGTGCAGCTCGTCGGCACCCAAATCTGGCAGATCACAGCGCTCGGCGTCCTGAAAGGCTCTCGCACTGCACTGCTGACTTTAATCGAAGAGCAGGGCCAACACCCCCCGCAAGCCTGCAGCGCAGGGAAGGGCGTGTCGTCAAGGTCCGGAGCTTCCCTTCCAGGGCTGCGCACGAACGCTGGGAACACATGCAGGCAGCATGAACCGTATGCTATTCGCGATTGTACACTGCATCTGGTCTCCTCTGTGGCCGATAAGCCGATAAACCCTGTCCCACACAAGCATAGTAACTCTTCCTTGCACTGCTCCCTTCCTTTTCTTCCTTATGCGTCCAACCGTTCCGGTCACCACCTCTCTTGCTTGCGTGCTTGCGTGCCGGTCGTTTGGGGTGAGGCAAAGCGGGATCCCTCGTTCACCACCTCTCTCTCGCTGTCTCTCTCTCTGCCTCTTACTCTCCATCGGTCTTCTCCAACCTCTATGTACGCATGAACACATGACCAAACCGTCGAATGGATATTTAGCTTTTGAAGCTGCATCGGGTGCCATCGGGCACTTAGCAGTACCTGCAAGTCTCAGGGAGTAGGGTGTTTAGCCATCTCTTTCCAGGAACACATCCGGATTCTGAGTCGCAGGAAGCGTCTCAATCATGAATGACACTTGTCCATGCAGAGTCTAAACCCGAAATGGTTCGGCATCAAGTACGATTGCAACACATTGCAACTAGAGCCGCCGGGCGGCTTGTCTGCTGCTGCTTGCTGTTGCGCATCCTCCAGAACATGGTGATTTTGCATCGATGCAACGATAACATATTGGATGCAGAACAGCTTCCGTATCAATCGCATGAAGCGTCGAAATGTCCTCCCAGGAGTGATGCCCGTAGCAGGCGTGGCGCTTCACCGCCTTGCAGCGTTTCCGGTCGGGAGGCTGATCAATCTCCCCACAACCGGAGGGCTTCAAGCCCTTGTGCCAATGCCTCCCAGCACCAGTTCCGGCCCTTCCAAATCCAAGAGCCCTTGGAGGGCGTCTGCGTCTTGCCTCGGTAAGACGCTTGCGAGCTGCAAAACAAAATCAGCAAGGCCTGCAAGCCCCGGCAAAGTCTGAAAACTCCCGAGGGGGTACTGTTGGTACCGTACCTTTGCCAAGCGGCATCTCTCCAAGACCCTCGAAGGCAAAAGTTTCTCGAAGCTGCGTGCAGTTCCTGACAAAGCCGCGAAGTTTTATTCCAAAGGTTCACATTTGGAGTCTTCACCAGATCATTTCATTTCGAAGATTCACGAGCCGTGCTTCCCAATCCCAGAACAACACAGGTCCTGCATAGAATCCCACGGCGGTCCGGCTGCAGAGCCCCCGGGCCCAGTCTGCTTCTGTGAGGCGCCTGCGTCCACAATCTTGGGATCCATCAGATCAGGGCTTTTGTGGTTGGCGTTTAGTGCTTGGTGGACGTGGTACTGAAACCTATCTCCTTTGCCGCAACTCTGCGATACGAACCAGCCTGCTTGGATCCTTCTCCGCCTGCACCGCAGAGAGCCTTGTCGAGGCGGAACTAGATTTGCGGACACGTGCAGACTCTCCACAGACTGAATTTCTGATTTCTGCATTGGAGGCACATGACCCACAGGACTCAGCTCGAAAGCCGATGCAACCGGACCCCTATGCCCTTTGCAGAACAATGCGCTGCGACGAGGGGCACGACCCAGGCGAAGCAAGCTGCAGCAGGCGCCCCATGGGCACCCATGCCATGTGATGTCGGGGCTCGAGGAAATCTGGAGAAGCTTAGAGGCTTAGTGGCGTAGGGAGTTGGCAGAACTCAGGAAGTGCTGTCAGGGATCTAAAGGCTTGATTGCACCAGCTTCCAATACTTTCCGGTGAAACAGAAAGCTGTGACGTTCAGAACAGAATGAATGTTGTCATCACACGTCTTGCCAGTACACAGGCATCAACAAATCAGAATCTCCCTGCGACTCTTTGTACGACATCCGCTTGCCCGCAAGTTTGCAGAATATCCGGCAGGCGGCCGATTCGGAAACATCGAGCGACAAACCTGTAATCTGAACACATTCATCGCAGAGATCAACAATCATGATGCCATGTTGAAAGGAAAGAGCAATGATAGCCAGCACTACTGTTAGCATCAGTCGTCATCATAGACGTTGGCGTCACCATCATCATCACCTTCATTAACTAACATCATCACATCATCGCTGAGAGCTAACAGTCAGTACATGACTCGAAAAAATACGGAGAACTTCACTAGTACCCGGGAAGCAAGGACAGAACAGCGTCTACCACAAAGACAATGATCTTCAGAGCATCACGTGCAAAAATGCTGCAGGTTGGTACTACAGTAATATCTTCAAAAATGCTGTAGGTTGGTACTACAGTAATATCTTCAAGACAAGATCGTGTTCGAGTTGAATCCCAAGCCCCTGCCGGGCGGTGACATGGATGGGCCTCCTGGGATTGTATGCAAGCCGCTTTAGTCGGTCGGTGGTCGGCCAGTCAGTCAGTCCGTCCATTGGTCGTTTGTTGCTTCACTCATGGACTTGACCATCTCCTCACGTGTACTGTTCTACGGTTTTTCTGCATCTGTGAAGGCATTGTGATGTTGCTTGCAGCATGCATGTATGCATCCATATATAGGTTTGCACATCTATACATCCATACATCTAGCATCATGTATCTATGCAAACATGCATCTGCCAGTGCATACGTACATGCGCGTATCAGGCTATGTGCAGAACATGTGCATGTACACGTATTATCTTGAAAGCGTGTCTTTGTCTGCGTACATATTCCATGTACTCGCGCATATTTTGCACGTGTGTGAGAGTGCGTGCGTCGTCTGCTTGTGTGTGTGTGACAAGCACACATATAAACACATATTGAGCCTTAGCAGTCTGGCTCGTACCTCTGCAACCGAATGCCTGATCACAGTGCTCGCATTGACCTCTTATCACTGTCCATCTGCTGATATTTACTTCTTTGCGTTGCTCTAGTGACACACACACACACTTACAACGCCTGTTTGAAAGTGCTGTCAGTGTATGAGTGTATGCACATACATGCCATACAGCTCTGAAGCAGCATACATGCGTGTGTGTGTGTGTATACATATATACATATATATATATATATATACATACATACATATATGCGTGTGTGCGCCTATCCATACATGCATACGTACATACATACATACATGTTACATACATACACACATACATACACACGCACATCCACACATACACATAGTGCACACCATACCATACCTATACCATACCACACCATGCCGTACCATACCTACGTTGCAGGTATATTTGTACTATCCTTCTATGTACGGGTATGCACATAGACGTGCACACACATACATGCATGGATGCCTTCCGGCCTACCTACCTACCTCCCCCACTCGCACCTACCTACCTACATACACATCCCCATGGAGGTCCCTGAGCTAGAGCGGAAGGGCCGTCTTGGACGGCCGGACTCGCACTTTGGCCCAGTCTTGAGACAAGCGCCAAGTGTGCAGCGACCATCTACTGCACAGAAACTGCTTTCACTACTTGCTGTGTTGTAGTAGAACGGACAGGCTTTGAAGTACGTTGAAGGTTTGGTCACTCGCTCATTTCTTCCCGGGATACTGTTGCCGTACTTCTTCGACTCCCGAATGCGTGTAAGGCCTTCCATGCACTCAAGGCTCAGAGCTGCTTGGCTCGCCGGTGCTGCCGACAAACAACTTCGTGGTCCCTGGCAAAAAAATCAGTACCATGTGTCGAAGTGCGTGTGACAGCTGTGCTGTTGCACTTCATACAGCACTTGTGAACACGACGTCTGGCCGTGCCTGAGAGGCACCTCTGCCACCAGGCGATTTCCGCCGACTCCATCCGGATATCGGCCTGGTGAAAGCTCATTGCACGAACGCTCAGCCAAGGCCATCTGTTGCCGGCACCATAGCTTGTCGGTTCCAATTTTTGCTTCATTCGTGCCCCCGCAAGTCCACATGTGACTCCACCACCCTGCTCAGCAGACTGCCAGACAGCACCAGCTGCTCCGGATCGCTGAGAGGCGACCTTAGCGAGACATCAACAAATCTGGATTTGTTCATTCCACGCGCGTGAGTGTGCACGCACAGATCTGAAACTATGCAGCAGCTAGGCGGTCCGCGGCTGATCGAGGGGGGCATGCGCTTGGCGGTGGCACACCTCATGATGCCTCTTGCGATCGGGAATGCGAAGACTTAGTGTGAGACATCCTGTCAAGATTCGACCAGGCTACACTGATCCCGTGACATCTAGCAGATTATTCAAGACCTGTATACATGTATATCATGGACATCCATATACACATGTTGGTCCCAACTTCAGAGTACCGTGGCACTCTCCGAGGCCTCAAGGCGACCTCAGCCGCAGCTCGACTGGAAGGGCCTGAAGCTGCGGTTTCGCGCGGCTTGAAAAACCAAAACGACATAGGTATATAGCACTTGTATGATATAATGATACAGTTCACCTTCAACCAAAGACTGCCGACAACTTCCCGACGCTGGTGACACTTCGCCCTCAATTTCATCATGACCTGCAATACCATGGGCAACTGCGTCAGGCTCCGCATGCCTGGCCGAGCTTCTCAGGAAAGGTAATTGGAGGCTTCACTCATTCTTTGCAGCAGTCGACCAGGGATGCGCCTGTCTCTTTTTTGCTTGCATTCACAGCCCCAAGCTAAGCCAGCTAAGCTCTGACGGACAATCACAACAGCTGGCCTTAGCGAAGGCTCCGATGTCGACGAAGCAAGCCTGAGTCAAGACGAGAGTTTGGATTTACGGTGAAGGTCTACAGTCGGCTACTGTCAGCAGAAACTGCTCACCTCGGTCCCCAGCCCACGCATTATCTTCAGCCTTAGCCGGCCTGTGCCGCATGTTGCAACTGCGCGAAGTAGAACAGATGCAATAACTCTTCAAATGAAGCACACACTTTCCCAATCCTCCTTCTGAGTCAGCGCCACCTTTGGGCCCTGAGTGTAAAATCAATGGCAGGGACTTTGCCTGTTCTCGCGCAGCCGAGCTGTGCAACGCTTGTCATCTATGACTTTGGCGAGTCTTTTGCTTTCCTTCTCGCTACACCATTCTCGCACAATTTGCCTTTGCAGCCAAATTCATTACAACCACGCTAGTCTTGCCGTTCGTGCCTTTGCTGCCGTCACCATCTTCTTTACGATTGCTGTTGGTAGTGTATAAGTAGCTCCTTGACCTGTGACATTCTGTGTCCCGGATCTGTGAACTCATCCCAGGAGCCATGTGCTCTAGCTGTTCCAGCGAGTAGATAAATGCAACAGGGTGACTTCACCTTCCGTGAACCCGCAAGAACCAGAGATCGACATTCGGCTATTCACAGCCAGCCGCGCAAGAAGTAGTAGACGATTGCCAGGAGCTCACGCCGTGCCTGGCTGCTTCAGGGGGACATGGTGTCACTCGTTCCAACAGACAATGAGGACCAACAGCGCCTCCGTAGTGAGAATTGTGAATTGCTTCGGGCATCCTGGCCTTGAAGGTCCTCCCCCAATGCTATCCCCCTGCCACCCCTGCAACTCGCCACTTGACACTTGCCTTGAGCCGGCCTGACTGAACCCCTGCAGCCTACAGCAGCCAACCATTCCACGGAAAAAACTTAACTCCGAAGCTTAAGGCCCATGGGATGCACTGCGTGAAGGCCTAAACCACCCAATCATTTCGCAGCGGGGAACTACACTCCGGGGGCTCAAAAACCCAGGGGGAGGGGGTGGGGGGGCCGACGGGGCGCAACCGTACATGCATATATATATATATATATATATACAGATAGATAGATAGATAGACAGATAGATAGGATGATAGATATGTGTGTGTGTGCACATAAACATATATATATATATATATGCATGCATATGCATAAACATATATATATATACACAAATATTCACTTATATATATATATATATATATATATATATGTATGTATGTCTAGATTCATTTCGACGGCACAGGCTAGACACTCAGATGTCGAAAGCTGTAAAACTCTCTGCTTGCCAGCCTTCACGGCTTCTTCCACTTCAACGTTGGAACCTCAGATTTCTCAAAGCAGATACTCCGGTAAATTGCGGAAGCTCTAATGTTCTACCAAGATCACTTGTTAGACTAAGTCTTGTAGTCATGTTGTAGCGAATCCTCAGCACTTGTTCACTTTATAGTATAAAAGTGCCGATTACAGCTAATTTATATCACGCTATATATGTAGATATATTGCATATATAGATATGTACATGTAGATATGTATATACATATCTTCCTAAACTGACCTTTAGGCAACCTGTTGACGGGACTCCCATGCCGCGTTGTTGGTGCATCCGATAAGCCGTTCTAACAAATGTTCTAGGCCTTCCTACGATTATTAGGGGTTTTTTCAACTTTGACCACATGCAGGGAGGGTGCGTGGTCAGAAGATACATACTGTCTGCATGAACAGGACACATGCACGGACTTCACATTTAGCATTGCACAGGTTGGTCCTTTGGGGTGGGCGGGGGGTACATATGTGTACTGTATATGTGCATGCATGCATGCATACATACGTACACAGACATATATATATATATATATACATATATGTATATATATATATATATGCCTGCATGCAGACAGACAGACAGACAGACAGACAGACAGACATGTAGACACGCATACCGACATACATACATGCATACATACATATGTATACGTGGATACATGTCTGAGTGTGTAGTGTAGTTAAGAAATTTGCGCCTGCCTATGTTTACAGGTGCTGATTGCATCTCCATGCGTGGACACCAGGCCTCTCAAGGGTTTTGTGTTAGCCTGACCAATCGGAATCGTGCTAGGTCCTAGCTGCAGCAAGTATTTCCAGCGCATCGTCACCCATTAATGCCTTAATCGCGCAGCTTACGACAAGGACTACAAGAAAACTATCTTTGACAATTCCGACTGCCTGAGTGGACAAGCTGTGGATGCTGCGGCACTGGTCCCAATCAGCCACTGGAAGAGCTTTGATAGGGAGTAATGCAGTTGACCCTTTTTCGGCGAATGGCCGGGCGCACGAGTCGATATCGAAAAAGCTGTTTTGGTCCAATGGTGATAGTAAACAGTAGTCACAGTCAAGAACGGTCCTACAATTGGCAACAGGACTTTGACATTGGTGATGGTATGGGAAGTTCAAACAACCAGTAATAGCCCAGCAGCAACAGCTGCAACATAACTCCATTGCCGTCAAAGTGTCCGAAGAACGCAGACCACAGTGTTTTGGGCGCAACATCCTTCCGGGATTCTGCGTGCAGGGCTGGTGGCTGCTCTCGCAAAGATTCGAACTTCTAATTGCAGAAACGGCATGGGAATCTTACTTTGCTTGCCAACCACATCTCGAAAAGAAACGACCAGCTGCACGAGTCTATGGTATGAACAAGAAGGACTATGGAACTGTGATCCTTGAGCAAACATGCTGTGATGTCCTGCGGTTTCGATGCCACATTAACAAGTCCGCTGCCGATGCTGTTGTAGGGATGTAGTCAAGAGCATGAACTCCTGGGTCTGTGTACCTACACACCCTTGTCCATCAAGGCCTGCATGCCGCAGACCACGGTGAGTCAAACCAGCGGCTATGTGGACTGTGGGACTTCAGGAGGAAAAAACCAAGAGATGAGGTCCTGCAACGCGAAGATCTGAACTCCAGCAGGATCCACCTGCTCCGCCCACCACTGCTGAAACGGAAGAGTAGGGAAGAGTCAACCTTTGTTTTTAGACTGGCTCCAAGGAGCTCGGCTAAGCATGGAAGATGCTGCCAAACAGACTGCCCTCTCTGAATGGGTGCAATGGCACCCACACGTAAACAGTTTCTTCATATTTTACATGTACGAGAATCATGGACTGACCAAACAGAACAGAGAAAGGAAGCATGAGACGCCTTGGCGAGCTTTGACAGCTGCTGTTTTAAACGATGACAGGGTCGTCGGAAACCAGATCTTCATGCCAGGCCAAAATCACAACCTTTGAGGTTCTACTTTGGAGAGATTTCATAGCTGACACTGTCTCAAGTAGGGGGCTCTACGACCATACGGCATCTCAGGGAGGGCAAAAGCCAGCCTTCATCTTCTGCAGTGCTTTCTGGAAGGTGCGACGTGCACGTAATCGATGGAAGGAATTGGTTGCCTGTTCAGGGTCCATGAGACAAGCACCCCGCGGCGCATGGCCATGCTGCAGTCAGCAGGTTTTTCAACCAAGGGAACCATTCCGGTGAAAGTGAGGCCCACGCCAGGCAGATGGAACTGGGAAGAGCTCCTTCCCGTGCCAGGAGATGCTCCAGAGAGCGCAGCCTGAAGTCTCCACTCAGGAAAAATGCTGAGATGACACGTCAGCTTGCCAAAGCTGGACTCTAGCATCCAGCGAACTTAGAAATTTGGGCTGGGAGATGGATAATCTACGCTGAAGCCACGCGCTCGACGCTACATCCATTGCAGAGGCAAGCAGCGCATTGGTTTGGGTCGAGACGGACACTTCTTCCAGCAGGACCTGCGGTCGTATCGTGAACCCGGCCCTGTCCACCAACAGAGGCAAAATAAGTTGAATGCAAAACGGTAACGACGATATGACCCCATGCTGCGCCGGGCTGATAGTTCGACCCACTAGCTTGAACATGCCACAACACATAGCCCGCGCACCCTCTTCCCCATAGACTCCTAACACAAGTGAGGCTTTGGGGCCTCCTCTGGAACTTTAAAAAGTATTGCAATTTTAAAGCAAATAGAAATTACTCCGCTAGCCTGCGTATGGTAAACGACACTTTGGGGCACTCCGCTACTCCGCAAATCTCCGCAAGAGCCTGCATGTTAGAAAATGCGCGTGTATCTCGAAACTTTCGGCCCCGGGATGTAGATACCAAAGCTAACAACCTCATCACTGAGGAGAGTCATGACAGTCACGAAACATCAATGCCGGCCCGATGGCTATAATGAAGGGGTGCGACATTGATGCATAACGACAGCAAGTGTAACAGCAAAATCGTCGGGCTTCGTCCCGCTGTCATGCATGACTAGTGGTGGAACAACCACCGCCGGGCATACATGCTCTGGAACGCACCTGTACTTCTCATCAACAGAACAGCCTTTTGCAACCGGAAGCGTTGGAAGGCTGGCCAAACGCGAAATGCAAGCAATCTCATTCAGAACAGCAGCAGTATCACTATGTTAAACTGGACAAGAATCACAAGAACCCTGCAGCTGGACGTGACCCAAGCGAGCTCTCTACCAGATTGGCACTTTGCTTGCCGAGAACATCGGACAACCAACGTAACCAACGGACCCTTCCGGCCACGTTCTGCTGGAAACAGCTGCCGTGCAGGTCGGAATCTCCGGACAGGCTCGAAAACGACGACGAATCGATGCCATGATTTGGGTGTTCACCGAGCTTTGCACAACCAACCAGTCCAGAGGAATCAGAAACAGCCGGCCCTCTCCATAGGGAGCATTTCAACACGCTTTGCTACGGGATGCCCGGGAGTCGGCTGGCGTATTCAGTACTGTAGAAATCAAGTTGATGGCCGTGTGGCTTGGCACAGGAACCAGTGCGGTACTGTCACTGTAATGTCACGGGGGCGGGTGCTGGCCGATCCAAGCGCGATCCCTGTGTCGGCACAGACTTTGCTCTCCCTCTCCGACACAAGATTTGTGGTGTGATATGCCCTGAACTCCGAGGATCGCTTGGTTTCTGGATCACGGCTATGGTGCATCGTCCGAGTCTCGACATCGAACAGAACGACAAGAGGTTGCCGCGCGACAGGTACACATCAGGCGAGTATGGAAGCATTTGACCGCCGGCCCTTTCATATCCCATGGAGAATGCCGACCACGACCGTGTATTTTGCATGAGAAACCTGTCGGAAACGAAACACACGTCCGAATTAGAGATGGCTTCAGGGACATCTCTGCTCTGCAGGTCTTGGGCTTGGGTTTCGGGATATTGCTCGGATACCCTGAGCCCACCGCAGACGAACATTTGCGTGTTTGCACCAAAAACGATCAGCATCATGTATAATTACTGATGAGCAGATTCGCTGAGACCTGCTACCACAGCGGAAAAGCACGATCATGTGGCATGGGTCATGTGGCCTCAGTCGTGAGTGCACTGCGGTCTTCGAGCCAGCGTTTCATGGCCGCAGCCTCGGATACCTCTGGCTCAAGGTCCTACGCTTCATGGCTTCACCTTAATGCCGACAAGCAGAGCAAGCATTGCCCGGGTTCCTGCAAACAAATTGCGAACTCTAGCTCAGCAGATCAGTTGAGGTGAACATGTAGCGTTGGGCTTCCTCTGCTTCAAATCTTCGCAAGGCTGAACCACCGGGTCCCTTCGGCACATTATCCACCTCTGAACTTGGAAGAACTGAACAAGAACAACATGCTGAACTGGCCTTGGAAACAACATCCTCGCCAATCCCCCCAGATAAGACCAACCTTAGTTAGCCGGGTGCTGAGACAAGGCTGCAGAATCACCTTCCTGAGACTGAGCACGTGCACAAGAGAGAGGGAGGGAGGGAGAGAGAGAGAGAGAGAGATAAAGAAAGAAAGAAAGAAAGTGGGAGAGAGAAAGTGAGAGAGTGAGAGAGCGGGTGGCAAAGATGTAATCTAATCAGAGTGCAGACTGCCTACTGTTCTCAGTGGAACACCGGATAAAACAAGCAACTTATATACCCCATCTCGTCTCGCTTGACGAAGCATAGGGCTTCTACTTCAATGATGCGAAGACATGAGCATGACAGGGTATTTCCTTTTTATGACACCCCTACTTACATCTACTAGTACGTGCGTTACGCAGCGTATCCAAAACGCGAAGACAAACCAGCATAGGATTGTCAGTGATTCGGGTGGCTTTACCATGATAGGTGCTAGTTAAATGCGATTGATTGCATTTGAGATAACATATGCTTCGGCCCCTGCAAACTGATTCTGAAGCGTGCAGTTGGCTATGAACTTTGTTCTGCCTTCAGGTGTATGAGATCGTTCGTCGTCGTATAGTAATGGTAGTAGTAGTAGTAGAAGAAGAAGAAGTAGTAGAAGTAGAAGTAGTGCAGTAGTCGTCGTCGTAGCAGCAGCAGCAGCAGCGGTGGTAGTAGTAGTAGTAGTAGTAGTAGTAGTAGTAGTAGTAGTAGTAGTAGTAGTAGTAGCAGGCTAAATACTGGCGTCGTCGTCGTCTTCGTCTTCTTCTTCGTCGTCGTCCTAGCAGTAACACTAGCAGTGGCAGCAGCCGCAGCAGTATGTCACGTACATGTGCAGGTGTCCACAAACACGTGTCTGACTGTTGATCCTGTCCAACGGCATGCGGCATGCGAGCTTCGTCAAGGGCGGTGAGTGCCAGCGCCAAGCGCTGCGAGAGCAGGCCACCCTGGCTGTGTGGGTTCTCTGTTTCGGGTGTTGGCTAGTAACCGCTAGTATGTCGTTTTGCTGAACACATGCTCGTGTGATTGAGCTCAGATTGTTGCGATGGCATGTGCACTCGCAGACAACGGGTGGCGCCTCGGGGACACGCCCAGTGCTCCAGTCAATGGCATATCCGAGGACCACGATGGCCTTTACAAGCAACAGAAGCACCGACGACAAGGCCCTCTCATGAAAGGGCCTGCCAGACATCAGGTAGTTCAGGTGGACGTCAACTGAAGCGTCAGACTGCACTCACTCCGCCCCCACACGCCCATACACTGGTTCAGATGCCTCACAAGATGTCGGTACCGGGCCAGCAAGCCGAGAGAGCAGCACTATAGGCACACCTGCAGCAGATCTGTCGGACATCTCAACCATTGTCCACTTCGAAAACCGGCGAGTGCCAAGACCTTGCCTTGCAAAAGGATGGCAAGTAGCACAATGCCGACGATCGTCCTGTACCTCTTGTGCATACCGGTTGAACGAATCATGGATAGACCCGTTTCTGAACCAGGATCACAGTTCCCTGAGCAGGGCCCCGTTCGATCTACTCCGCTCATGCAAATGGCACGGGCTCATCGCGACCGCCGCCGCCGTGCCATGGCTGTCAGTGGACGCATGTTGCTTGATCGTACCAGGATTAGGATGGAAGCCCTACTCAGGTAGACAGTTGGTGTGGACGTGACCTTCGCAGCCTGAGAGCGGCCAGCCGAACTTTGGAGCGCAGTGTCGGCAGTCACGGGTAAAGCGCTTCTTTGAGGTCGCTAACTCAGACTGGATGCAGAGTGCACGACTGCGTGATGCGCTAATGGCCTTGTCGCTCAGCTTCACGACGACCCGCCAAAGTCCTGGGCGGCCGGAGGGCTAACTATGTGCGATGCATAGTGACGAAGGCATGGTGAAGCAAGCAGGTGCTGACCCCAGACCTTACACTCAATCCACCCCCCTATTCTTTCACCCCAATTCCCCCTGAAATAACCCTTTGAAACCTGCAATGTGCAAAACACGCGCCAGAACTAACTCAATAGTCCATAGCACAACTCAAAACACCCAAATCCCACGCGAAAATCCCCCATACCTTCCAAAACACTTGGCTGCAGCTTGGGAGCTCGAGGTCCGGATTCCGACTGCCAGGGCCTGCGTGCTCATCAATGCCGGCGACGAAGCTCAGAAGATGGAATGTGGCCACACGCTGATGCTGCAAGAAGGTTGGGTGCGTGCAAGGCGACAGGTGCAATCCTTAAACGCGCGTCGACACCTTGCGAGTCCTGCCAAAGAAGCCGATCTCTCGCCATCCTGCCACTGTTGCTTCGTGGTGGTTGTCTGAGCTGAAACACCCCTGGCTCTTGGCTCCCAGGACCTTGTCTCTTGCTTTAATTCTCCGTGCCATCGCAGCAGCTTTCGGTATGAAGCCGACAGGTGGTCCCCGAAGAACAAAAAAAACTTCGCCAAGGGCTTCGACCCTGTCCTGGTCTCGAAAAGCTGACCGCCTGCCATGAGTTGCAGTGTGGAGCACAAGACCAGACCTCCGTTCTCACTGCGCCTTCTTCTGGGCTCGCCTGCCCTGGGGGATGGAGCCCCAGCCTTTAGCGGGGAGATTTGGAGAAGCGACTCGCTGCAAGCTCTAAGGCCCCAAAGAGTCTGGCTTCTTGTGCCAGCTGCTAAGCTGCTTGTCCCGCTGCTGCTGCTCAACGCGCAGTCGATCCTGACTAAAGGCAAGCGAAACGTGGCCGGGCCCAGGACGCTCATGTTCGCTTTCAGCGCAATCAGCTTGGACTGGAAGCTCAACCGTGGTTTTGGCTTTGAAAAGGCAGTCCTGCCACAGCAAGTGCCCGGTCATGAAGCTGGTTCGGTGGCTCTGCTCCTTGCCTCAGTAAACACTCAGCTCTACAGCCGGGCAGTGTGCGAGCTCCATCTGAGCCAGGAGCCGATGACTACCTTTCGGTACAAACCACCGACGGGCTCCATCACGATGGTGGACGAGCTACTGGTGACGCTGTTGGTGTGTCGTCGTGCAACATATTACTGACAATGCATGCATGGTGCCAGTGATGCTGACGTCGCAAGCTTCGTTTCCCCATCATGTCTATGAAACTCGTCGCAACCAGGCGATTGAACGCTTTCCTCGTGCTTTCATGAAAGCAACCTGAGCTTGCATATCCTGCGTTGGTCCAAGCATATGCGAACCCGTCGTCGGATGAAGCGTTGTTCCTCGAGTCCACGCACCACTGCTTCGAAAGATGTCGGCATGTCCAGCAAGACCCTGCTAGTGAATCAAAATGATTTTCTGTACGAACACACCCCATCCACGCGTTTTCGAACGAACTCTTTGCGTGATCCACTGCTTAAGCGATCACTTTGGATCCGTATTTCTCATGATGATGTTGCCGATATCGGAGCGGCCCAACTTGGACAGACCCACGTCTTCTGGTCCAGATCACATGCTCCCAAGGCTTGTGACTGCAGACGCTTTCCAGTCTCCAAATCACCTGCGCCTGCACAGTTGTTTGGCTGCTATGGCACGTACTATGGCCTTGGGCACCGCTCTCGCCTTCTCCAGCACAATGGCTCATGATATGAGCGGCAGGCCATCGTCCTCTTCCCGTGCTTCACGCATTTGCTGGCGTTCCCTTGCAAACTAGACCTTCGACAGCAAATGACAGTTCTGTGGCACTGATGTGTCTCTGGCCTCCAAAGACCGTCTCCCTCAGCAACTGTGCGATGTGTCTCGTGGATCCGCCGAAAAAGGCCGTTGTGCAGAGACGGGTACGTACTGCCGGTGTCCTTTGTGACCAGCCCCTACTTGGGTGTCAAAGCGATTGTTTTGACTTTGACACATGGAGCAGCTGCACTTCCAGATCAGATCATGCCGCTGATCCATGTGCCAAATCCAAAACTACCCCAAGTTTGCTGTGGTAGAAAAGAACACCTGCAGTGACCGGCAGTATTTACAGCACGGAAGGTTTCAAAGCCTCGTGCTCCTCAGCCTGTACGTCCACTTGATAAGATACGCAAGCCTCGATGCAAATACCAACGTTGGTGAACGGGTCGTGCCTGATTCGCACGAAGCCAAGCTGTCAGGTCTCGAACTATTGCGCAAGCTCTGAGGCGAGCAAAGCCCGATACTACGTCTTCCGGGTGAGCAAAGCTAGCAGGAGTCAAAGACTCTGAATACTGCATACCGGATGACGCACTGCTCTTTTCGAAGCATCTTTGAACCTCGTTTCTGTCCAAAATGAAAGGGGGCGCACCGGCCCAAGTGGCCGGCAGCACCCACCGAGCTCCGGACTCCGAATTGAAGGGTCCGGGCTCTTGTAAATCGAGCTCAGGACGTTAGGTGAGAATCACGACTAGACTGACTAGACGCGGACCCAAGTACCTGCCTCAGAACTCTTGGAAACTGCCTCTACAAAGGCCAAACTGGCAATGCCATCGGCTGCCGTGGGGAAGTCGACTTCTGGAACCTCCGCACCAGTGTCCCGTGCCTGCACTGCAGCAGCGAAGCTGCGGTAGATGTTGGCAAAGGCTTCCAGATAACCCTCCGGGTGGCCTGGTGGAAGGCGGGAACAGGAACGTGCCTCGGGACTGAGGTAGGGTTGTCCACGGTGGAGTGTCTGTACTGGCTGGTCACGCAAGCGCATCGTAAGGATGTTAGGATCCTCCTGCATCCAATCGAGAGATCCCGCCGAGCCATACACCCTTAGGCGCAAGCAGTTCTGCTCCCCCGATGACGACTGGGAGGCAATCAGCACTCCCCGCTGACCTCCCTCATAGCGGATCAGCACGTTGAAGTCATCTGGCGCGCGGGGGCCTCCAGTGACAAAGCTAGATACGTCCGCAAAAACCTCCTTGGCCTCGAGGCCAGTGACATATCGAGCCAGATGCTCTGCATGCGTGCCCACATCGACCATGCTAGAGACGCCGCTGGAGGCACTCATCGCCGGCTTGTCATCTTTACCCTCTTCTGGCACGAGCCAGCCCTGTGGATACTCCACAACAACCTTTCGAAGCGTGCCCAAGCGACCTTTCCTGACCAGAGACCGGGCCTCTTTAATCATGGGGTATCCTGCGTAGCAGTGAGTCAACGCCAAGAGGCCGCCGCCCAGCGCTGCCAGGGCCTGCTTTCCTTCGGCCAGAGTTTCGCAGAGCGGCTTGTCGCAGACAATCGGGAAACCCTTTGCGGCCAGCAGTTCAATCTGCTCCAAGTGATGGCGGTTGGGTGTACAGATGACGACAAAGTGCGGCCTCTCCTCTACCGGAAGAGCCGCCTCTTTCTCCGCGAGCTCCGAGGGCGAGCCGTAGACACGCAAGTCTGGCAAAGCCAAAGCTTCGCCAAATGACTGCGACCGCTCTCGGCTGGAAGAGAAGCAGCCGGCGACGAGCCTGGCCGTATTGTCCAAAGCCAAAGCCTTTCGATGTGCCTCGCCGATCCATGAACCCTGGCCAGCACCGACCATGGCATATCTCAGGGTTTGCTTCGGCATGATGTGCGGCCAGCTTTATGCAGCCTCAGCTTCGCTTGAGCCTGCCTCCCCACGGACCCACATGTACTCAAGATCTGGCATGCCAGGCCGTTCAGGCACCTGATACTCAAACAGGACTAAGGGCTCTTCCTGAATATTCATTGGACCTACACATGCTTCTTGCGAAGATTGAAACAGAGGTAAACCGGAAATGGACCCGGCAGACCCCTGGCCTTGCCAAGCGTCAGAGCCCGAGTTCAGGCCTGCCTGTCGCAAATGTTAAGACCCCTCCCGTCCCCTCCTCTCCATAGATGCAGCTTTCGAGTCAAAGATTTCATGATGATCCCTATAGTTCCACCTCCGCTTGTTTCGTCGCGAGATTTGGCGCGGATGCGCATTAAAGCCATCAGATGCTATTCAGCTCCAGCAATCGCCTCTATGAGCGCAGATTTAAGCACTCGGATCTTCCCTTCCGACCTTGTGATCTGAACCGTGCACCAAAAAGGGGAGTGGTGTTCTCACAGCGGGCACGTGAGGACAGGTCGATCGGGCCATGCATCTCAGCATAAGGAGGGCTGAGGTAAGAAATTGAAACACGCAGCAGTGTGTGTTTCGCACAAAGCGAATCATGCTGCAAAGGCGGTTGGCGGTTCATCCTGTCTCTGCTGCATTAAAGCAGCAACATGCCTGAACGGCCGTCATGAGCATTGTGTCTGTCACCATTGCACATGACACCTACGCACGAAAGATCAAGAAAGGATGACCGACCGCAACTCTCACATCGGAACGAACCCAGTCATGGCTCAGATCTGGATGTGGTGGCATGGAGCCGGCATTGGGCTTCGTGCCTGCAGTCTCAGGCATGGCATAAGGCATAAAGTACACCAGGCAAACCGCGTGAGCTACAGAGCTACAGTACGAGCTCTCTCGCCTGAACGTTCGGAGAATGATACCCAGAGCGCAGTCCCATGCCTGGGATCTTGCGCACCTGCCAGGGACTAAGATCGAGAACAGGACACTCACCACGGTGCCACGATCACGCCGCCTGTTGCATTTGCTGCTGCATGTGCGGGTGCACATGCGCATGGGCTTGTGGCTGCCCTTGTGGTCGAACTTGTGTGTGGGCTGCCATCGGGGTCCTGAGGAAAGGCAGCAATGCCTGCCCCGATGGTGCACTAATGCTCACTCACGTCAAAAAAAAACGAATGCTGAGAGTGAAGCGGCACCAGGGTTCCTGTCGAGCCAAGCTCGTGTGGGATGTATCGTGCGCTCTGATCATAGCGAAAGCTGAGGTCAAGGGCGAGCCCGCTGGAGATCATTGATGGAATTGCGGAGGTCAGGTTCTGCTGCAATGGAAGTCCTCGCATGTGAAATGCCAGGTGCACGGTGATTAATTAAACAACAGACTCACTTGGCCAATTGCGCGGTCCGGTTCGAAGCCATTCCGGCAGGATGCGTGCCGTTCATCCCGATGTGCAAGCGTGACGAGTTCTTCCGCAGAGGTGTCGTCTGAGTTGACCTGAGATCCCTAGGCTCTCACAGAGCTCGCCTTACGAGAATCTTGCTCAGCTTGCGGCGTCAGTCGGTTGGCACTGTGAGCACTGGCATCCAGCGCGCTCCCTGACAGAGATCGACGGCCGAGGGCTGAGCCATGACGAGACAAGCCACCACAAGGCCTGGGTTCGTCGCCTCATCTCGCTGAGGCGAATACGCCTCAGTTTCGATGCTATGTGCGGTATGGTACAGGGATCCCTTTCTCCGTTTTCTGGAATGTGTGCGTGCAAGCATGTGACTAGACATATTACCTGGACTCCACAGCTAAGCCCATGGCACCGCATGCAGCACTTGGTGATGTGCTCCTCACAGTAGCTTCGAGGCACCGTTGTATCGGCGGGCATGTGGCAAACTCAACGAGCTGTCAGGTGCCCTCAGCTGCGCACGCTACTGGCATGACGGTGCTTCCGCCTCCAAGCCGACGTGCAGAAAGACTTTGCTCAGAGCTGCTTGGTGTTCTGGCCTCTGTTTGGCACTCCAGGGCGCCTTCCGCCGTCCTTGCAGTTCGCTGCATATTCCGTTTACCAGGGGAGAGGAATCTCAGGACGGACATATCAACCATCTGACAGGATATGGTCGGACATGGAAGAGCTGGTTCTGCGATGGGTTCTCTGCATGTCCTATGTCTTCACCTTCCTTCAGCGGCATGGCGGCGCTGATGCTTTCTCCATGCTGCCCGATGATCGATTCAGGCCACGCGGCAGTCGTGCAACTGCTTAAATCGGGCTCGGGGCTTGCAAAAGCTCCAATCGCAATCGTACCGCTGTTCTTTGTTTCTTACATGTCTATGTGCAACTTTTACGACCACTAGTGCTCATGTATAATATTGTGTATATATATAGTCATACTATATATATATATACACATGAGGAAGGCTTTCTGTGTATACTATAAACATACATCTTTTCCTTTGGGTATTTAAACCACCTATATATCTATCTGTCTAGTATCAACCTATCTATGTATGTATTCGTCATTGTTTGTTCATACAGGTAAACATCTATTTTCTGATTATTTGTTTAGTTGTCGATCTGTGGGTGATTTGCATAGTTAGTTAGTCAGCCAGTCAGTCAGACAGACAGTGAGTTAGTTAGTTAGTTTGTTAATTAGTGAGTTAGTGAGCTAGTCAGCTAGTAGTTAATTAGCCGACTAAGTAGTTAGCTTGGTAACTTCGTTGGTTCGCTCGCTCGCTTGTTCGATCAGTTCAGTTCAACTAGTCGTACAAAGCTAAGTTGAAATTAGCTAAGTTCAGCTAAGCTTTCCTTGCCTTGGCGTGGCTTAGCTTGGGACTTGGCTCTCAGACTTAGATGGGTTCGTTCGTTAGGTTGCCAAACTGTTGATGAATTGTATATGCTGCTACACAGTTTTATAGGTATGCATGCCAGGCCCGGCCCCTGATGGATCTACCGTTTTCGTTTAGTGAGGCCAGCCTCCTTGCTCCCTTCTTGCCTGTGCCTGCCTTGCCTCGCCGCACCCGGGACCCTACCCCCAATATCTCTTCCTGACCACGTGTCGTTACAAAGAACGAAAGAGGTTCTTTTGTTTTTTGCCTGTCACGTTTGTACCAGCTGTTGCATGGTTTAACTTCATTGGCAAAGTTGAACAGCTCGCAAATCGACGGGTTTACATCAGTAAGTAGTTTTACATGTGCTCTTTGGCACAGAAGATAACAAACTGCTGTTGCTATGGTACCAACGAAGCCTTGTATTCATTTCAATTAGCTGGGAGATTGAAAGTCGTGACGTCTCTCTGGAAGTTATTGCAACGACTCCTTCAGTTGCGCATGGTGCCATGGAAACGATACACAGTCGCTCCTTGGCAGACACGCTCCGTCATGTATGCGTGAGAAAATCGAAAGATGTTGAAAAGTTGCACCGGTACAAACCTCAATACCACATGCGATGACAATATCAAAACTACACATCATCAAGATCAGATCGCACCTTCCAAGGAGCCATGGATCATGGCACCGCGTGTCTGTACGTGGGATGAGGCTTCCATACTATGCGTTTTACAACAATACTCATGTTGAGGCTCCAGTCATCACATATCCGATTTTTGTCTGTCAGGTTGTTCGAGCGGCTGGAAATGAAACTTTCACTCGATTTCTAGGATG
The DNA here is from genome assembly GCA_905221615.1 of Symbiodinium sp. CCMP2592. NCBI lineage: Eukaryota > Dinophyceae > Suessiales > Symbiodiniaceae > Symbiodinium > Symbiodinium sp. CCMP2592. The sequence goes on along the minus strand of CAJNDT010000035.1, from coordinate 293,430 downwards.
GATAACAGCCCCAATCAACTGCAACCTCAGCAACCAAGGAGCCTACGAAGGGACGCGACGCAATTCCTTGGCAATGCTACCAGCTACACAAATAGGCCGGCATCAAAAAACACAGATATGCTTCGAGGTTCATGATCACGTATCGAAAGAATCCGAATCCCTCAAGGATCCCGAATGGATCTTTGCCAAGGACTTGACGAAATTTCGTGGTGAGCACAAGTCTAAAGTATCGACAGGTAGAAACTTACTCTTTAACCGTTTGAAGCAGTCACAACAGACCAGCTTTTTGCAGGTGCTCTCTGTGCTTCGTGGTGGTTGCAATACAACAGTATCAAGAGATCGATGACAGCTCGAGCTTTGGAGTGCCTCCAGTTGGAGAATGTGTCGAATCGCTCCGGCGTCCGACTGACCTCGATGGATTCGGTTTCCACCATCGGTGTTCGAAGGACCTCTCGATACTGTCGCTGTGGATACTTTCGGTTTGCAATCATCACCGACGTCGTCCAGCGCCTTTCGGAATAACATTGGACAGTGTGATTTTCGGGGTTTAAAGCCCTCTCGATGGATTCCGCTTTCACCCATTGCGCCTTATATGTATCCAGTCCACAATATGCAGTCCACAATGGAATATGCGTGTTTCCTCCATGTGTTCGCACATGCCGATCTGCAAAGAACGCAGGTTCTGCGGAGCCGCATGTAGGCACCATGGTGCCGTTCTCCTCTTCCGTTACTGTGCTCGCCTCTCCGATATCTCGGCACATGACTTGCCAATTTGGGTTCGACAGAAGGCACCAGAAACACGGAAATAAGTGGCGCTTCACTGCACATGCTGATTGCGAAGATGGAGACATCTTCTGTTACAAACACTTTGCGATCGAATGTCTGAATTGCAAAACCGTCCTCACGCATCTCAAGAGGACCTGTCATTGGAATGCCCACTGGAGGCGATCGCGCCTGCGCGTTGAGCCGCGAGAGCAAATCTAGGCTACGTTCGAACCGTTCGGTAGCTTGACAAAGGGACCTGGTCTTTCTCCGTCCTCTGCCTGCCAGTGCTGGGGGCTTGGGGAGAACGCTTTTTCTGACAGCCGAGTGGGAGATTTTGACTTCGGCCTCATCTGTTTCTCCATCGTGCCAGCAGGGTTCAATGGAAGAACCACCGGGCTGCGTGCTCGCTGCGGGGACTGACCTGGCTTGCGGCTTGCGGCGTCTCGCAGCTTTCTCGCTCGCGACAGGTGCTCTCCAACTTGCCTCGAGTTTCTGCCTGTGACTCCAGTGACACCAGAGCCCCGTTCACGGAGGAAGCGATGCCACGCAGCTTGCGGGACAGATCCTGCTTCAATGCTTGGGCTCACTAGACTCAAATTTGCCCACGCACACTCCTCTCTCAACTTCTCCGCATTGGTGATCTCTTTGTCGTTCCTTCAAAGATGCTACTTGCGTGGAGGAACAAAGCTTCGATGTTGTGGCTTCCGCACGAATGCCAAGCAAATCGAAGCCGAGCTGCTTGGCGGGTGGCACCAGTGGCATCGGAATTGATCCACCCTAGTACACTGCAACGTTTCGGTTCTGCCTTGAAATAAAAGCAAAACGAACTGAAGCAGAAATGGATGCATTCTGCCTGTGGGCCCGCAGGCGTGAGTCCACACTCGAGCTGCGAGATGGAACGCTGCAAACCCTCGCCGCTTGCAGCGTGAGATTGAAAACAGCTAGCACTGCTAGGACCCACAGCTCCTGGAGCTGAGTGAAGGAAGAGGACAGCATGCCCTGCCACCTGCGCAGTATCATACTACCTACTGGCCCAGCGTGGTCAGAAGAAACTATCCGGGCCTTTTAGCCTCCGCCGAATGCGCGGCTTCAATGGAGGACAGCTTGGCTTCGAAGGCTTGGGTCTGAGCCAGCGCCTGGCTCTGAAAGCTTTGCCTAGGCCCGACCGCACCCTCTGCGTTTGCAAGGGCCTCATTCCGCAACATCTGTGCAATCGTCTCCACGCGTCCTCGGCTCCAGAAACTTCAGAACACCAAACCAGGGCGACACTAGAGACGACAGCCAAGGAACGCATCGTCTCGATCTGCTGGTAAGGTTTCTTAGCTGATGCGCTTCCAGTACCGCCGCCGTGATCCTCGTCTCCTAGGTGGAGATCACTGCATATGCCCTTCTTTCATTAGTCACTCTCGCACTGACACTGGAGCACAACAACGAACAATGGACACGTACCTTCGCGAGATTCGCGATCGGCGTGATCACTTGCCTCCAGAGCTAACAGGGTTTCCAACGGAATCAGCAATGCCTGGTGCATCTATTCCTGGCCTGGCTCGAACGATCAGCTGCAGCAGCAAGGGCAGCATCCTCCAGCAGGGTTCGGAATGCATCGGTTCACAGGTAATGAGAGCCTCTCGGCTTATCCCACATGTCTCAAGCGCCGAGATGCAATTTTCTGTGTAAGGATGGTGGAGTGTGTCGCCAAGGATTTTTCCACCTGATCGCCTTAGACCCACAGGCGGTCAAAGTCGTTGTGTCGAGACATGTTGGGACCTTTCACATCTCGGGCTCTTGCGGGTGCGCTCCAAGTCCGCGATGCCACGCTCCTGATCTATGCTTTACGCGTGTAGCGGTGTATCTTTATCAGAAGACCCTCTATGACCCTTCGGCCCGGCTCCTCAAAGCGTTGCACCGCACGCGTCATCCTCCGAGCAACATCTTCAATGAGAGAGCCGAGGCTGTCCAAAGCCAGATCGTACTCCTGGGAGAAACTGCCCGATCAACTTCTACAAAGAGGAACGCCGATGTTTCAAGTCTAACAGCTCCTGGCGAACTGTCTTCACCTCCTTCAAACTGCTCTGCTGGAGGTCCTCACGAGCGTCAGCAGCAGCAGCACCAGCACAACTACCACCATCGTCGTCGTCATCATCATCAGCATCATCAGCAGCAGCATCATTATCATCACAGTAGCAACAATCGTCACCAACAGTCGACGCCGCCGACGAACAACTACAACAACAACCACAACAACAGCAACAGCAGCACCAGCCCCAGCACCAACACCCAACAACCACAACCACAACCCCATGTTCTCGTTGTCGCTGCTGCTGTTGGTGGTGGTGTGGCTGTTGTTGCTGTTGTTACTGTTGTTGCTGCTGTTGCTGATGTTGCTGTTGTTGCTGTTGTTGCTGTTGTTGCTGTTGTTGCTGTTGTTGCTGTTGTTACTGTTGTTGCTGCTGTTACTGTTGTTGCTGCTGTTGCTGATGTTGCTGTTGTTGCTGTTGTTGCTGTTGTTGCTGCTGTTGCTGTTGTTGATATCCTTGCTTATTAGTACTATTATTAGTTTTCCTGCTCTTCTTGTTCTTCATCGCCGCCACCACGACGACGACCACCACCACCACCACCACCACCACCACCAGCACCAGCAACAGCGCCAGAACCACACTGCCAC
>CAJNDT010000035.1:0-285000 GCA_905221615.1 Symbiodinium sp. CCMP2592 | reverse complement strand
TCAAAAGCGCATTGTCAGGTAATTTTAGACACAGCCAACGGTGCCTCAAGAAAGCCCTCCATCATCCTTCATACGCAACCTCCAGTCAACCTACGAGTACCAACCATCCAGCTGTCCATGAGGCCCCGATATTTCGACTCAACGGAGGGGCGTGGTGCAGTTGTCAATCCTGCAAGACATAGCAGCCGTGCCTAAAACTTTGTGATGCGACACGTGAAGCATTGCTGAAGACCTTCATGTAGGCCATACGGGCCTTCGTCTGTACTCCGACCTTTGAGCATGCCTGACATTCCGCCAACAACAACTACTACTATACCACCACTGCTACTACTGCAGACTCAATCCTGTGCAACCCGGCTACTGAGTACTAACCCAAGCCAGAGCCACCGTCTCTAGTGCGCAAGTTCTTCTCTTCCCCGGCCGGGAAAAGAACAAGCCAAACATGCGGTCTGTAAATTGGAAGCTGATGGGAGGAGATGCTTGACGACGTCGCATCATGCCAAGTTCAGCCGGCTGCTTGCTGAGGACCGGTTCGAGAAGTAAGGGATGTGACAGGGTCTCCGTACGGACCCGTTTCACACCCCGACGTATTCACATATCCACTCAGTGACGTGGTCGGGTGGCCACTGCGGAATGGGTTGTCTGCAGCCCTAGCTCATCACGGGAGCCTGGGAAGCGAAGCTGCCGAACTGCATCGGTTCACCGAGTGACTAGGCTGGACTGTGCAGAAGACTTCAGAGCTGGGCGCCACACTTTCCACACGGTGCTGGAAGTTGTATGGGGCAGTCTCCACGTCCTCAAATGTGCCCAAAAGGAACCAACACGCAGCGACCTGTATTCCGCATGGGAACACATGGAATGCGGACACGCGCGAACACATGCACACACGCAGAAACAGACGGAGACAGCAGTATTTGCCCTTCAGCCCAGCTTGAAAGTCGTCTCGTGCACATGCAGGGTGAAACTGTCCACGACCCAGTCCTTGAGGAACTTCTTCATCTTCCGCAGGTGCACCTCGTGGTCGAGCCTTTGTGGCGCAAGCTTGTCAAAGATCTCCTGACAGGGCAAGCACGTGCCTTGGCGAGAATCTGAAAGGTGGCGAGCCTCTGTGGATCCATGCTCGTAGAACGAGGACCGGTGCTGCCGCAAAGCGGTGCCATATGACTCCAAGGTGACAGAGCTTCCGACCTCCAAGTCGCAAGGGAACTGAGCCCCACCTCTCTGTAGCCTTGTAAAGAAAGACAGAAGCAAGCACGCCAAATTCCAGCCTCGTGATGGATGCCGGTGTCCTCCAAGGCCTCGGCCGAGCGGAAGGGTACGGCGCTGGCAGGGTAGTAGGAATCAGCCAGTGTTCATTAAAATCTCGAACTGAGTGTGTTTATGCATACAATCCAACAGTGAGCATGTACTATAACTATAACAACCTCAGACAAACACCTTTTCCCTACTCAAGGCCTCGCCGCGCATGAGCACCTCGACATCCGCGATCTTGTTGGTCCTGGTCAGCTTCGTTCTGAAAGGGCCTTTGTGTCAGGCGTTTACAAATCACAGGCATCTCTCTGAAGAGGGTGCAGGGCCGCCAGGGTCCTCTTGGAGACCTGTTGTGTCTGGACCGACGCCGCGCACCCCATGGCTGCGTTGTCTGCTGCACTTGTGAAGGGCTAACGAACCGGCAGAACTCGATTAAGAAAGAGAAGGCCAGCTGAGAGTGAGCATGGTATGATTCATCAACATGAGGAGCCCTTCGCCGTAAAAAAGGCGGCTGCGGCATTCGGACGTGCGTCATGGTCGTTCATCAGAACTTGTTCGAAGGCTTCGCAGCAGTTCCGACCCCTGTAACTTCAACCCATCCACACCCCACGGTGTCTGTATGTGGGCTGGCCTAGAGGCTTCACTCTACCATGTTCGCGCTATCAAACAAGAAGGGAGAGGCATGTGCTTAGTTCTTCTAAGCCGAGCTTGCCATCAGGCACCTCCTGAAAATCAGTTGGGTGTCAGCTCAGCAAGTCCAAACCAATCCACCACACTTGCCCTTGCGGGGGGTCCTTGCAGCACGTGTTGTTCTTCGGGTCGCACGGCTTTCCAACTGAGCAGGTCAAATTAATTCAGGCTTGCATGCCGAAGAGTGCCCGCAATCTGATCACCATGAGTATTCCGAAAAGTCTGGTTTGCCGACTGCACAGGCAACCAAGGGTTATCGAATCGAATCAAAACCATGGCGGACCTGCCACGCAGCTCGTGTCCCTGCACAGAACACTGCACGTACTTCCATCTGGACACTTCTCGGCCTGGCATGCACAGATGTGATGCAAATCGTGTCGTGAATGCTCACCAAAGGCATTCACTCGGATCTACTGCAATTGCAGTGAGCTGTGCCGTGCGATGAGAGTTCCAATTGTGCCACCTGGCCACCGCGGTTGAAAAGAAGCGCGCAGCCTCCGCCAGCAGCTTCCTAGACTCCAGCAGAAATTGGAGATTCGAGTTGGAAGGAAGTTCCAAAGTTGGAAGAGGCTGCTGAAATACCCGAACCAAAGAGAGCGGCACGAGATGAGGTATCACGTCCACCGATCAGGACCGCTCAGAGTAAAAGGCAGGCCAGGCACGATGGTCGTAGCTTGTTTTACTGGAGCTGGAGTTGATTTCAGCCTAAATCCTTCGCCTGCTAAATAGCAGATGCTGTTATTTGGCACATATTGGCATACTGCCTAGTTTCGAATGTTGGACGATTCAATTTGACGGCTATACAGAGACTGCACCCCCTTGTCCTCGAACATGCAGCCCTGCGGATACTCATGGCCATCCGCCGGCGTCTGTACAATCTCCTGCCACAGGGCAACACTCCGCGTTTTGTGTTCTGCTGCTGGGCGGGGCATTATTGCAGATTGCGGTCTTTCTTTCGATGCTCGGACTGGAATGGGGTGAAGTGGCTTCTGTGGAATACTGATTATGCAAGCCAAGGAAACTGTTGCCCCGCATACCCCTCCGACTCATGAACCCAGAACGCAGTGGGTGGATCTGCTAACCTCCGTCGCCAAGCATTTTTGGCAAGCAAAAGATACCGTGGTGCATATGCACACGCCTTCCAGCCGAGCCCATAGCAGCCACGGCCGGGCCAAACTGCCTCCAGCGTTGGCCATGGATTGCATTGAACGACTTGCATGGCTCGCCGCTCTCCCGTCAAGACAGAGCGTGTGCCGATAGCGAACGAGAAGAGTCGGAGATCGGACGACTGTGCGGGTGGGTGGTGGTGGTGCCGTGGTAGCCATTGTTGGGCTGCAGTGGTCTGGTGATGATTTGCGATTCAGTGGAGCCTCTATGCGATGACCGTGAGTGATAACGTCCACCCAGACAACATCCGTCGCCGCCGGGCATCCATGTGCGTAGCCTGGGAAACAGTATATCTTACTCCGCCTCCAAACTCTGATCCACGTTCGCATCGACACATGGCTTTAAGTACTCAACACTAAGTCGAAAAATCCTTTCCGGCGAAGGGGTCTCAACTTGGTCTTGGCATATATCAAAAGACAAGTCTTACAGTCATGCACACACACATTAGCGAAAGTATTCGCTTCTACATGTACTGCACAGCAAGAAGACAAAGGCATGCAGGACTCACGCGTTTCGCCGCGTCCCAACGACTGTGGTGCTCTGGACTGCCCGCCCGGCAGCATGTTGAGCCGCCGACCGAACAGCGGGATTTCGCCGGGTGGGAGAGGTGGGTGCCTTTTAGCGACCGTCGTTACACCCTGTGGCCTGTTCAATACTTCAAGCAGAGAAAACCCGTGCGCATTCGCTGCGACTTGTCCTAACATGCACGTGTGCATTACACCGCATCCTGGAAAAAGATCGCGTTTGATACTTCCTAACGTAGGAAAAGACCAGAAATACTGATACAATCCAACGTTACTTGGAGCATCATCGGCGACGGACGATGCGCGGCAAGGCGAAGAGACTGAACGATTTTTTGGGTCCGAGGTTCAAACGGTAGATGGCTTCGCAGCCACCGAAGCTACTGTCAGCCGAACGAACAATGAAAAGCTCGCGGTTCTAGTTGGTACCCTCACAGTTGGGGGCTGTAAAATCATTGAAGAAGGTGGTGCACCGGCCAGCGCAGCAAACAGATAACATGAGCGAACGCCAGCGATCGAGAAAGGCCAGCGATCGAGAAAGAGAGAGAGAGAGAGAGAGACACAGAGAGAGACACAGAGAGAGAGAGAGCGAGAGAGAGAGAGAGGGAGAGAGAGAGAGAGAAGAGAGAAGAGAGAGAGAGAGAGAGAGAGAGAGACACAGCGAGAGAGAGAGAGAAGAGACACAGAGAGAGAGAGAGAGACACAGAGAGAGACACAGAGAGAGACACAGAGAGAGAGAGAGAGTCACAAACAAGCGCTGGGCTAACGACGTGTTAGCCAAAATCTACATGCATGTTCACAGTGTCGATTTAGTCGTAGCACGAAGCAGCACCAGGCCGGACAAGCAGAGTCAGGCGTCCGCACCCTATTGGGCGCGTGCCGGCCACTTGGTCTTCGAGTCTTAAGAGGCGAGAGAGGGAAAACGAAAAGACGATCGAGACAGCTACAGCGAGCGGATGACTTACGCTTGTTCCTACACGCATAAGTTGCATAACTTGCGTTTCTACACATTGACACACCGGGACAGAAACAGAGACAATAAGCTCAGAGACACGCAGAGACAAGAAGCACCTTGCATGGCCCGGTAGAATCTAGAGCCTCAGAAAGAAAAAAAGCGACACTTACGGGCCTGCCTCGGCTGCAGCAGCGCACTCGGCCTGGCGAAAACAAATCAAATTGGGAGCGTACAGGCAATAAGGAAACAGCCGACACAGTTCAGTCGCGTTGGAGGCCCAACAAGGTACCAACGCCTCCAAAAATGAATGAGACTTGTCGAAGCGTAGCAGCCGTCACGCCTTGCTAGAGTTCAGCGGAGCCATGCTTGTCGGGCAGGCACGGTTGCCTTCGCAAGCATGCTGCGGCCGTTCTGTCGTACACATCGGCGTGCCGCGCGGAACGGCACATGTCCGTGCTGCCAGGCAGCCCACATTTACGATGTGATTCGTCGCCAGCTGCTCGGGCACGCAGTTGCAGTGGGACTCATCCGGGCGCTGGCCTGAAAAGAAGTACGTTATTTTTACAGCACAATGGCCGGTCCGCCAGAGATGGTGACATAGTGTATTGTTTTCAAGGAACCACACTGCCAAGTTGAAGCGAAGTACCCCGCCGAAAGCGAAATCTCCAGCAGCACTCCCGAAGGCAGCGCCTGGAGGGCAGGTATCGCACTGCGAGTGCTGCACTCTGGCACCACTGCACGATCCGCATGACGGGCAGACCTGCCGAGTTGGATGAATCTTTTTCTTGATGGTATCTTTGCAGGCGGGGATGCCAAGCCACGAGACTTGCGGGGGCAGCTGAACTACCAAGACAACAGATGCAGCGCATCTCCAAACATGACCAGCTTCGCAAACCCAGAGGCATGTTTCGGCTTGGACCTTAAGGCCAAGCCTCTCACGACGCCACTTACCTCACGCGTGCTAGTCCTGGCTTTGTTCGTACTTGGAATGTGGGTTTTGGAGTGTGGAGGATGGGGTAACTGCTCCAGGTCGTTGCCTGCACATGTTCGCCCAGTTGTGGTGCTATCTGGATCCCGCAAACTGCTTCTGCGTCCTGCTTCTTTTCCTGAATCTCCGGCACTTCTCGGCCATGCAGGGTAGCCGTGTGAGGAATGATGGGCGGATGGTGGCTTAAGCTGGGGTTCCTCAGTCCCAGAAGAAGTGCCACATCGGACTGTCAGATGGTTCCAGTGCTTCCGAATCCAATCCCGGAAGTAATGGATTCAGCAGTAGAACAGGACGCCCAAGCAAAGCAATTGCAGAGGCTGCCATGGCTGCCAAGAACGGAACAGGCCTGCGACTTCTCGCAGATTCGGTGGTCCGTGCCAGTGTAGCAAGCCACCTCCTTCGAACAGTTGCAAAGCGCAGTAGTCTGGGCACATCGAACATCTGTATATGACACTGTAAGAGCGTCTGAAATACAACCTGCCACGACAGAACCAGGAGGCATGCTGCATCGAAACTTACACGTCTCAATACCAGCTTCCCGCGGTGCACAAGCTGCCTTCTCCGGATCGTAACACTTGTAGCCCTGCGAATGCATCCAGGCGCAGCTGCCTGCCGCACTAGTAACCAGCATCTCAGCCCAAGAGTGCTGCAAGTCTTCCGCTCGATCCGAGTCAAAGTGTCTTGGTTTTGCACAGATGCTGTCAACTGCAGCTCGTGAGGCCTGAAGGGCACTGAACTGGACACACCTGACCAGGGGCCGGTCCGGCTTGAGGAGCTCCAAACAGTTCCTATGAATCGAAAGGCGGCCTCTACCTCTACAAATCAAGGTGTGAATGTCGCCTGCAGCGCATCAGCATCAGAGACCCACCTGCCCCAGCCCGCCTTGCAGCAGGTCTCGCTCGGGGCAAAGCCGCCATCCCAGCACTCGGTGCAGTTCACTGCCGCAGCAGTGCCCAGGCCTCCCACATGCACTAAAACGATGGCAGCGGCCACCGTGGTACGAGTTTTTGCCCTTGCCCTTGGCCCCTTTGCAACCTCACTGCTTTGCAATCTTCTTCTGCATCTTCTGAAGCAAAACAAGGTAGGTGGGTCTCAATGCTGCGGAGCTCTCCCGCATCTCTCGGGCTTTAGAAAAACGTGACAGCGAAGTCCGTGCTCTGCTCTCTCTCTCCGGTCACAAGTCTCCCCAAATTTGCGCCAGGTGCGTTCTTCACTTAAGTGCCCACCGGAGGCTCAGCCTGCAACCTCGTGCCTGAGCAAGCCGAGCAAGTGGCCAAGCCTCTCTTTGCTGCATTCCCTGTGCCGCACTCTCGTAGCTAATCCGACAAGAGTGACGGCTGAAGTGCTTACTTATACAAGGCGGATTCGGGTGACATTCCCGATTCCTACGGTCGCACTGCGATACAGCCGCGGCCTGCACACAACAGGAGCACATGTAGCGACATCAGCGCTCGAATTGAGGGCTGAGGCATGGCTGGAGTGTTCCTGGGTGGCTCCGGCGAGAAGATCTTCATGTCACAAGTGCCCTTCCATGCGACGGCCTACGCGCTCCTGCCTCCAGCGACCCTGTAAAAGGCTAAGCAGACATGATCGCGAAACATTTTGACTCGCAATGGTCAGTACATATCAATGCCAAACCTTTGCACAAGCTGCCCCCAAGCTTCGAAGTGGGGCTAGGTGCATTACATTACATTACTCCATAATCGCCTGCATTAACAGACGTCTATCCGCAAAAGAAGGGATATGCGTCTCTTGCGTGGGTAGGAACGGACGCGCGGAGGACCGGCGGCTTTTGAATATCTGTGGGACAGGGAATCATCCGCTGACAAGCCAACCGAACTGGCCAGGGAAAGCCCAGGCAGAAACCTATCGCTGTACATATGTGTCGAGCTTCACAACTTCGACAATCGCGCGTCATGGGTGCAGCTCATCAGGGAAAAGGCCGCAGAAGAGGCGTGTGCACCTCACATTCCTCAGACGATCAGTGGTTGCAACTTATTCTAGAATCTTTTGAGCGGAAAGCAGCTTGTATAGACTGACTAACACAATCATCGCAAACATCTGGAATAGCAGGCCTTGGATCAGCTTGCTGTTCATAATGATGTCACCGTGCATGCGTGTGCGTGGGAGTGTCCACGAATGTGTTGAAGTCAAACCGAACGCCCCACCAAAACCTGCTGACACAGAACTGAACTCGACTGAGAAGGGAACACAGCTTGAATCGTGGCAATCCAGGCGGGGTGCATGTTGAAATGGCACCGATGCAAAGACAAAAAAGTCGGGAAGAGGCCGATCCTGGTGGATGCCATGCGCTTGTCACCAGTCCCCTCCCCCCGAAAGTTGGCGGTGTTCTTGACTTCAGGCATGTATGTGCCGCCCGACTCCGACGGCGTGCTTGGACAGATAACATGCTTTGGGACAAGATCCTGGTCAATGTTGTTTAGCCTTCCATACTTCCGACAAACAGTGCCGACAGCAAACAGCAAACACACATCATCATCAAAAACTTAAACCGATCATGAGCCAAAATGCCAGCTTCACTGCCTCTCAGCGTCGGGGCTGCGGCAGCCACTTCTGCAAGACTTCTCCCAGAGGCAGGCAATCTTCGTCCTCACAGGCGGAGGCCGGTGAACATGTGACAACTTCCCACTGCGGCTTCCTTCGTCAGCGACGCTTCGTCTTGAAGCTGCAAACTGCAATGAGACCGGCTGAAGCTCCTATCTGATCCAACCAAAGCAAAAGCCGAAGTCCTGCAGCGCTGAGAGGCCTTGGGTGTTCCTGCACAACTTGTACCCTTCTCTATCAAAGAACTTTGAGTGCGGGGGAGTCTTGGAGGAGTGTGAAACAGGCAGGTCGTGTATGCCGTCACTGGGTGGAGACGCGTCGAGGGGCTGCGCCAGAGCATCGGCTGGAAGTCATGTCCGTTAAAGAGCGTATCGCACCCGCTAATCCTACTGAAAGGCGGCCTGGTTGGGTCCGAAAGGAACTTGCGCTCGTACCTGAGGCTTCCATGAGCAAGGCGAGGCCAAGAGCTCAGGGAGCAGCGGAGGGGCACTCCTTATCGTAAATGCACACCTTCAGTCTGCGTGCCTCCATACACGCACCGGGAAGCTATGTGGGCTCCTTGCTGGCAGGGTCTCAGAGCATGGCCTCCGGAGGAACCATCGGAGAGAAAGCATAGATGTTGGCCACCAAGAAGATCACGCCAAGCACCAAGGTTCGCCTCGGGATTGGCCGGCCAAGGTAGGCAGCTGAATCTAGAACTTCTGGTTCTTGCACGGCCAAGCTCGCTGCACAGTGATGACATCTACTGACTTGACTTGGCACAAGTTCGAATCACGAACTGCAGTCATCGCTGTTTTTCATCTGTTGCAAACACATTTCCAATCAGACCACCTGAGAAGGCACTTGTAGGTGGACCTGCAACAACACCTTCCTCCCAAAACAAGAACGTCAGATTGTACAGACCGTTCTTTGGAGAGCATATGTTCATGAGCCCCAGTTGAGTTGTAAGCTTGTATCAGGAACACCTGGAGTTGTGCGCGAAGTCCAGCTAGGAACACGCAGGGGCTCAGTCAAGCATAGCCGACGGGCTACGGCCAGGCGAGAAGATATCAAGTGTTACTTACCTTAAGCGAGAATCGGCTTGCTGCGACAAGGGTTCAAAAACACGGCTGTCATTCCCAACGATGTGGACTCTTGAGGGCTGCCACACCGAGTCATGGGCTTGGCTCCCGTAGAGTTTCAGAAAAGAACGCTGCGGCGGCCTAGGAGTTTCACACTCCAGCCGAGCCCACGTTACACCTACACGGGGGTTCTGCCAAAGACAAACAGCACTCTGGAGCGAGTGCTGACGACGGATTGCTCCGACTCGCGGGATGAGTGACACACCCCTCCGCTTGGTATTCTCAACATCAGCGCGGCAGACATGACTTGTAAACAGCTCGATCGGGGCCATGAATGCTTCCCGAGGCATTTCTATACCCTCCCTGCTGTTGTCAGAACATGCTTCGGAATCGACCAGTGCCGAGTGTGCATCGTGGGCTCTTCTTCCCCGGGGCGTGAGGGGCGTGCGAGACCCCTCGGTCTTAGAGGCCCCCCGATGTTTATGGGGCTTTAGAGGGGTGTGAAAACATGGTGAAGGTTCGCGGACTCTCTCTCGCTCTCTCTCTCTCTCTCTCTTTCCCTTGCCAGCTGTCCGGTTGCGACCACAGCAGCTGATTCAGGTCTTCTGTGTAGTCTCGACCGCCATCGGCAGAGCGACTCACGGCCACCATGCGCCTTCACAATAATTTAGAAAAGAGGAGACACTGCCGCACATGTGTAGATGAGAAGGTCTTGATGCGAAGATGACCACTGGCAAATCTTGAACGACAGGGTAACTCTAAAATGAAAAGACAGGTCGAACCCGCAGAATTCCAGAGGAGCTAAACTGGAGGCTTGCTCCTTGCAAACATGTGCACTTGTTTTGCTAGCTCATGTCCTTAATTCATATACCACCTCGCCTCGCTGGCGCTGGGGCCGTGAAAGTAAAGGCAACAAACTCAGCTTGTGGGGTGCACGGACGAAGGGAGGGAGCAGAGGCATGCTTGTGCTGAACCGGCCAAGCATGAGTCTCCAGTCTCCATGCGATAGTGACGACAGTGCTGCTAACTCAGTAACTCTGTCATCTCAATACTTGTTGGCTATAAGAGCTTCCGCAGAAGTGCCGCCCGGTGGCTCCAAGCAGAGACAAAGCCAGCAGGGGAGCCAACCGTCGGCTGCATGCAAACTCCATGACCGGCAGCCCTTACGCGGTGTGATGTCTCTCAGACTTTTACGGCATCTTCCAACATTTGATCTAAATTGTGTTGCCTGGTTTCAAGGCATGTCTTGGGGGTTCCCGACTCCTGCCTGAGTTCTTTCATGTCAACGCGCCATCTCAGTCAGTGCTTGGATAACTTGAACAACTCACGTGTAAGTCTCCTTTACACTCGATGTCCGTTCCGTGCCCCTTCAGCTGTGTTGCGGAGGCCTCCAAATACGGTCATACTCAGCGGCTGCGGTATCGTGGCTCGTCGCTTGTGTGCGGATGTTCTGTCCGACCGTCTTGGATCAAATGCTCGACTGGCATTGCTGCTTTTGCATCCTCAACGCCACATGTGCGCATCAAATGCGGCTCGGTAGCAGCCGAGCCCATCCTCCAAAACACGACCAAAGCAATGTCCCAAAAGCGTTGTGTTTTTCAACCATGAATAATTCAAGTCATGACTCCATCAGCGTCACGGCATCAGCATCATCATCATTGAGAACACGATCCTGATCGTCGTCCTCGTGACCCTGATCGTCATCGTCGTCGTCACATGTCGCCATCATGATCATCATCACACGTTACACGCCCATGACCACCAAGACAGTTGCAAATTTGAAGCATTTGCATTGCAAAATCGTGTCGCAACTACTGCACAACGACACAAACGAGTCACGATAAGCCAGACGAGCGAACAGAGTTGCGATTTCTGTGCAGGCAAAACCGTTCATTCTCAGTACGATGGGAAGAGACATAGGACCAGCGGCGAAGCACAGACCCAAATCATGCCGAAACCGCTATAGAACGACGCATTTTGGCGAATCAGGAGGCGGGCACGCTTTCGAGCTGATCAGGCCCCCGCCTCCAGCCTAAATTCACGCCGCACCACGTCACGTGGCCGTCACATCTACACATCACACCTACGTATCCAAAACAACAAGCTGAGCAGTCAGCAGACAAACCCTTGGCAACGCTTTCGGGAAAACTCCAACTTGATAAATACGTGAGGCTGCAAGCAGAGTCGAAGCACCAGGAGTTCAAGATTGTGGCGTATCATTGTAATTCGCATACATGATATCAATCATCAACTACCTGGTCAACAAATAGTCTGCCTTCCTCAGCCCTTAAACTTTGCTGTACAGGGCGCAATGGATGGACCATGCCCGCAGCAATACAACGAACTCCGAGGTCCACGGAGCACAAAGCTGCGTGGTAGCCTTCGGTGCCTTCGGCCTTTCGTCTCTCGGCATCTTTGAAGCCGGGACCTTTCGGCATCGCCACAACCTCTCTGTACATGGGAAGCTCCCCTCGAAAGTGCCCACAAAGCTCCTTCCGCAGGACTCTTTCTAAGACTCGTGTAAATGGCTCTGACTCAGACTCATTCTTGGAGTTCGCCCACGAACATTTCGGATGACACATCTTTGCAGGTCCTCACTGCAGGCTGAAAGACCAAAGCAGGATGACAACTGCTTGAGACGAGGGATACATCCAGCTTGTCATTGTCTTCGGCTCGCATCCCTGCACTTCG
This sequence comes from Symbiodinium sp. CCMP2592, assembly GCA_905221615.1. Lineage (NCBI taxonomy): Eukaryota > Dinophyceae > Suessiales > Symbiodiniaceae > Symbiodinium > Symbiodinium sp. CCMP2592. Next base: position 273,111 of record CAJNDT010000035.1, on the reverse strand, counting down.
ACCGGCCGGAAGCGAGAAGATATACTTCAATCAAGGTGCACTGTGTTTTCTGTTTCCCATTTGACAGGGCCGCTGGCTTCCTCCGACAGCAGCAACCGCAGCAGCGCATGCCTCAACCATGTTGCTATGAGGGTGGTGACTACTAGACCAGATGTTGGCCTTTGCCTATACGCTGAAGAACCAGTAGTATAGGCGTGGCAACATGAACTAGGTGACGCAAGATAAACTTGTAAGTTCACGAGGATATGCTGGACCAAGTACGACTTCTATTCGGAGGGAAGCAAGGACTTGTAGGACTGATGACATGGTTGACTCACGACGTGCTTGTGGACTCGATACGTACTAGTCGGATGTCCACAGTATCGCTTCTCCGTCTGAAGTCCAAGAACGGTCTTGCTCCAAGCGTTCTGCATCTTCAAATTCTGTAGCTTGGCGAGATGAACAGCTCAACCTCTGCTTCCAAGCACCGTTTTGGCAACAGCTTTCGTGCTTGAGATGGTGGTAAGTCTAGTTGACGGTTTGCAGAACGCGCAAGGACTGATTAATGTTGCTGATAAGCACGTGGTAACGGCCTCACAAGAACTAGGCCTCACATCTTGTCAGCCCTGCAACCGAGCTGGCAAGGGCCGGTCCGTCACAGACGGCATGTGGCGCTCTAGAATCAGCTGATAATTTGCTGCGGCGCCAGGGGTCACAGGCTACTGATAGATTCTGCAATTCCGCTGAGCCACACAAGAAGAACAAGAAGAACCTGAGCTGACAAGGAATGGACACAACTTCCCAGGGCCGAGATACGATTCGCGAAAGAAGTGGAACAGCCACATGATACCATCTACAAAGCAACACCTCTCTGAAGCCTTGAGTGCGGCTGCGTGCTAGGCCGCCAATGCAGCTTGTACACCTTTTGACACAAGCGTTCATGGCCGAGGGACGCCAACAACTGCGCATAAATGAAAAGGTCATAGCCTCTCGGGCAGCTCAACGTTCGGGTCACGGAAAACAGTTCAGGCTTGATGCAGCACAACGAGCAGGCTATAGATACTCGCGACATGTTATTGCGAGCTCTGCCACGACGGCAGTCCTTGCGTGGTTTTACATCGTGAAACAAAACCCTGAAACGTTTCAGAACGCCTGCCATAAAGAAGCCGGCGCCGGCAGATCCTGCACTCAAAGACTGGACGGGCTTGGATCAGAGTGAAAGGAAGAGTTGTCCAGTGGCCTTCCAGAGGAGTCTTCAGCAGGGCCAAATCGCCGGAAGCTGCTAACTCCATGAGGTCGGCGGCTCGGGACCTCGGAACGGGCATTGCTCGCGGCGGGCTTTGCTCGGAACGGGCATTGCTCGCGGCGGGCTTTGCTCGGAACGGGCATTGCTCGTGGCGGGCTTTGCTCGGAACGGGCATTGCTCGCGGCGGGCTTTGCTCGGAACGGGCATTGCTCGCGGCGGGCTTTGCTCGGAACGGGCATTGCTCGCGGCAGGCTTTGCTCGGAACGGCAATTGCTCGCGGCGGGCTTTGCTCGGAACGGGCATTGCTCGCGGCGGGCTTTGCTTGGAACGGGCATTGCTCGCGGCGGGCTTTGCTCGGAACGGGCATTGCTCACGGCGGGCTTTGCTCGGAACGGGCATTGCTCGCGGCGCGCTTTGCTCGGAACGGGCATTGCTCGCGGCGGGCTTTGCTCGGGCTTTGCTCTTAACGGGCATTGCTCGCGGCGGAATTTGCTCGGAATGGGCATTGCTCGCGGCGAGCTTTGCTCGGAAGGCATTGCTCGCAGCGGGCTTTGCTCGGAACGGGCATTGCTCGCGGTGCGCTTTGCTCGGAATGGGCATTGCTCGCGGCGGGCTTTGCTCGGAACGGGCATTGCTCGCGGCGGGCTTTGCTCGGAACGGGCATTGCTCGCGGCGGGCTTTGCTCGGAACGGGCATTGCTCGCGGCGGGCTTTGCTCGGAACGGGCATTGCTCGCGGCGGGCTTTGCGCGGCGGGCTTTGCTCGGAACGGGCATTGCTCGCGGCGGGCTTTGCTTTTGCTCGCGGCGGGCTTTGCTCGGAACGGGCATTGCTCGCGGCGGGCTTTGCTCGGAACGGGCATTGCTCGCGGCGGGCTTTGCTCGGAACGGGCATTGCTCGCGACGGGCTTTGCTCGGAACGGGCATTGCTCGCGGCGGGCTTTGCTCGGAACGGGCATTGCTCGCGTCGGGCTGTGCTCGGAACGGGCATTGCTCGCGGCGGGCTTTGCTCGGAACGGGCATTGCTCGCGGCGGCCTTGCTCGGAACGGGCATTGTGACGGGCTTTGCTCGGAACGGGCATTGCTCGCGACGGGCTTTGCTCGGAACGGGCATTGCTCGCGACGGGCTTTGCTCGGAACGGGCATTGCTCGCGGCGGGCTTTGCTCGGAACGGGCATTGCTCGCACGGGCTTTGCTCGGAACGGGCATTGCTCGCGCGGGCTTTGCTCGGAACGGGCATTGGTCGCGGCGGGCTTTGCTCGGAACGGGCATTGCTCGCGGCGGGCTTTGCTCGGAACGGGCATTGCTCGCGGCGGGCTTTGCTCGGAACGGGCATTGCTCGCGGCGGGCTTGCTCGGAACGGGCATTGCGCGCGACGGGCTGTGCTCGGAACGGGCATTGCTCGCGGCGGGCTTTGCTCGGAACGGGCATTGGTCGCGGGGCTGGCTTTGCTCGGAACGGGCATTGCTCGCGACGGGCTTTGCTCGGAACGGGCATTGCTCGCGGCGGGCTTTGCTCGGAACGGGCATTGCTCGCGGCGGGCTTTGCTCGGAACGGGCATTGCTCGCGGCGGGCTGTGCTCGGAACGGGCATTGCTCGCGGCGGGCTTTGCTCGGAACGGGCATTGCTCGCGGCGGGCTTTGCTCGGAACGGGCATTGCTCGCGGCGGCGCTTTGCTCGGAACGGGCATTGCTCGCGGCGGGCTTTGCTCGGGCAACGCGGCGATTGCTCGCGGCGGGCTTTGCTCGGAACGGGCATTGCTCGCGGCGGGCTTTGCTCGGAACGGGCATCATTGCTCGCGGCGGGCTTTGCTCGGAACGGGCATTGCTCGCGGCGGGCTTTGCTCGGAACGGGCAGGCGGGCTTTGCTCGGAACGGGCATTGCTCGCGGCGGGCGTTGCTCGGAACGGGCATTGCTCGCGGCGGGCTTTGCTCGAACGGGCATTTGCGGCGGGCTTTGCTCGGACGGGCATTGCTCGCGGCGGGCTTTGCTCGGAACGGGCATTGCTCGCGGCGGGCTTTGCTCGAACGGGCATTGCTCGCACGGGCTTTGCTCATAACGGGCATTGCTCGCGGCGGGCTTTGCTCGGAACGGGCATTGCTCGCGGCGGGCTTTGCTCGGAACGGGCATTGCTCGCGGCGGGCTTTGCTCGGAACGGGCATTGCTCGCGGCGGGCTTTGCTCGGAACGGGCATTGCTCGCGGCGGGCTTTGCTCGGAACGGGCATTGCTCGCGGCGGGCTTTGCTCGGAACGGGCATTGCTCGCGACGGGCTTTGCTCGGAACGGGCATTGCTCGCGACGGGCTTTGCTCGGAACGGGCATTGCTCGCGACGGGCTTTGCTCGGAACGGGCATTGGTCGCGGCGGGCTTTGCTCGGAACGGGCATTGCTCGCGTCGGGCTGTGCTCGGAACGGGCATTGCTCGCGGCGGGCTTTGCTCGGAACGGGCATTGCTCGCGGCGGCCTTGCTCGGAACGGGCATTGTGACGGGCTTTGCTCGGAACGGGCATTGCTCGCGACGGGCTTTGCTCGGAACGGGCATTGCTCGCGACGGGCTTTGCTCGGAACGGGCATTGCTCGCGGCGGGCTTTGCTCGGAACGGGCATTGCTCGCGACGGGCTTTGCTCGGAACGCGCATTGCTCGCGACGGGCTTTGCTCGGAACGAGCATTGCTCGCGACGGGCTTTGCTCGGAACGGGCATTGCTCGCGACGGGCTTTGCTCGGAACGCGCATTGCTCGCGACGGGCTTTGCTCGGAACGGGCATTGCTCGCGGCGGGCTTTGCTCGGAACGGGCATTGCTCGCGACGGGCTTTGCTCGGAACGGGCATTGCTCGCGACGGGCTTTGCTCGGAACGGGCACGGGCTTTGCTCGGAACGGGCATTGCTCGCGACGGGCTTTGCTCGGAACGGGCATTGCTCGCGGCGGGCTTTGCTCGGAACGGGCATTGCTCGCGTCGGGCTTTGCTCGGAACGGGCATTGCTCGCGGCGGGCTTTGCTCGGAACGGGCATTGCTCGCGGACGGGCTTTGCTCGGAACGGGCATTGCTCGCGACGGGCTTTGCTCGGAACGGGCATTGCTCGCGACGGGCTTTGCTCGGAACGGGCATTGCTCGCGGCGGGCTTTGCTCGGAACGGGCATTGCTCGCGGCGGGCTTTGCTCGGAACGGGCATTGCTGCGATGGGCTTTGCTCGGAACGGGCATTGCTCGCGGCGGGCTTTGCTCGGAACGGGCATTGCTCGCGGCGGGCTTTGCTCGGAACGGGCATTGCTCGCGGCGGGCTTTGCTCGGAACGGGCATTGCTCGCGGCGGGCTTTGCTCGGAACGGGCATTGCTCGCGGCGGGCTTTGCTCGGAACGGGCATGACTCGCGGCGGGCTTTGCTCGGAACGGGCATTGCTCGCGGCGGGCTTTGCTCGGAACGGGCATTGATCATTGCTCGCGGCGGGCTTTGCTCGGAACGGGCATTGCTCGCGGCGGGCTTTGCTCGGAACGGGCATTACTCGCGGCGGGCTCCTGCGCGGCACTGGCGCTCGCGGCAACGCAGGAGATGACTGACAGTGCTTTATCGCGGTCACTTGATCGAGCCCCAAAGCTGCCAGCAGCACAGAGCTGTAGGCTGAGGATAGGGCGTGCCCCCGAACTTTTCCAACAGCCGCGACATGGTCCTCGCCCGTGCGGCATAGCGAGGCTCCGAAAGGACGTGCGACACATCCTGGCGAGAATATAACGAAGGGGAATACTGCAAATTTCACTCATGGCAGCTGAAACAGGAGCCAAGGAGAATGCAGTCTGAGGACACCTATAGCCTGCGGACACAAAGCAGCAGCCCGCCTGCGCCTGGACCCAGCCACCCTGCGGACCTCCGGTCGGGCACCCGGAACTCAAGGCTGTGGGTTTCAGGATGCGAGTAGGTTTGCCCCGGCCAGCAATGTCGTGGACCCCCCCCCCCTCCGACACGTCTCTCTTGCTCTTCCCCCTTTCCAACACTGTTCCTCCCCTCCCCTCTCCCCCCCTTCTGCAATCATAACTCGAAGCCGAGGCGGGCGGCGTAGCGTTAAATTGCAGTTGCCAACACCAGCCAGAGAAAATAACAAAAACACTTGGGCGTCGAACCTGCGATCCCTGCGCCGGCATCTGCGACTCGCCGACAAACGGCCATCTGATCCTTGGGTCTTGACACGGCTTACACTATTCAGCCAGGTGCAGGCGGTCTGCCCATGCCGCGAGCGCAGCCCCTCCAGGGCCCAAGCTCCAAACTGCGGGTAACCGACCAGCGGCTTGCCCATGGCCATGCACTCGACGGCAGAGTTTCCTGACTGCTTCGTGGATTAATTGCCCTTTGCATGCACACCACCCCTCCTCCCCGATGCCTCCACAGTGGGACACAAAGGCCTTCACCTTTGGGTGCGCCAAAGATCGCACCGTTGGGACCCAGTGGTGGATCATCACGCTCGAGGGCAGAGTGTCTGTCGGATAGCAGATAATGCATGATTCTGGTGTCACAGGTACACGAGAATTTCAAGTGCCTGGCAAGTGGACCTGCTGTGATTTGGGCAGGGCCCACAGTGTGAAGTACTCTGTAGACGTGAGCGTGGAGAGCATCGCAGCCACCTGAGGATTGGATCGCACGTAGGGTTTGGCGATTCTGTCGGCACTGTCAACATTAGTCTTGGCCCGGAACCCTCTCGGGAGTAAGCCGCACGACGGTACCAAAGCTCACCTTAGAGACTTCCCGGCTTCAATGGACTGGCAGGGCGAGCAAGGCTTGTGCCGAGACACATAAACCACCGGCATTCCTTCAGGTACAGCCTCCAACCAAGACCTTGACAAGAGTGAAAACGAGGTTCCGAGATCTGCTCGAAGCTTGAGCCTATCATTCTAGTGCCACTCAACATCACTCAACCAAGCGTCTCCACTTCTTCTGGGAAGGGCTCCATCTTTTTCACATCCACGACCGGGCCTGTGTACCTCGGCTGCTACTGCTTGAGTTCTGGCTCTCTCTGCTTCCTGAAGCGGCTGCGCAACGCCTGCTTGCGGGGCACTGCACCAAAGGTGGCAGTAGCTGCGGATAATCAAAACCGGGGATGCTGTTCACGAACGTAAGGTGGCCCCTCCACATCTCCGGGTCTTGGCTCCAGAGACAATTCCAAGCCAGGCTTTTTGTCTGAACTGGGCAAACTTGCAGCTCAGCCGCTGAGATCCGGCATGAAGGAAAATTGAAAACCTGCAGCGGCGCCCAGGTGCCGTCCAAAGCTCCTGAGAGCAGACAGCAAGAAAATCGACGGAAGTGGCGCTGCAGGACGACATCACTTAAGTACGCCCAGATTCAGCAGAGAGTTGCTTCCGGTCACAATAAGCCTCACAAGATGAGCGGAGGGCAGAAGGGAAAAGGGGCCCGCGGGAAGCTCTCAGCACCCTTCTGCCTGTCCAGAAAGGTGAGGTTGTGCGGGTTCACCAGGTGAGTCGGCATCGGTATAAAGGAATTCACCCACCTTTGCAGCTTCACTGTCACGGGAACCTTCCCACTAGTCATCACTAGTCACTAGATCTAGATCTAAGTCTCCCCTTGTTCAAACCCAGTGGGATCAGCACTAATAACACCGACGCCCGATCTCCGGTTGACAATGCCCCTGCTCCAAGAATCTACAACTCACACGGATTTTCGGAGCTTCCAAAAGAACCGTCGACCAAACCTGGAGGTCCCACAAAGAAACTCCAAAACCCACAACAGCCCACGAGGAGCTTCTTCTTGTGCCAGCGTTGTGGTTCCACGTTGTTCCAAGTGCAGCAACATGACTTCATGTCGTCTACGCACTTCTGCTCTCAATCGTGCAAAAATTACCGCTTTCCCAGTAGTGCGAGGGATCTGGAATCTAGGAATTTCGCGCTCCCTGGGTCCGAGATAGGTTCGGTGTCCCCCATGTAAGACTCCAGCCGTCAAACCCTTCAGGGCACTCGATATAAGACCCGCTACAAACTGTTCTATTCCATTCTGTTGTTGGAAGTGTCAGACGACGCACTCTCGAATTCTAAGTCTTAGCAGCAAAGCCAAAGAAAGACGTAGCTGCCGTCGGCTCTCGCATGAAAGCATCCGTGCTGTACGCCAGTTTCGCTCGTGATAAAACCGTTATCTTGCAGCAAACGGAAAAGATCGAGGACCCGGAACCAAGGATGAAGCTTTGAAGACACCACTCCCCCGACAGCAAGTCTGTATTTCCGGAAGAAAGTCCAAGCATCGCTACAAACTGATGATATACGAAAGATTTTTCTGCGGAGACTTTCCCCAAAGGGTTTGGAAAGCTGATCGGCGTAGAGAGACTGCCGTGGGAAACTTTGAAACCATTACGTGCATATCCAACAATTCTGAGACAAAGCTGGAGATCTCGCGACAATTGCAAAGCAACAACAAAAGCTCGCGAATCGGATGTTTGCGCCAAATCCAGATGCGGTGGCTGTGCTTCTGGAAAACACGGTTCTGCTGCTGACATTGCCCAAATGAAGCATGCCTGTCGTTTTCAGGTTCCGTTTGGAAGTATCTTAATTGTCTCAGACAGCTTGCGGAATCGCGATAGCCGAGGAAGGTGTTGTGCGAGGCAAGAGAGTTCTGGGCCGAGCTTGCTTCCCTTGCTGTCAGGGATCGACGAATTGTCATGAATCACAGAAGTCGAGACTTCAAGCATACGACCGAACACTGTAAACCAAAAGCTCGTAATCCAGACGCTTCCAAGTCCGAAGCTCCGTAACGATCAATATCGCTCGCGCCAACAATCGCACGCCCCAAATGTGCAGGAAGTCTGCTCGTTCCAAGCTTGGTCAAAGTTCGGCCACGAGCCCGCAGGAAAGCCTGGAATCCGCCCTGAGCCCCAGCCCCTCTCTTCCGTCGCCACCAAGTTGATTTCCCTGCATGCACATGTGCACGGCAACACGTGCACAAACGGAACGTCTCGTACCCGAGGCTACACGGATGCCATGCTGTCGATTCTCTTCTGTATGCGGAATAAACTGCCCTCCCCCCATGCACTCTTCAACCGATCCTAGCGGCGGGCTGAGTGGTGGAATGAGGATTGTTGGCACGTTGACCTCGAGGCACGGCAGAACAGGCTGCTCAGGTTAAACCCGAGTTCATCTAGCAACGATGTGCAGTGCATCGGCCGGCGTGCTGTGACAGCTACTAGGACAGTACGATCCAAACTGGAGGTGATGGAATCGAAGTCGGAGGAATGCGACGTGTGGTGTTTAAGTTCCTAAGTTCTGTGGTGAATCTTACACACCGCCGAGTCCGTCAGGCCTGCACTCTTGCCAAAGTAGTTGCCTTGCACATGTGGTTCAAGCCTGGCGTGGAATGCGAGACCCTCAACAACCCTGCAAAGCCCTCTTCCAACTCAGACTCCCACTGAAGGCGAGCCAAGTGGCTGCGTAGTCGATACCGTAGGCCTGCAACTCACGGCCCACGGCACCAAAAGGAAGTGCGAGAAGAGCGAAGGACGGCTTCCTGGGTTTGCACGGCTCATCTTGGGGAGTGGCTTTCGAGACTTCTGATGACTTCAGGTGACCTGCCGTTTTGTGTGCCATCTTAGCCATCCTTCGGGAGACGCCCTGCCTGAGCGCAAAAGCAAATGTCAGCCGAGCGACACCTGCCCGCTCTTGAGCACCTTCGCAACGCCGTCTTTCAATGGATCCCAGTAGGGCTTCATCATGTTCTTGACCATGAAAGGCATCTGCAGGGGTGGGCTCTGAACGAAGCGACAGATCGATGGTACCAATTATACGTGCATGTCAATGAACATAACACACACAAAACGCCTGACCCTCCTCCTCCTGCCTGGCGCAGAGTGTTGTTCGACGAAAGCAGCTGCTGCGCAAATTCCTCCTCCTTCGCAGAACGCCCGCAGTTGCCCGGATGCCCTTCCTAGGCTACCCCCAGTTGCAGCCGATGACAGCAATTTCCTTGTCATCACTCACCGGAAGCTCGCCGAGGCTGATGTAATTCAGCTTGCAACTCGAAGCATACTTCGCCACCTTCTGCCGTCCTCAAGCCAGGATTCGGCAGTGTAAATGTGACTTGCATTGAGGCAGCTGGGATGAAAAAACGGAGGGAAACATAGTCTGGAGTCCAAGCTGAGGTGTTACGTCCAACGCTAGCAAAAGAAGGCTTCAATTCGTCCTCGGTCTGCAAAGCTGATGACAGTGACATTGTGCCCCCTGAGGCAGAGCTCCTATATGCATCAAGCTTCTGCCAGGAAGCACTGCCTTCGGAAACAGATGGCTGTTGTGGGCCCTTGATGGCATGAGAAGGTCCTGCCCGATGGAAATGCAGTTGTGGATCGGGGAAAGCGGAACTCCAACAATGAGGAAGTCAAACTTCTCGGCCATGGGACCTGCCAGCTCTGCGGAAAATTCTGAAACCTCTTCCGGATGCACTTCGCCGACGCGGCACACCCTCGAAAAGACTTAGGATGGAGGCCAAGCTTGCAAACCAGCTCGAAACCATCCCTGAACACACCCAAATGCCAAACCCCCAATCCGACACGCTATGCCTCCAAGCCGTCCCCCTGCCTGCACTAGTGGAGACGGACAGAGAGGTCACAGGAGCCGAGAAGCTAGAGTTGCAGCCAAAGGCCCAGGCGGCTCAGGTTTCAACCAGTGCACAATCTGCGGATTTGGACATCCATCTTGCCCGTATCACTCAATAACCGCCAAGCTTTCCACTGACTTGTCCAGCTACAGCTGTACTTTGGGATTCTGTAGGGGCGATAGCGGCTTCTCTGCTCGTGCTAGGATGTAATCGCTCATCGCGGCTAAATCCGTGGTGTGGTACAGAACAGTAGGAGCAACTGAAGCAAGCGCATACAGAGACATTCGGTCGTTTTCCTGTAGGAAACGAAGGGTTGATTCGCAAACTGAATTTTGCTGCCCCTGGCTGTCTACCGTTGCGCAGACAGCACAACTGCAAGCATCATTAACGTCTGCAGGGGTAAGATCCGATCCCTCGAAAGCGTTGCAAGCTTCGTGCATCGACGTGGAGTATCCATGCAGGCTGCATTTCCGAACAACCTGTGCACCCCAATTACACGAAACGTTGCGTGACAATCAAACCTGACTATACAGGACGATGCAACATCATAGACCGTAATCTGCGTTTGTGTGCGTGCATGCATGTAATGTACTTATGCACGTGTGTCTGTCTGGCTGTATGTATCTACACAATGCAATACAATGCAGCATATTGTTCTGTAGCGTAGGGAATGTGAATCATGTACGAAGAATGCATGCATGTGCAAACAGAATACAAATACAGACACGAACAACAAGCCCATGCATATACATCTATGCATCTACTTGTTGGTTTGCTCACCTTTGTGCATATGGAAAGTATCGAACTGCAAATGATTCGTACTGCTATTCTTGCAACGACAATTAACGACCATTGCTATTATCATTGCTGCCACTAGTGGCACTAGTGTTATCGTAGAAGCAGTAGTCGTCGTCGTCGTGGTAGTTGTTTGTTGGTTAATAATACTAAAAAGTAGTGGTCGTCGTCGTAGTAGTAGTAGTGGAAGTGGTAGTGGCAGCAGTAGTAGAAGTGGTAGTATTCGTCGTCGTCGGCGGAGAAGTAGAAGTAGAAGTAGAAGTAGAAGTAGTAGTAGTAGTAGTAGTAGTAGTAGCAGCAGTAGCAGTAGCAGTAGCAGTAGCAGTAGCAGTAGCAGTAGCAGTAGCAGTAGCAGTAGCAGTAGCAGTAGCAGTAGCAGTAGCAGTAGCAGGAGTAGGAGTAGTAGTAGTAGCAGTAGTAGCAGTAGTAGTAGTAGTAGTAGTAGAGGTCGAGTAGCAGAAAAAGTAGTAGGCAGTGGAAGTGGTAGAAGATGTAATGACATTGGTGGTAGCAGCAGTAGCAGCAGCAGAATTTGCTGTGGCTTCGCCATTCCAGTCAATTGCTATTTTGTGTCACACCGCGGAATATAGGGTAATGTGTACCGACACGGCGACGGCGAAGAGTCTTGCACACAATTGCACAGGTGTGTGCTTGTCTGATCTATCCTTTTTAATCAGGTGTTCACGTACATCTCTAGTCTTCGATTTTCCTCTGCTTAGACCGATGTTTTTTGGGGACGCAATGAAACCAAGATACCGTTGAGACTGATAGCACAAGGAATAGCATGGCAACAAACAAAACACAATGATGACACGGATAAGATCCACAGCTGTGACAACTAATCCAAATGTAACCATCGTCCTGAGAAAGATTGAGTAAAAACGAGGAGGACTACGTTGTGATAACCTGAAGCATCATGCAACGTGACATCTTGCACCATCATCTAGCAACGACCATACCCCTGAGAATTAGTGACCAACGGCAGTATGACGCTGGCAACGCGAGCTAGAATGATCCTACAGGTACTAGCATCTGCAACAGCACACTACAAATACATGTTCACCTACCTTTGTATCTGTCCGCAGGTGTACATATATTATATATGTATACGTACATGCATATGTGTGTAGGTGCATATGTGTATGTGTATGTACATGCAGGCGTGCATGTATATGTACGTTTGTCTATGTATTCAAAGACGTACATACGTGAGTGCAAATATGTTTTTCTCCCTGTCCCTTCGTCAATACCTCGTCGTAAATATATGTGCTCGAGAGTGAGAGAAAGGGAGAGAAAACACTCAAAAACAAAGAGACGGATTAAGCATACACACATCTTGCATACACCGTATACATGCAGGTGTGCATACATGTACATATGCATACAGATTTTTATCTATCTATATGTATATACAGATATGATGCATCTACTTCTCATGTTTTTTGAAATATGCCTGGTGGGCCTGTTGCGCCAAGGCATCGCTCGCCTACCCCGCAGGATTTTCAGGACCGTCCGATTTGAACTAGCCAACGGTGTCGGTTTCCGACAATTTGAATCCATTGGGATGGTGGTTGCAACCACGGACTAGTTGCAGAAACTCTCCATTCTATCGAATCTACTTTCTGTGTTGTTCGCCTTGTTGTGCAGGACGCAAACAGAGTCTACAAGTGAATCACATCCCCATCCTAACCCTCCGCGCAGGTCTTCTGCACGTAACACTATGAACACAACCCACCCCTAGCGGTGGGTCTTCGGAACTTGTGGAAGGTTGAAGCTCACCTTTCGAGGCAGCCGCGGACGCCCCGGGCGTCCCACGGAGCTGGAGGTGTCCGTCTCCTGGGAGCGAAGGCAACACACCGCGACATCTTGGTGGGCAGGGAAAAACAGTTCGTCAAAATTTCAAAACTCTTCAAAGTCGATGAAATCATATTGGCACTGGGCGACTGCCGCAGAGGTCACCGTGACGCTACTCGCAGACCTGCACGGCCGGTCGCGTGGTGGCCCGTGTTGTACGCAATTGCAGGCCAGAGGAGTCACTGTCCGCGAGTTGGGATATCACTATATAGTTGGTACTTGAAAGGAAAAGCTCGGCTACAGCTGCCTTCGAGAGTACAACAGCCATACTTGGCAGTCTCCAGAGGCAAGTTGTGACACGTTGCGAGCTAACAGGGAATCGCATACAGTTCTAACGATATGACTCTGCATACCCAGCTAGGTTTAGTGACGAGTAGCGAAACGTCATGCAACCAGATATACAATGATTTTACTTAAACCCTATGAGTACAAGCGAAAGACGGAAACTATGTAGCAACAGAATGTAACGACATGTAAGCATGATAGTAGCTGACACCTGCCAGTAAACACATAGGATCGAACTCACTTTCATCTTTCCTTCTGACCTATCTATCCGTCCATCTACCCTTCTACATGATGCAGCGTATGGTCAAAGGTTACTGCGAACGGAAGGGTATGCAACTATGCTAAGATGCGACAGGTTCGATAACACAATCAAACAGTGTGCACAAGTTAGTATGCAACACTATATCGGACAAAACCGCAGCAGAAACGTTTTTCAAGTATGCACAAGCAAGCATAGCGCATAGTAACATAGTTGTCGAATCAGATGTAGCAGCTACTGGTGACAACGTACAATGCGAAACAAGCACAGCAATTAGCAACAGCACGGGATTGAATCTGCCAATGGTAGTGTGAGTGATGCGGCAGCATAATACACTGACAGTATATAACAACGGAGCAGGCATATGAATGCCACGTACGAACCTTTGTAGATACACCGTAAAGTTGCCAAACAAGACTGCCTGATACCCACACTACTACTGTTAACTACTTAAGAATGAGCCGGCAGTCGCCTCGAGCTCTGTGCACCCCTCGCACGCACCCTTGCCGAAGTGATCAGCGGGCGTCGACCCTGCAGGGCGGAGGACACAGACAAAGAGCCGGACGTCACAAGACATGGATTCTAAAGATCCTGGCAGCCCGAGGTAAGTCAGACGCTTCAAGAGATCGCACTCCGAAACTTGCAATAATCGACTGGGACACTTTCGCAACGAGCTCTGGGGGTTGACAAGTTGAGAGTCGAGGCTGCACAGCCTTTAGCATGAGCTTGTTGAGTCTTGTTGAGAGCCTATGCCTATGCATTTCGCAAGCACCTCGTGGAACTCCGCGGACTCGAGGGCAAGCTCCTGCCAAGAGTTGCCATCTCGCATTGAGGTGAGAGCTGAACCCAATGGTCAAGAGAAGACCCGAGAATCAACGGTGGATGATGGATGATCGGAGCCCATGCAACTGTGACTGACTCCTCCATCCAGTGTCTGCCTTGGGAAATCAGAGCAAGCATAATTAATACAGAATGGCCACAGGCATTGTTTAGCAAAGTAGCTCTGCGGGCATCTGGCTGCCTCGATGATGCGCCGCTCTGTGACCTCTGTGCAGATGCACAACGTCGTAGAGCGTCTACGCTGACGAAGCTAGCAGACCTCTCCAGACACCGCAGATTTCAAACCTTATGAAAGATGCCAAAAAGTTGTTTATACACTCCTTATGTTGTGCCGCTGTGCCCTTATGTTTCTCAGTTTTGAGGGAATGGAACCTCCGAGCGTGTCATCGGAGGCCGCTCCCAGAGGTGCTCCGGAGGAAGCGGAACGTAGCCTCGGCAGGACTTCACCCGCAAACTTAAGGCGAGCCGGAGCCGTGGTAACGAGACTCTAAGTCTCGCGTGGCCGAGTGCAACAGCTAGGATTCAGCTTTGGTTTCGGATGCAGTAAAGAAGTTAAGTGCTATGCTGACCACCCCAAATCCCGAGAACTCTCTTGGAGCCTGGCCGACGGCCTCTTACTGAGATCCCTCTTTTCAGGCCTAGGCACATTTGGGCAGCGCCTGCTGCGGTGGCGGTCTGTGCCCAGTTCTCAACCGTCCCGTTGCCGTCCAAAGTTTGAGGCCCTGGAGAGAAGATTCGAGGCTTTGGTGGGGCGTTCCAAGTTCGCAAACACCCTTGTCAGCCTTTGTCAGTTGGGCTCTTGAGGCAGAAGCCCAAACAACAAGCGATCGATACAATCTGGAGGAATCCTGGAGTCAGATGCACAACCTTCTGGCTTCTGGATATCCAGCAATCCAACGCCTTCGGTGGCCTTGACCCTGCCCGCTGCCGTTTATTGGACAAGTTGCCATCGGGATGTGCTGCTCTTCATTTCCCGATTTCTCCTGTGGTCCCGTCGCGTTACTGCCTTCATGATTGCCGACGCCGGGGAGAGCAGGAATGTCTCGGGCAGGGTTCCGGTGCGAGGGAGGTCTGCGAACTCAACGCACGTCGTTAACGTCGAAAAACGAACTGAAACAACGCGAATGGCACTTGCAAGTGGAGGAAGCAATCTCCCGTAGTCACACTGCCTGCTGCAATGATGCCAGTTTTGTGATGTCTCAAAGCGATGCCAACTATGACTCGTGTTCTTGTAAAAGAACCACGAGGCATTCCTTTGGACAAAGCACCGTGTGCCAAGCATACTCCTGGAATTGCTGTCATGCCAGGTGTGCAGCCAGAAGAACGCTGATCACTGCTTCTCGGAATGTCAAAGCTCCTTTTTGGCCGCAAGAGATGGTGACCCGAATGAAGACACAGATGGAGAAGGACAGATCATCGTGTTTTTGCGGGTCGGTCTGGAGCATGTGTGCCTGGCAGGCGGCCACATTGACAAGATTGGCCGCCGCAATGGTCTTCAGCCGCGATCACAGCCACAGCCACTACCCTTCCCCAAAAACACCTCAACACCGGCATGCAACTTGGCCTGTTTTAAGTGGTGCATCCAGCGAGCCTTCGCTGCAATTTAGTGCGGCATCTCCGAATGCATCATCTTCCGGACTCAAACATGACAAGGACATGGACTGGTGGATGGCGGCTTAACCCAGATGCAGGATGCGGTGTCTGATGCTTGATGCGGCACATGCGTTTATTCAGCTGCCGGTGCTCGGTGGTTGGCCCACCCAACCCAATAGGAACCAGAAAGAACAGTTTTTGAGTGGCGAAGCATCCTAGGTTGGGCTCATCAGAAAACCCAGAAAACGCAAGAAGTGTCCAACAAAAAAGTCTTATCCCCATTCGGCTCTTCCTCGCCCTCATCGATCGTCTGGCGCACCACCTGCAAAGCGCACGAAAACAGAAAAATGTCTAGCCCACTCCATGGAATCACCTGTCACGATTCGCTTGTCGCTTAAGTCGCGAGGCGCCTTGCGAGCAGTGCGGCGAGCCACTTGCACGTTGTCCTGGGCTTGCAAGGCTTCGGTGCCAGAGCTGTCCCTTCGAGGCTCCACTCCAAGGCCAAGGTGCGATGCCACAGTAGATCCACTCCGTCTTTTTGTTTGTGAGGCCTCGGCTGAGCTGACGTGCGACAGTGGGATGCCCTTACGACCACTCGCGGAAAGGAAAAAGCAACCCATACAACAACCAACTCCCTCGACGACCCTCGGCGGGCCGAGGAAAAGAGCAACGCATTGCCAAGGCACGGCTCAAGAAGTTCGTCTCCAAGCCCTGGCCCATGCGTGCCCGTGGCACGGAGATGCACGGAGCAAACATAGGCAGATTCCCATATTCGGCTATGTAGAAGCAGCTTTTTGACAGACGCCCTCGACACACACACACACACACACACACACACTACATAGCTGGATCCGATCCTCTCGCTTAGATTTTGCGATGCATCGAATTCCAGGGTACCTCCGGAGCGTCGATGAGCTTCCCGTGCTCACGCAGCATTTTGGCAGCCTCGTTTGTGCAACTTTTCTGATTTAGCATTGGGATTGTCAGACCTGAAATGACCTGAATGCCCCTGTGTCTTCACTAAAGGCACCAAGCTTCAGAGTGATGCAGACAACTCTGCATCTCGGCCGAACACGAAGCGTTCAGGGGCAAATCGCTTCCAAGCTGCATCTGCGTCTGTGTTGGCCTAGGCTGCACAACTAAAACACTGAGAGGCAAATACATAGTGTCAGACCGTCAGAAATGCCACGGGCTATCGTGCGGTCTCTCACCACGCCCAAGCTGCGATGTTCTGCGTCTGCGGCTTGGGCATGTCGGTGCGGTGAGGGACACCACGGGCGATGTGCAGATTCCTGTCAGTCGAGGGTCATCGATCTGCGGAAGGCCGACACGGATGAAACGAGGTCACGCTTACAACAGCAGCACCGGGTACTACGCATGGAACCGAACTTCAAATCACGCATACTCGCAAAGTGGGTAGCAGTAGCAGTAGCAGTAGCAGTCATTAGCAGTAGCAGTAGCAGTAGTAGCAGCAGCAGGAGTACCAACAGCAGCAGCAGGAGGGAGGAGTAGTAGTAGTAGTAGTAGTAGCGGTAGTAGTAGCGGTAGTAGCGGTAGTAGTGGTAGTAGTGGTAGTAGTAGTAGTAGTAGTAGTAGTAGTAGTAGTAGTAGGAGTAGTAGTAGTGGTAGTGGTAGTGGTAGTAGTGGTAGTGGTAGTGGTAGTGGTAGTAGTAGTCGTAGTAGTAGCAGTAGCAGCAGTTGTTGCAGGAGGGAGCAGCAGCAGCTCTCCCTCCACCTGCAGTTCTGCTCCAACCAGGCGCACAGAATCTAATGAAACACTGCAACAAGCGAGAAGAGTCGCTTGATAACCCAAACAAACTGCACCACCACTGTTGCCTGCTTGAGCGCAAAAAACCCTGCCCCCTCATGCACCTCCAGGTGTCTTCTTCCTCTTCCTGCTGAGCAACGCAGACCAGCAATGTGGGATCTGAAAGGCAACACGCCGTTTCGCTTGCCGCAAGCTAGTAGCAACCCATATGCTTCGTACTGTAGGCTCTTGAACCGAGCAGGCAGTGGTGCAGTAATGAATGCTCTGCCATCAAACATACTTCGCATCCTCGTCGTTCACCATGCCCATGCCCTCGTCATCTGTTTCTTCGATGCACTCCTCCAACAATGCGCCTGGCAAACACTGGCGGCTACCCGAAGCTTTCGGCTCAGATTTGTCCCAAGCGGCCCGGCCGTCCGGCCTCTCGCCTGAGCCTCGCCAGTTCTGGCAGAGGTCCGCGACTCCAACCTGCACTTGAGGACAGAATCTGTGAACTCATGATCATCTGATCTACCGTCTACAGTATGACTATTCAGACGATGTGTGTTAACAAACACAGCCCAGAGCCGATCCGGGGCTCCAGCCGAAGCTCGCGCGAGTCGGGTCGCCTCCCCGAGGCTCACCCGATGGGAGCAGGAGGGGAGAGGAAGCGGGAGCGGTTTCTTTCGTAGCTTGTTTTCAGTGATGCAAGTTGATGGAAGCCGTGCTCCATCTCGTGAAACGGTTCTGCCATGATGTGATGACCGCATGAGGTGAGGAGGAACCACAAAGCACGTGCAGGACGCAGGATGCCTTGACGTTGCGGCAACACTGGTGGCCACCGAGGCGCCCGTCTGAGGCCGTGGAGAGCTTGGGCCTGCACTGCAGAGGAGACTCCCAAGCCTTCCACGCTTTCTGATACCAGGCCTGGCAAGGCTAGCGGCGCTTCGTCCAGCAGCTCGCCAGCCTCGGGTTCCTCAGCTGTAGGAGCCGCCATGCTTCGACGAAGGACAGATCTATTTGCGAAGGCCTTGGATGTCAAAATATGCCCGAATCCACGGTGCTCTTCTTCGCAAACCTCAATCCTAGCTTATCCAGCCCTACCTGTTGCAGCGGATAGCGCAAGCAATTCCAGGCTTGGCCCCTCCAAAGCCGGGCCTCTTCCAGCGATGTCTGGGCAAACAGCTCCTCTAAGGGAGCTTCCTGATGGTGAAAACAGCAACAGAGTCCAAGCATGACAGAAAACGGAGACGAGACCCTTGGAGCCTGACCTGCGGCGTCGGCTGGAAAGCGTGCCCTTCTCCCCGAAGATGACCTTCGGAGCTTGGGACGGTTTCCCTGTAGTCGACGTCTCTCGAAAGCCATCGACCTATGCCGACGGACGTGACAATGGCCACGTTGCCATCTCCAGTGACCTCGAAGTCAAGTCAGAGCTGGTCCGTACTACCAGCATGGCACGGCAATGTCACCATCGGCAGTTGTAGTTGGTTCGGCTATTGTCATCGCTGCTGCTTCTACTTGCATGCAACATTTCCACACCTGTAATCGACACAATCTACCTTGCTGAGGCAGAGACGCCCCGGATAGCGCATCCACGTGGGGCATCCACCATCGCACTGGGGTTCACTGTCCAATCGTAATAGCCTGCAGCGATTTCAGAGTGCAGGCTGCTTGCTCTGAAGCCACTCCGGCCTGCATGGTAGCGAGTGATGGCACGCAAATCTCCTTGATCCAGGACCTGCCCAACTACTTGGCTTCAGGATTGGGGACACTGCGTCAGAGGGTTTGAGCTGCATATCGCTGGCCCGCACGAACCGCATCAATTGATGAAGCGCATAGCTGGTTGTGCGATCCGTGTGTCAAAGACATGTACTACCTGATGCATGAACAGCTTCTCGTATGACTGCATTAGGAGCCGTCACGTCCTCCTCAAAAGACAAGTAAATCAGACCTTACCGTAAACATCCGTCGGCGGATTTGGCGGCCGCAGTTTCTACCGGCCCTGATCCAGAACCCCACGGCCTGGCTGTGCTCGTGCGGCACGTGCTCTAGGGCTTCTGGTCGATGCAACAAGCGCTCCTGAACATCTTCTCGCTCTACAGGGCATCGAGCAGAGGGCTCAAGCACAGCTCCTCCACCCCCACCATGTCTGCTGCGAGGCCGCCGAGTACGCCCAGCGGCACGACCGGGGCACCTGGGCGATGCGAGGCTCGTTCTGCGGAGTACAAGTTGAAACAAGGAGCAGTTCGACTTCATCTTCGGCGCATGGTGGGGGCTTCGAGCAAGGCCCGACAAGGCTTCAAGACGGATCATCAGGCGGGAGGTTGTGGGAAGCTGCGAAAATGCTACCGAAGTCAACTGCTGCCAGGAATCCGCGGAAGTCCATTACACTTCGGCTCCTCGCTTCAGCGTGAAAAAAGAGAAAGAGATCTCGCACAGAGGCGCATGCGGGCCCTTTGGGCATGGGCCTCCTTCGCTTCGGCAGCTCCTGAAGCAAGTGAGAATGCAGAAATGAGCACGCTGCGGCGCTCGCCCGCTTGAAGTCCCAAAGTTTCCCTTCTCCCCACCTCGTCCACCAGCTTGACAATTTCGCTGCTGGGAGGCCGCTCTCCCCCTAGCACATCCTGGTCTTCGGCACTGCTGACATCGGCATCAAGAGAGAAAACAGAGAGTCTCGGAGAGCCTCATCTTCGGGGCTGAACCTAAGCGGTGACATGCTCAGCCATGGCCCTGGCTCAGGCTTCGCTGAGCCTAGGACCTGTAGAGCTCTTGCAGGAGCAGTTCATCCATTTCCTGCCAGTAGAAGCCCTCATCCACTTTGTGAGTAGGGCCCCTGTCGCGGCCTGCGTGCTGCTCTTGGTGAATGCACTGCTGCCAGTGGCTTTGGACCCTGGCAGTCACTTGAGACAAAAAAGCAGGCTTGTGCGACTCCCAAAGTTTCGGCTTGCACCGTGCGCCTTGGGAGCTGCGCATGGTGCTGTCGAGTGGTAGCGTACCTTGCTCTTTCCAGCTTCGCGCAGCTACATGCTTGCTATCAAACTCATGGAACCAGCCTCCCAGCTTCTCGTGCTTGACACCACGTGCCCATACCTCCATCGGAACCTGCACGGAAGAGCTTATGCTCTGGGGCTTGACATTGCCACTTTGAACCCCTTGGCACACGCTCCACGTGCGCGGCAAAACCGACAAGGACATCCCCGTGGCCAGCGCTAGTGTCCATGTCGGGCCTGAGGTGAAAACGGGCCGACCCTTGCGCGGGATTGCGATGACTGTGGTGCGTATGGCTTGAACTATAGCTGTGAGTTCGTGGCAGCCGAAGGAAAGCCACAGTGGAGCACGGCTGTGGGAAGAAGACCTGCGCAGCCGAAGATTGCTAACTTCGACGGATGCCGCGCACGTTCTGCTACGAGAAGCGCGCTGCACAGCCACCTCGCGGAGAAGCTGGAGAGCCGAAGACCAGAACCGCACCGTGTCGTCCTCACCTAGAGAGGTGCACCAAGAAACATTGAGGAAGGGCCCCCGCATCCCGCTGATTCTTGCACATGCTGGCAGACTGACGTGAAACGCGTGACTCCAGCACGACAGAAAGCGCAGTCTAGAAGCCATGAGCTAGGCTCTGGACCGACAGAGACAAAGATCTCGATCGGTAACAAGTAGTCGACCTTCAAGCATCCGGGCAGCAGACGTACCAAGTTCAGGCGACGATCTGCGCTTCCGTTCTGTTTGGAACTGCTCGCAACACTTGCATGCTGCAGAAGTTATTCCTTAGTCTCGCGGGCCTGCAGGACGGGCCCTCCGTGAGACGCCTGCGACGAAAACACCTGCAAATAGGATACGCAGCGCAGTTCTCTCAGCAGCTTCTCTGTTTTGCCAGCTAACGCTCATCGAGGCACGTCCGAATGCTTCCGGAGTGCCTTCAACTACTCACATACATACATACATACATACATGCATTCGTTCAATCAAATGCAGGAAGCCATGAACTTGCGCTGAATTCGTGGGCACGATGCACCTCGATGTCAGGCGACGTCCACGGAAGCTCAACCTGTCGGATGAGATTCCGGGAAACCCGAAGACATCACGACGGGATGACGACACTCCATACAAGGCTGTCCTGTGGCAGTTGGCTTCGGGCTGCGAGGGGAGGAGCGCCCATGCGGGGAACGCAATTCTCCGTCCCTCACATGGCGCAAGCCATTGCTATTCACGATAACAGTGGACTGGGGGCATGGTGTGGGTAGCAGCAACAAAGACGATCTCTATCTTCATGACTCACAAGCCATCATCGCCGTCATAGCCCCTTGCTTTCAAGCTCCGGGAACCCGGGCCATCTCCAAGGATCCGCGGGAGTTGCCCAGGGTCACCCCCAGCAGCTGCGGAGTCGGAGGCACCTGGAAGAGCCAGGGCCAGGCGAGACTTTCGGGACGGAGGGCACAAGGAGTCGTTTTGCATCAGTGAGGTAGGAAGGACGAGTCCTCAAAGAAGTTACTGCTTCTCGGAACTACTGCCGCTGTGTGCCGCTCTCGTGCCTGGTATAGCTAGATTGCTGCCTGCACTTTGCTAATTGATGCTAATTGTGATTCGTGGCACCTGATTGGTGGCATGCGGCATGCTAGCCAACAATGCACCACTAGTACCACTACGAACACCGCTATGCGGCTATGGTGAGTTTCGACCCCGGTTTTTTGTGGAGAGTACCAGTAGACTAGTAGACGGCATAGTCCCACGAAGCACCTCCGCGTCGCTCTCAACTTGGACTTGGGCGTGGCCTTCTGCGCTTCGATGGTCCTCTCAGGTTCCCAACTGCGAGTGTGGGGCCCAAGTCGAAACCTCTCCCGAGGCCTCCGGCGCTGGCTCCCCGAGCACGATGTAAGGAGTCAAGCACGAAAATTCCGGAAGAACTGGGCACGCATGAAGCTGCGAGGAGGCTTTGCAACAGAACCACGTGCTGAAGCTGATATCGGGCCAAGAGTGTTTCTGCTCGGTTTTGCAAGACGGGACCTCTACAAGGCTACTAACAGGCGCCCGGCGCAAGCGAAAAAGTATTCGGCTGTCTTCAGCCTGCTGCAGCTGAAAATCGAGGCAAGCGCAAACAAAACTGGCCGGTTCCAGGCCGCCTGACAAACCTTCAAGCCGTTCTTCGCGTCGATGGTCAGAATCAGGTCGGCCATGGATTTCACGAAGTCGATGGCATAGTCGTGTCGCCTCCACAACAAGTGCCATCCAACCAACCTCTTTTCACAGCGCCCTGAGGCCTCCAGCGGCTGTAGAGTTTCAGCTGCGGTCCACTGGGTGGAAAGGGCCGCTGCCCCGGCGTCTGAAAGTCAGAAAAATGAAAGGCAAGAAGCCGTCTCGCTTTGTCTGCGCAACAGCTGATTGGGGCACCGGCCCTGGAGGCCTCCATGGCAGCTTCATGCTCCTGGCAGCGCGATCTCCGCTGCTCAGCGCTGTGTTTTTTTCCCCCGGAAACTTCTTGCAGTGCAGAGTGCATGGCTCTTCCGCGCGTCACTAATCGCGTGCTCTGTGATCGGAAAGCGCAAGCCGCAGTCCTTTTCGATTTCTGCGAGGCGTCCATCAGCCTCCTTTACTGCCCCCTTGAGGACTGACGTCCGCATGGTCTTGGCACGTCCGGGACCTAGACGGGCAAGAACTAGACACGTAGGAGTTTCCATGGAAAGTCGGAGTGCCTTGTCATGTGTTCATCAAGCTTGTGATCAACATTTCCTGCTGCATTGAGACATTTAGAATCCATGTATGTCTCGCAGGTACTTTACAGCTTGTGTAGATGTAAACATGCTGAACACTCGCGACAGACATCATGGGAAAATTCGTCTCAGGGCGCATGGCCGCCCAAAAGTCAGCAGTATCACAACTTGGTGCCTGACTTCGCCGCGTGTGCTCCTTCTTCGGCAGGTGTGGTGCAAGCCTGGTCGACGCTGGACTCTGAACTGTGCACAGACACGCCGCATCCGGAGCCACCTACCCCACACGGGCAACTGCATCAAGAGGTCCGCAATCTTGAAAGCCTGCTAGAATCAATGGGCCATGTGCCAGGAACGAACAATTTGCTGCACCGCGCCTGCAGAGTGCCCATCTGTGTACCCACTAGCAGGTACCAGTCCCGCCTAGGCTGAGAAAACAGACAGCCCCAACAGGGCCTTAAAGAGTGTCTCGCTCCACAAACTTGAGCTCACAGGATGGACATCTCTTTTCTCTCCCTGCCAAGGCGTTTGAAACCGAAACCTCGTCTGCGGCCGGGTGCGCGGTGGCTTCATAATAGGGGATCGTATCATCGTTTCTAACGACAGCACTAGCTGCCCCCAAGCCCGTGTTCGGAGCTCCCGATTTGGACGGCGTTGTCAGACATCGACTAGAAATTCTCCCGGGATGGCTGCAAATCAGACCATTATCCGCATTACGATACTCAACCTCACGGCCGTGGCAGCCTCTGGAGCAAACATGCCGTCTACTGCCACTCCTAGTCCTAGGTCCTAATGCTTTGCATGAGCAGCCTTCCCGGCTTTCACCAGCGTGCCAAACTGCGAAGGATCCACTTTGACGCCGGTTCTCAGATGCCAGACTGAACGGCTTGGCATGGCACGCGCATGAGAAAGAAATTGCCAGACTCACACCCCTTAAGTTCAGCTAATCCCTGCAGAATGGCACTTGCAGGCAAGATGCATTGATGACACGAAAAGCATGCCACCTAGGCAGACAGTTCTTGTGGCTGAGGTCTACTGCAACACGCCGCCCAAGCACCACCAGTCCTGCTTAGAACAACACCTGGAAACATTCGCAGGTCATCTCATTGAGTTGAAAACTGCTCCAGATGATTAGATGTCGTAGGGGCGGGAAAGCTTCGAAGAACACGACACAGCTCGAGACGTCTTAGGGAGTGTACTTGCGGGTGCTCTGTCTAGAGTCTGGACTCTGCATGTGATCATTCCTCCAAACCCTGTCTGCACCAGGCCGCCCCAGAGGAAGGCGATCGTGAGGACAACCTCGGGCAAGCTCCCGTCTCACACGGAAATGGCACTACGACTTCTGACCACCGACCACCCACTACGTGTAGCGGGGTTAAATCGCGTCAGGGCGCGTTTAGTCACAACACCCCAAGGTGACGCTCGATCCGCGTTTAGTCGCATCACCCGCGTTTAGTCACATCAGAAGTAGCGAAACCCCATGGGCACACGGCACGGAGGTGGGCTTCAACACATGTAGCGAAATGAGTAGAAAGGCCGCGTGACGCAGGTATTCGTGGCTATCTTGCACTCACATCACCTCATTTCATCACACCAGAAATATCGAAACAGGTGAGCTGCGCGTGTGCCGCAGGTATTTGGGCTTATTTTGCAGTATTGAAACATGCCAGAGGAACTCCTGCGCAGGGCTTGTTTAGTTCGCGAGTGGGGACTGCAACAGTGTATTTTGCAGGGATTTTCGGGTTCTGACTTGTGGTATAGATAGTAGGCCTGCGCGACGCCCGTGCGAGCTCGCGCGAGCGCCGCGCGACCTCCAACCCTACACCTACCTATCGACCGGCTGTCAAAACCTGTTCCATTCCCCATGTGAGCGCGCGATTCGGCCGGCAACCGCTCGAGAAACTTGCCATTCCCCATGTGGACACTCAATTTCGCCACCCGCTCGGGACACACGTCGAGGGCGTCACAGCACACCAAACCAGTCATTCCCCATGTGGACGCTCGATTCCACAAGCAACCGGTGGAGGCACACATAAGTATTCACTGTGATCATCCATAACATCACAGCACGTCAAACCCAGCCCTTCCCCATGTAGACGCTTGATTCCACAGGCAACCGCTCGAGACTTTGGGCCAGCAACCGGTACCACTGGAATCGCAAACAGCAGCTGCACACTGGCTGAATCATTAGGTCTACAAGCATGTCCGAGGATGCGAACTGACACGTTTTAGCAGAATCCCCAACTGCACACTCGATCGATGCGACTAAACACAAGCCGATGCGACTTAACCCATGGACCCAGTACGATCAGATGGATCTTCTTCTTTCTTGCCTTAGCAGTCTATGGACGTCACACACAAGGCCCGCTTAGACCCTCCATTCCAGAAGCCGTGGGCATGAAGTGCGCTCGGCATTTCAGGCGCAACTTCAGAGCCAAGGGACGTTCAGCAGCAAAACAACAAGTCCGACAGCCATCCAGCGCTTGCAGCTGAGCTTCTCCTGCAGGTTTGGTGTTGAATTGCACCCAGCCGACCCATGGACACTGCATGAGCACCATGCACTCTCAAAGAGACGACAGAGACAAGCATGCACCTGCTTTTCGCCGCCTGAACGCACCGTGCATCAAACAGTCCTGAAGCCAATTGACCATGTTGTCAAAGGGCTTCGAAATAGCCAGGGCGATGCTGATTCGAACTGGCCGAACTATGTTGCTTATCACCTTTGCTGTCATCCATCACAGGTTCGACGGCATGCCGAATCGGAAAAACACCACAAGATGTGCAACTAGTTCCAGCAAGGAAGACCACTCAGAAATGAAGAATCAACGAGTTCTTCCACGAAACTTCGTCCGAGCTCTGACTGATCGTGCATTTTGGACTAGCCCGGCTGACGGCCAAGGAGCGTAGAGTCCAGCCCATGTAATGCCGAACTGTTTCAGGGCCACCTAAGCCCAAACGAAGCCATGTGCTTGGCCCAACGGTAATCATCTGCTAGAAGCCAGGGCCTTATGACTTCTGCTAGGGTTGCTCTGTTCGAGATGGTCGTACAGATGGAAGCGCGCAAAATTCCGCATGAGGAGCAACAGATCAAGAAGTGACATATCCCGTGTCTACCTCCTTTCCGCAGCTGGGGTCGTGCGCCGGGCTGGCCAAAGGGCTGGCGCCTGTCGCCACGATCGAGCGGTAGGTGGCCAAAAGAATCCTCAAAGAAGCTGCGAAAGGACGACACAGAACCAAGAAAAAGCTAGACATGTGCCGAACCCCAAAGCTGTTACATGACGAGTTTAGCATCATCAACTGAATGGGTAGAGATACACGATCGACCCCAAATCCGGGGGTTCAGATGATAATTGTCACAGAGATGCCTGCAAAGTGTTGCTTTGCAAACGAGACGGAGGACGTACAAGAAAGCTGCAACACAAATTCAATGCAAGCAAGATAAGCTTGAAAAGCTGATTCCAGAGCAGAAGCCGGATAAATACCCCTGCAAACTCTATGCAAACCTCTGAAAAAGCTGGCTGCAATAAAAACACACACACACACACACGTGGAAAGCAACACAATGTTTTTGGGTCGCACGGTATGCATGGTCACGTTTCACAATGACTGCTTACTTTGTGCGGTCGTCCCTTCCCTAAACGACGTCCCCGAAGAAGGTTAGTCGTCGGCGCATGCCCACTTCGGCCCAGGTGCAGAAGCAAGGCATTCACGTTCGAGACGAAGCCATACGACAGCAGGCACCTTGCCATCAGCTCTCGCGTGACTGCAGTGTCCCAAGAGCTTGCATCTTCGCTGCGGATTCGGACAAGAAAATCTGAAGGTTTGCCAAGGCACATGAGCCCCATCTTCCGCAGAGACTTGGAGTCCATCTTGGCATTCCTGGTTTCGATGCGTAGGTTTGCCGCCAGTCTCTGGCTGTGATTGATGGGAAGCCGAAAGAGAGAAACGCCCAGACACCGGCGATCCACCAGCCAAGGATCTTTTGCCACCAGCGCTTGAACCGCGCACCCAGTGATTTGTCTTCTTCCGACGTGCTGCTCGCCTCGAAAGCTCAGCTGACGCAGATTAAACCCCTCACAATTGCCGCGATTTTTCCCCGAGGCCGAGTCCACCTTCAAACGACCAAAGAGGATGCTTAGTGGCTTAGTGCTTAAGTGCCAGCTTCGGCACAGGAATGGGCCTTGAGCTACGTCTTTTCGACATTCCGAGCGTTCTCCGGCCTCGCTGTCGCCCTCAGCCCGGCGGCGGCACCGTGCGGCGACGCTCGCCGCTGCACCGCCACAGAGGGCCGCTGCAGCACTGGGCTGGCGCCTCCCAGGGTCGGGAGTGGAACAATCCGGTCAGCTCGGGTCAGCTCGCGGCAGGTGCCTGCCATGAGCGTCAGCTCCTTGCCATCTTTGTCGCCGTGCCGGAAGCACTGGCGGCGCCTGCGCCTGATTTTTTCAACAGCCAGGAACTGAGCTCGCGCAAAGAATGCCTTTGTAAACGCCGAGAGAGCGGCCCCAAGATGCTGCACAGAAAAGCCCGGGCACGCCAGAGCCATCTTGAGCCGATGCTTCGCAGCGGAAGAAACCTCAAACAGACACCTTCTGAACGGCTACCGACTGAGCCACAAACCCAGTCGGCGGTGTCTGTTTGGGTATTTGCCTCTCGGACCAACGGAGCTTGGGCACACCACGGTACTGGGAATGCTTGCTCGGCCTTGCCGTGTTCCTGGCCTCTTATTGCAAGAGGATGGCGAAAGGAGAACTGGAGCCAAGCCTTCGCGGCGAGGCCGGAGACGAATCCTCCTCAAGAACCTGCTGGGCCACCTGCGAAACTGCGAAACACGGTCGAAGGCGAGACCATGGTCCGTTGCGGAACTCGGACGCCACACAGGCAAACAACCGTCGCACTTTTAGCTCTGACGCCAAAACGGACGACATACTTTTTCGTCGTGTGGATGTGTAGCGCTGAAAGCGCCGCTCGGCGTGCAGGTTCAAGTCCTACAGCCGGCGCCGGGTGCGCAGTTCAGCACCGGCCCGCTGCGGACTGACCGCCGCCGAACCCATAAAGGGTGGCGTGGGTGGGAGAAAAGCTTTGGCGAAAGGTCGCGTCGAGCCAGAGTGCTGAAGGCAGCTACGCCGTTCACGGTTGTTACTACGCACACAAGTGTGCACTCTTAGCTCTGACGCCAAAACGGACGACATACTTTTTCGTCGTGTGGATGTGTAGCGCTGAAAGCGCCGCTCGGCGCGCAGGTTCAAGTCCTACAGCCGGCGCCGGGTGCGCAGTTCAGCACCATCCGGCGCACCCTGCCCCACCACGCGCCGGCTCAGAGAACCAGGAGGTAGAGCAGGAGTCCAAGTCGGCCGCCGCCGCATCCACCGCATAGACGATGTCGTCGACCGCCTTCGCCAGGATGATGTTCATGATCGTCGACGCCGGGGTGTGGACCCTCGTCCACCCCTCGCGTCGTGCCCGGGAGAAGTCGTCGCGAGACACCGCGTCGGCCACATTGGCTTTCGACGGTACCCGCCGGAACTGGATCAAGGTTCCTTTCCTCGCCGCCAGGGCCCAAAAGGCCGCCAGCAGCCCGTTCACCGCCGGGTCTTTCCCGTATCCTTTGGACAACGCCGCCTGGCCCGCGGAGTTGTCAATGAAGGCTGTGATGGCGCCGGGCATGTGGGCGGAGAACGCCGCAATGGCGACCACCTGCGCGAAGATCTCGAGCATGTAGATGAAGGCCCGCCGCGCCTGGAACTTCTGCAAGAACCATGCCGGGACGACGCCGTGGTCGTAGAACACAGCGCCACCGAGGCGCAGAACGAATCCCCAGCCGTTGTTGACACGGTTGGGCCGTGAGGCGTCCGCCGTCACTGGCACATGCCTCGCCTTGTGGATCCGTTCTCCATCCAGGAAGAAGGCGTCGGCGTAGAGTACCGCAGTGTCCAGCCCGTCGGTGGCGAACGGTATGAAGCGGGGTCGGACCATCGGCAGGATGTGCTCAAGGGACAACAGCGCCGCCCGCAGTCCCGTGGTGAGACCGTCGGCCGAGTGTGCCGCCGTATCCGCCGCACGGGCGTAAACCGCCTTGGTGGGTGCCTTTCCCACCCCGCCGAAGACCGCCTGCGTGAGGAAGGAGAGTCTGCCCGCGAGCTTCTGCGCGTCGTCGGGCTTGAGCTGGTCCTCGTCGAGCGCCTTCCGAATCTGTGCCAAAATGCGCCGCACTCTCTCAGGTGTCGGGCTGACCGTGACCCCCCGTCGGGAAATGGCAAAGGTGACGCCTTGAACCACGTGCTGGGCCGCCGCCGGTTGGGACTTGGAGGCCTTGATGCGGAAGCCTATAGCGCCGCAAAGAGCTCCTTGAAGGACTCGGTCGCCGACTCGCCGAGCTCCTCAAACTCCAGGCCGTTAAAGTCGTCGACGTAGTGCCCCGTCGCCAGCAGCAGCAGCCCTCGCAGCAGTTGCTGGAGGGCGTCGCCGCCGCGGTTAAAATTCCAAACCGAGGCCGTGGCGCCGAAATTCATGGCAGGTGGTACCAGAAGGTCCATCCCTCCGCCGTGGCCAAGAAGGTGCCGCACTGCGCCGGGTGCTTCACCGGCCACTGTCGGTAGGCATTGAGCAAGTCATGCCCGAACACCAGGATCACGCCGTCGTCGGCCATGCTGCGGGCGAGCTCGACAAAGGCGCCGATGAAGTGGTGTGTTGGGACGTCGTCGGCACTGACCGTCGAGTTGTGACCCGATCGTCTCCAATCTTCTCCTCGTCGGATCTTGGGGTCACCGTTCTCGTCGATCTGGACTATCGCAAAGGAGACCACCAAGAATTCCTCGCCGGGTGGGGGCTCGACCAGCGTCGCCGCGGCGTCGACCCACGGGAGCGCCACCGCCTTGACTTGGAGCCACTTTGGTGGGCGCGCCGGGCCTATGACCCGCCCCAGGCGGACTTCGTCGACCAGCTCCTGCAGCAGGGTGTCGGTGTGCTCGCCGGTGTGTGGCGCCGCCACCTTGCGCCGCACATAGTCAGCGTTGACTTGGCGCAGGGACTCCATGGACGCCGGGAACCTGTAGCGGTCGTCGGTCCTCTTTCGCCAACCTGGTCCTGGACGAAGGGCGCCGACCATGTCGAAGCCGTCGGTGAGGTCCTTCTCGAGGTTCGACACGTCGGGGTAGTTGAGGCGCCGGAGGAGCTCCAAGAAGACCGGGATGTGGGTGACCGCCGGCTTGTCCGGCATCGAGTAGGTCGCTCGGACCGCCGGGGTGCGCGCTGCCATCCACGCCGCCGTCTCGTCGGCGAAGTCCTCAATGAGCTGCCGCACCTCGTCGATCACCTCGCGCCTGATGCGCGCCAGGTCGTGTCTCCAACGCCGGCGTAGTGTGATGCCTTCCGCCCACGCCGGCTCCAACACCGGATCCGTCTGGAGTGGGTGTGGCAACACCGCCGACGCCTTCCAGTGTGACTCCTCGTCTAGGCGTCGGGTCCCGCCGGCTGTTCGGGCGCTGGTCCCATGATCGGACCGCCATGGCGCCACAGCGCCGCTACCCAGGAGATGGTCGATTGACGGGGTGGCCCCGTCGGCTGGGAGGCCGCCGTCCCCATGTTGGTGGCCACCAAGAGGATCAGCAGCAAGCGCCGCGCCACCCCCAATGCCACCCATTGCCCAAGCGGCGGCGGGTCCGGTCGTCGAGGGTGGTGTCGCCGGCCTTGAGGGTGTAGTCCGCCGGCATATGGTGGAGCTGCTCCTTCACCTTGGGTGGAATCACCTGGAGCTTCCCGTCGGCGCCGACCATCATAGCTTCGCGGATGTAGTGCCATGGCGCGAACTGTCGTCGGTCTGTCAGCCATCGCTGCTGTGCGTCGGCTGGGATCTTCCCCCGACAACCTCTGGGCGCCGCTCGGCCGTTCTCGTCGGCTGCAGGCGTCGCGGTGCATGGAAGGCCCCGTCTGCCGGAGAGCACACTGTCGTCGAAGGTGAAGCCGTCGAGGATCATGCTGTCCGCCGCCCTTCGGGCTTCCTCGAGCCGGAGGCGATCCCAGGGGGCCTTTCCGCGCCCACTGGAGCGGCTCGCCGTTCCCGGGATCCAGCCACACCTGGCCCCAGTCCAGTCCGCCGATATCCACCAGAGGCGGGGCCTTCCAATCCAGCCGAAGTCTGCCGCGTCGGCGAGTAGAGGCTGTGTCCCTAAAGCCGCCGAAATCTGCTTGGCATCCGCCGTGGACATCTCAACATTCTCGAAGAGGTAGCCGAAGCGTCGTGGAGCCACCAGCCGCCGCACTTCGAGCACGAACTCAAAACAGGCCTCCGCGGACGCCGTCATGGCCCTGCATGGCTGTCGGCCGACAGGGTGGGGCGGCCGCCGCGATGGTGTCGCATTCGCCGTTGGGGTCGGTCCGTTCGATGAGCTCCGCGACCTTCGCCGGCAGGGCGAGTGGGCTGTGCGATGAGCTCGCCGCCGCGCTACCGGTCGCCTCCACTGGCCGAATGGCCAGGGCTTGCGCCGGTATATAGCCGCCGCTGCGTATGTCAGGGGCGCTGCCTGTGTATACCGTTCGACCGCCGCGCTGGCCCATCGGCCGAGCAGCTGGATGATGGCGATGGCCACACTCCGGGCCGCCAAGAAGGTGGCGCCGGACACCCTCGCGGCGTGGCCCCCGAAGATAGGTACTCGCCGCCCGTCGGGGTGGTCCCTTTGCGTCTCCACCCCGCACGCCGCCAAGACCAGGAGGAACATCTCGATGGACGCCGCCTTCGTCCGGGCTCGGTGGTCGAGGTGGACAAGAGCGCCGAGTTGGGTGCTTTGGCCCGGCGTCGGCGGGTAGACCATCTGCTCCGCCGTCTCCAGGTTCTCTGCCGGCACGGTGACCGTCGCCGCGATGCCCAGCCCCGGGTGAAAAGGCGTCGCAGCTGCGCCGCCGCCCCTGTTGGGATCAATGACCAACGCCGTGGGAGGCACCAGTGGCGTCGGCGGGGCTTTGTGGCGGGAGCTGCCCGTCGGTGACGCTGCTCCGGAGGCCGTCGCCCAGGCTTCTTCCATAGCGTCGAGGCCAGTAAAGAATGGGCGTCGACCAGCCGACGCCGAGGAGGAGTTAGGGGGAGCCTGCGTCGCCTGCACATTCAACGCCGCCACAATCTCCCTCGCGTTGGGGGGCCCCCGTCGCGCCGAGTGCGCGGGTGTCGCCGTCCCAGAGGATGGCATCGAAGTCAGCGCCGCCACCTGCCATGTGTCAGCCCGGGATGCCAGCAGGGACGCCGCCTTGGCCTTGGTGGCGACGTCGATGAAGTAGTCCGGCGGCGCCGGTGTCACCGTCCCTGAAGCTGGCACTGAGGGCGGCGCCGAGGGCAGCGGAGCCAGCTCCGCCGTAGGCGTCGCTTTCAAGATCGTCGGGGTCGATCTGCCCGAAGGTGTCGGAGCCGTCGCCATCGGGGTCGGTGCCGCCGCCGTGGGAGAACCAACGGGCGGGGACCCAACCACCGCCGGGCCAGTCACCACTGGGTGCTCCAGCACCACGTCGTCGCCATCTTCGTCGCCTTCTGGGATGGGTGTCGGCACAAAAGGTGTGTGTCCAGTGCCGCCGGTGCCCCCCGCTGCTTCTGCCGCAACCTCCGCCGCAGCCTCCAGCGTCGCTCCTTGGACCATGCCAACCATGAACTGGCTCGCCGCGTGGCCAGCGTCGATCAGGTCGGTCATCGAGTCCGTCGAGAGGAGGCCGATGACCGGGACCCAACCGGTTCGCCGCGCAGCGGTCAAGGCCTGCGCCCACACAAGTGTGCTTCGCGACACCTGTCTGGCCTGTGCTAGCAGCGCGTTACACGAGCACGTCGAAGCGAAGCGAGCAATACAGGACTGCGTCGGGCGTGAGATTACGAAGGGCCAGGTCAGCCGACTCCTACGGTAACCGACTCTCAAACGGTGCAGCTCCGCAGAGACTGAAACTCCGCACAGAACAAGAGGGTGAAGAAGTCTGGGTATGGGCAGTACAAAGCATTACAAAGCTCACACCATCTGGAGCCTACCTTCACGGTGTGGAGCAGCGTGTCCCCCTTGGGAAGCCTGAAGAATGGAATGAAGCTGGGGCACAGCCACAGAGCACACTTCTCCCGTTACCAAGTGTGCACGTGCACTCCAAGCTCGGCCGAGGAACGGCCCATGGTAGAGGGAAACGCAGCGGAATGACTCCTTGGACAAGTCCTGCGAGCGACTGCATTTCGGCGCTCTTCAGTTTTCATGGCCAGTGTACCAGCTGCTGCTAGCTGCACAGCATTCATTCAAGCATCCTTGTCCATCATCTGCGTCCGCACCTTGTCACATTGACTTCAAGGCCACTTAGGGGTGCAGGAAAGTAAAGCAAGTCCAGAAGTGTGAGGGATCCAGGCTGGCCTCCACAATGCTGAAGCGTCGCAGCAGCAGTGGCGTGGCAGCCTGCGTCCGTGGAATCGGCTGCTCCTGGATGCACAGATGGACGACACATAGACATGGGCTGTCCGGACTTGTCACACACCATGCTGCGGAACCACAGACGCTGCTCGACGAGTAAGATTACAACTCGGCGGCAGAACTACACATCACTCCGGTCACAGCGTAATCAGGAGACAGGCTAGCTTCCGCGAAGCATCAATTGCAGCATAAGGAGAGGAGGAAAGCGTTGAGAGGGTGACACACCACCAAGATGCGAACGGCAGGTTCGACAGGAGCAGCCAGGATTTCTAGTTACATCCATCGTCACGCTTCAAGACCAATCAGACCCTGGCCGTCAAGGAATCGTGTAGCACCGCAGAAGGTCAACACTTCAGACGGAGCACCAGAGTTGCAGAGGCCGGCCTCGGCTTTGCTCGTCTCCAGGGGTGCCGAGGGCACGTAGAAGATGGCCACCTCTCCGCTGAAGACACTGTAAGTCTATACTTTTTCTGTAGAGAGATCCCGAAGAAGCGCCTCTTCCGAGCTGAGCCATAGGATAAGCAGCTGCCACTCCTTGGATTCTTGGATTAGGCCAAGATGAGCTCGAAAATACTTAGCTCCTTGCAGCGTATAGTACAGCACACAATTTCCCTGCCGAGGCCAACACGGGACAGAGGAAAACCTCCAGCACTTGGACCTGCAGACGAAGCTTTGAACAATCTATAAACAACTACTAGGTGAACAAAACAAGGAAGGACACCGCCCAACCCGAATTCTCCATCATCTGAGAACCTATCGGCACTGTTCCAAAACTGCGGACGCCTTTGCATTCGGAGGAGGCGGCAGCGTGGAAAGCAGCGCACGTGATTTCGCAGAGAACACGCGGATGGCCATGTCCTGCCAGCGTGTCATCAAGCGAGCATCTGCAGAGTCGTCTGCTAGGCAGCATGTCGCCATGGATGGCCTCCGAAACGAGGACAGCTGCGCTGGAAAGAGGGGGGCTGCCACCCTGACATGCACACCGCTTTTGAACCCCTCAGAAGCATCCCGTGACTATTAGGCCAGGGTTCGTCCCAAGATCCATAACAGAGGGCGATTCAAGGAACTGGCTGATCTTCTGACTACCATGGGAAACTAACTCCAGGCACTTGGCAGCGCACAAGCTGTGGTCCGTGGTGCTGCCGGCAGATACTCTTACGTGAGCGCTCACATGAATTGTGCCGAACCAGGGCTGAAGGCGCATGGCGACCAGCTAACGCAGTACTTGCAGCAGCATCTGTCAGGCCTGCTTCGGTGGGACCTGCTTCGCAAGCTGTCCGCCCAACCTCTGGGCTTGCAGGGTCTTGTTACGCCACTATGCTGGACTCGGCCCTACAACAATCGAATGGGTGGGCTCTTCCGACTGTCCAAAAACTCTGCCACAACTGCATCATTCAAGTCAGGCTGTGCTGCTGGCGCATCCTGAATCTGGAACGCAGGGGCTTGTGCGATTTGGACCTGGGCGTTCAGAGCAGGTTAAGATAACACCCGACACAAACGCGATCTTCGGAGCTGGATGCTGGAAGGCCGCTCTTCGATTCTGTTGAACAGCCCATGAACACAGTGTCTTGCGACAGAGTTTTTACGCTGTGCTGATTCAACAGCCACAGGGACCAGGATATAACAGCATCATCACGACAGAGCTCATGGATAATTTCATGCTCTACTGACTCTACTTCCACGTGAGATCCTTTCTTCAGGTACTCCACATGCCTTCAGTGATATTGCCATGAGCAACCAAGGTCTCCAGTCGTCTGCAGCGAACACACACAGGACGCCGTTGCCAAGACTTTTGGTTGATTGTGCGGCTGTTTCGTCTTTTCGGGAAAAGGTGCCTCTATGCGCAAGCATCCACTTTCGCAAGCGGCGCAGCTGGTCGACCACACCAGGACATGCAGTGACTGAGTTCAGGTGTGGGCAAATTTATCGACTCTGACGTCAGCTCTACAGGCTGCTTTGCTTAGGTTTTTTGCATCACCCTCAGTTCGAGGTCAAAGAATGCAGGTGTGACTGGAAGGGCTGCTTTGGCGGCGTCCCAATTCTGCAACGGCTCGGCATCTGCTTTGCTGCCATCCACGAACTCGGCTCCGAGCCACAGTGCCACAAGTTGTTGCAAAGGGCGAAGCATAGTGCGCCTCGCCAGCATGAAGTCCAAAAGCCAGATGGACTGAAAGACTGCAGGTAAGCAGCGTCTACATTATGCACCCTAGTCCGAACAGGTAGTGTGCAAGCCCAGCATTAACTCGACGAAATCACACATCCAATGTCACAGCATGGCAGAATGGCTGGACAACGCTGAAAGACACTGATGGAACCATGGCACTCAGACAAAGTGATGAGACACGGTCACAGCAAGGGCACAGGAGGGTAACCGAATATGCCCTCCAGCCAAGCGAGGGACGGTGCTCAACAGGAATCCGAACCCGATTGTGGAGAGAGAAACTCTAGTCGGATCAACGGCGAAGCAGGTCACTCTAGCAGAGCATGTTGAGAGACACTTTTCCTTCGCTCAAGTCTCAGAACGAAGTCCGAGGAGTTCCTGGCTCAGTCCCGCAGTGGCAACGGCCTTCCTCAGACACGAAGTGGGTGCTTTGGAAACTCCGATGCATCATAGACATGCTTGCTGTCCAAACAGAGTCCCCATCAGATGCGGCTCTGCAGTGTTGACAGCTTCGCAAAGCTTCTTGCAGCAGGGTCTCTTGAACTCTGAACTGCTGGCGAGCTGATCAAAGCCATCGAACGCGCGGCCCTCCACCTCTTCACAGATGCACAAAGGTGGAGCGCTTCATCGGAGTGGGCCCAGCCTGCCAGGGACCCTGCAAGTTGCAGGTTTTCCATGGCCAGGACCTCAGGCAGACGAAGAGAACTCACGTGCGCTGCGCATGGCCGCACGGTTCTTGCCATGCAGCTGAATCTGGCTCGTGTATTTCGCGACGATCCTGAGATGCCAAGCTTGGCTTTTTCCATCCTTTCTGAACTTGCACAGTCGAAGACTGGGCGCTCTTCATGCGACGCTGCAAACAGCTGTGACAATGACCATAAACATCAAAAAGCAGCGATGCCATGATTTCTGTGTTAGCCAAGATTCTCGAATGGCCTGGGTTCGTTCAGCGACTATCACTGTGACTGGTGCTAGACGTCTTGGCGGACTGACTGACTGCACATTGACAACTGAAGATGGCCAGGAGAGCCAAAGTGCCCTTCGACGAGGATGCGGCCAGGCTTGCCAAAAAGACACCTGGCACACCCAGCCACTTGGGCTAAGTAGTGGCTACAGTGCTACGGTACAGGTAGGACGCGGCAGAGACCCACCCATTGCCTGCCAGAGAGGCCAGCTGTCTTGGCAACCTCCATTGTGGACTCGGCGACTGCTGCCGACTGCGGACTGCGGCCGACTGCGGCCTGGAGGATGAACTTCTGCTTCCATGGCGCGGTGATGTGGTGCATGTACCTCTTGGCTGAGAGCTGGAGAGGCCCTCAACATACCGGATGCCGACTGCGACTGTCCCCTCTCTGTTGGGGCACATGGATGCCCGACCCAGTTGTCCGCCATCGCTCGCAATTGCGCGCAGCTCCCGCCAGCCTTCCCCACCCGAATCTTTCGAGCGGCTGAGCTCAGCAACAACAGGAAGAGCACTCTACGACTAAGGCCCGAAGCCCAGAGGCGGCCTCGATTTGTCTGACCAGTGTTTCGCGCAGGGGCTTCCTCTTCCTCCTCCTCCACATCCTCAATTTCAATGCAAGAAGGAAAGGCAAAAGATGCGACCTGCTGGCCTCCCATCTGCAAGTATAACAAGTAGTATAACCTACCTGTATCCATCTTCGTCCCGCTCGAAGTGGGGAGATGCAAAAACACTGGGAACGTTGGACTGTGACTATAGTCTGCAGAGACTGAAGAGCTCGGGAGATCAAGCTCGTCGTGTCGCGCCGGGTGGCTTTCTTGTGCTGTGTTACACGCACTTTTGTGCAACTGACAAACATGGCGGAAGAACAGAAAGGGCTTAAAAGGGTTGTAGAGCGCTGTTGTTTCAGTCTGCGAATCAAGGCTACAAAGCTCCACTTAAAAAAGTGCACAAGGAAGGGGAAGGTATCAGGCGAGGACGGGCGGCGTGTCTCAGAGCGTGGATGCCATCTTGTTGTGGAACATACAAATCCAGTTGCTCAAGGTTCCGAGGGCTGCAGTCAAGGGCTACTCGCTGCCAAGCCTCCCACTTCACCCGTGCATCGCGTCGCTGGCGCACATCGCTGAGCTTGCGGCCCTCATCTACCTCGCGGGAAATGTGCCAGATCTCCCCGCAAACACGTACCAGCAGTTTGCGACACTGTCCTGTGGCCTTGTCCTCATTGACCTCCACAGGGACGTTGCCGGGCAGTTGAGGCTCAGCCTCTTGTGGCTCGAAGAACGAGCTGGGCTCCTTGGCATGGGTGGCTTTGGCTTTCGAGCCATGCGTTGGATTTTGTGATCCGTCCTCCACCTCGGGGTCTTCCGAAGCCCATGCCAGCTCCAGGGCCGTACCCGCCGCACGCTCACGGTCCTCTCTGGCAGAGCGGTCCATCTTCCTCCCGGGATGCCAAGTCAGGTGCGGGTACGAGTAGCTGCAGAGCTGGGGCAACGCAAGACTTGGGACAGTCGGCCAGAGGGTTCTATGTGAAAGACGTGCAGGTGAGCACGACCAGCTTGAAAAAAGAGTGGGTGGGCAGCAATCGCAGCCGGATGCAAACTCAAGTCTTTATGCTTTTCGGGGGAACCTCTTTTCCTGCTGCGCCTATTGTCTTTGACTCTGCAGTCTCAGATTTTGTCTCCAGGCTCGGAATCTACAGACCCCACGCCCGTGAGAGTTCAGACTCATCCTGTTTACCGAAGCTTTCGGTGGCCTGAACTGCTGCGTCACCGTGTCCTCCAGGGGGGACGGGGCACAGCAAGCCCAAATGCTCCACAGCGTCAGAAAGGCCAGAGACATGTTGACGAGCTGGCGGCACTAACCAATCACCCGCTACCTCACGTGGCACAGAATAGACGATTTCAACAGGTCCTGGTCCACGGGCAGCCGCAAGATGAGCTGCCGTGCACTCTGATGTGCCCGGGTAGCTCTGAGGCTTCGAACCGAGGGTTTCCTTAGCTTGCAATGCAGGCGGATGCTGGGGTCGCACACACGCGGCTTATGTCTGCTCATTACTTCACTCGCTGCCAGCATGTTGAAGCTGCGTGCCTTCATGTGGATCCTCAACCCAGTCGGATGTCCAAAGCAGCTTGAGCTGTTTCATATTTCTTGATCACATGCGGAGATGGTGGTCCAAGATTCCACTTCCTGGCGCAGTCGAAAGCCTCAGTTCTTGGCCAGGCGCTCTCATGGGAAGTTGCCAGAGGCCTGGTAGTAAGTCCTATGAAAAAATCAACTTAACATCTCAATGCCACATGCTGCAGGTCTGAGGCGATCACCTGGATAAGGTTCACCTTGCGGGCCCAAGAAAAACACACTCGGCCCGGGTTGAAAGCCACACATGCCCCCCGCACTCCTAACGACAAAACACGGAGTGCCGAGTGACGAAAAGAAGGACGTCCAAGTGGTTGTCCAAGTCTCGTGGCCAGGGGCACTCGAGCTCCAGAGCATCGCAGAAGTCATGGATGCGGGTCCTTCGAGGCAAGCCACAACATTACGGCATTCTACACACCCCCGCCCGGTAGGTGCTGCCAGGCTGCAGCACATCTCCCACGCAGATGGGCAGGTCCCCTCCAGGAACGCCTTCTTGGACCGTTTTGAAGGGGCGCCGATCCCTGGGCTTTTCAAAGCTGCTCCAGTGCAGAAGCGAATCTTCCACACACAGGACAGGAAGCATCGTGCGGAGCTCGTCGTCCACGCTGGAGCGCAGGGCTTGGAGCTGGCGGTCCGGGGCCTCCGCCT
Organism: Symbiodinium sp. CCMP2592; assembly: GCA_905221615.1. Lineage (NCBI taxonomy): Eukaryota > Dinophyceae > Suessiales > Symbiodiniaceae > Symbiodinium > Symbiodinium sp. CCMP2592. Next base: position 233,917 of record CAJNDT010000035.1, on the reverse strand, counting down.
GAGGAGCCGCGAAAGCGCACTCCGAGAACTAAGCTTCGGGCGCAAACGCCCTGGCCTTGCCGGCGCCTGGCATTGGCCTTTGCGGCATGAACTCGAAGAACCAAACCAGCGCTCGCAGCTCGTTTCGGCGCAAGCCTTCTCGGCTTCCTTGTGAGGGGCACGTTTTCTTCTGCTCTTCAAGCACACGATGTGTCGTGCCTGTGCTTACGAACACCTCTACTGCGTTCCAGCAGCTTGCCAGCAGCTCTGCAAGGCACTGGAGTGCCAGGCGGACGATATCTGAAAGGGCTGTATGCTGCAGACTCAATGGCATGCCACGCATCGCACCTGAAGGTCTTGTGACTGGCGGCTCCTGGCAAGGCAGCTGAGCGGAGGCTTCTTGTGCGAGTGAGCCGGGGTCCCAGGAAAGCTGGCTAGAACAGTTGAACTCACCAGCTTGAACTCGGTACGGTAATCACTGCAGTCCTCCTCCCCCTCAAAGACAGTCGGCTGGCGCAGGGCCCCGCTGGCCCACCGCTGTAGCCACTCCGCCTGCCACGTCGCAATCAGCATTCTGCTCATGCACAATGCTTTCTGAGCACAATCAACCTACCTGTGCAGTTTCGAACCTACGTAAGTTGCGGTGTCTGTTAAGCCCAGATGCGTCGCCCCGGGCAGCCCAGCGCACCGCCTCCGCAAAAATTCCAGAATTCTACAGTTCCTTATTTGGCTGACTCCGTGGCACAGCGTGTGAACTCTGTCCTTACAATGCCACTGCTGCTCCCCTGGCCTCCATGAGGAGAGCTCCTCTCCACGCCTACCATGCGTAGTGAGTCGCGAGAGGCAACATGTGTACATCAGAGCTCAACACACGCCTCCGACAACTGCAGGTCATCCAGGGTCTCAAGCGTCTCTGCATCCGGCAGACTGGCGTCCCATTGGGACCACACATCCTGGATCCCAGAATGCGCAGATGGTTCACAGGTGGTTCTCAGATGCAAGTCCGGCATCTGCCTCCGGCGTCTTCCGCGTGTCCTGCGAATCGCGAGCAGGTGTCATCGGTGAGCCGTATTGAGCCTGTTTGGTCAGAGGGTCCCCCACCTCACCCGTCGGCATGCCATGCCGAAGCTCACATGCAGGTTCTGTCGCCACCACCACCACCACCAAGATGACGTGTGCAGCAGAGGCTTTGATGATAACTCGTAGCTGCAGCTAGTGACCCCTTGTTGGTTAAGACACAGGGCGAGAAGGGCAGGAAGCGAAACACGACGCTGACTGTCGGACTGGGAAGCTCAACGCCATCTCCATGCATTGCTGCTGTCAGAACTGAAGCAGAAGCCAGAAGCCATCCCAGTTTCACTTTACTGATTTCGATTTCGCTGCCGAAGCCCGGCGAGTCCTCAATGCCGAAGAAGCTCTCCTGCGCCGCGGCACGCCGTGGCCCAGCCCGAGGCCTCGGCTCCTCAAGGCGAAAACACTTCGACACGCAGCGAGGGCGAGCGAGGCTGCCCCTTCTTGATCCTCGCTGCGACGTGCAGCCAGGAACGCCGATTCCTGTGGCTCTCTCCACTCAGCCTTTCTTTTGCTCCTCTGACAAGCTCCAGCCCGGCCTCCAGCAGGAGAAGGCAGAGAAAGAGGGCGGCCGCCGCCAGGATCGCAGCATGGGCCATGCCACCATGGTGGGAGTTTCGTGCCAGACTTGGGTTTCCGTGGAAAGGCTCCAAGTTTGAATGCTGGGAGTGGATGTGGGTTTCGGCGGCAGGGCCGGAATACTGAGCAGTTGAATCTTCCCACCAGGATACAGCTAGCCCGCCGGCACATTTCAGCTTCTGAAATTTAGTGGTCTGGGCCTGAAGGTTCAGCAAATTGTGTCGAAGGCTTGTTGCTACAGTCTGCATCCTTTGCTGAGTTTCTGCCTCTATCTTCATAGGTTCGTGTCTGACTCTACAATTCTCCAAGCCCTGACTTAGACCTAGACTGCGGGCACTGAAGGCCCGGACATTGAAGCGCATCATCGCAACGCTGGCCCCTGCGGCGCCGTCCTGGCCATGTGCGAACTTGTCACCGAGACAAACGATTGCGCAGAAAAGGCCAAACACACTCTGCGACTCTGCGCACACCCACTTAGCAGCAGGTTACTACAGCTAGTTTTGTAGTCCCTGGTGTGACGACGCTGCTAAACGGAAAATGAGACTGCAGGGGCACACGCAAGCTTGGGACGGAACGCCGTTGCTGCCGCCACCAATCGTGTAGCTGAGGGCCTAGGAGGCACGGCAGAGACCACACCAAAAGCGTGCACTTCAAATCGAAGACCTTTCTTCGGTGACTTCGGTGCCCGTGAGTCGTGACAATCTGAACAAACATCATGGCACAACTTGGCCAGTCCTGAAAGCTCAAACCACGATGGAACCGCAATCAGGAACGGACTCAACGTGATTCAGGCCCCGACAAAGTGGTGCAGCGAGATTGGGAAAATGTGCGCCTGGTCCACTCGAAAATATGCACAGCTAGCTTGGATCACAGGTGGTCCCCATCTTCCTGCAAGCCGTGAATCGTAAGCAAACCACCTGCTCACTCAGCTGCGGCGCCAGAGCTGCAATTGCTCTACAAGGCACATCAAGGCAGCCTTCGAATCCGCCAGGCCGAAGTACAGGGTGTATACACACACGAAATTCTCCATGCTCCACACCTGTCTGCACATGTCAATGCTCGTCGGCCAGAATCATCAGGCACACATCGAACTTTATCGCTCTGTGATGCTCCGACCAGCCTGCAATCTCAAGTCCAGTGCACAGGAGACAGCGAAGCCTTGGTGTCCATCAGGCAGGATTGGTGTAGAGTGCTGCGCATCATCGATCACGACAGGGTGACTTGACGACTACTGAGCAAGGCACGCTGCTGCACGTCATGCTCGTCCCGGTCGTAAAAGCAGACCATCTCGACCTGCAGTTCGTCTGGATCTTTGGAGCGTGCCATGGTCGCTAGCACATGTCTGAAAGCCTGCAGACCTGCATCTGGGTCGGGTGGTGAAACCCTGGTCTGCTCCCTACTCGTGCAGCCTGGAATCATTCTCTCGAATTGCCCTGTGCTTCGGCAGTTGGGCCGCGCCGATTCTAAGGTTGCAGCCGACCGAGTGTGACCGTTGAAAGTGTGCTCGAGCCTGCAACAACACACTTTTTGCTGTCAGCACACGGAGACACTCGAGCCTGACCTGGTGAAAAGGCCATCACCGCTTGGATCGCCGAGTTGCGACTCGAAGGCCTTGCAATGAGGCACTCATACGAGGTAGACCCTTCTGCAGCCCCATGCTCTCCCTGCTTTTTTGTCTCCTGCCTGAATGTTCCAAAGTTGCACTGCGCCGCCGCTTGTGCCTCAGCGTGCTGAAGAAAAGCTTCTGGAGTTTCGGAAGTCCCTGCAGGGTCAAACGTGGATGCTTTACAGACTATAGACTCTATGACCTCCTCACACAAACCAGCAATTGGAGAAAGGTGCATAGCCTTGAGCCTTGGGGCTCTGGCCTGTCAGTAGCTGCGCCTTGCAGTCAAAAAAGTAACAAGGGCAACTCTTGCACTGTCCTGCCATCATCACTGCCATCGATTCCTCTGCTAGGTGCCAGTCAGAGTCAGAAACCCTTTGCATCTCCAAGCCTTCCATCTGATAGCCTGACTTGACGAGACCGTGCCCAGGTAGGCACTGCAGACCTCCGAATCCAGGATGCTTACGACAGTTTCCGGTCTCTTTGCGATTCGCATCTGGTGCTCTGCAGCTCTGAAGCAGAACCGCTATCCCTGCTTTTGATGCCACACCTGCAAACACACTGCAGTAGGCTACCGTAGGCAGGCCCCCAGCTTCTCGACAGGCATTACATTAAGCTCCTGGCAAAAGGCTGGTTGCAGGAGGCCATGAGGTTCAACTGGCACAGCATGCGAGAGCTCGTTATCTGCTCAGTGACTGCGCGGAAGCTGGTATGACATTTGCGCTTTCTCGTCAACCGCAGCAGAACTGCCATCTGGTGCAATCCGCTTTTCAAGGGTACCAGCATTCCACTTTCCGCATGCAAACTATCTCGAACTCAGCAGAAAAGTTGTGCTGCTGCCTCATGGTCCAGCACCAGCACCGTCTTCAACTCTGCGATGACCACCCTGTCTCATGAAAGCTTCTCTTCTGAGCTCATCGAAAGCGTGGTAGAGGATGCAAAAGGATGTCAGGCATCGCCTGCACTATACACACATTAACTCTACACTTTCCTACAATGCTATCGTCATGCTCCGAGCTTGTGGCAACGGCACAACACATGCTATTGTCTAGCCACAGCCTTCCCTCAGCAGCCACCACGATGCGATGGACAGGCTCAGTAGTGACCTGCATCTGCACTGCATTGTGAAGGTGTCTTGTAAGCACGCACTGACACCACCTACCGTATCATACATACCCATGTGCGCCTGCTTGATCAAGTTCAGCTGCAAGTGATACCTGCAACAGTGTGGACAGCAGGCAGTTCGCCGTTGAGTCACGTGAGACTCCACAGTAGTCCGGGGTTACAAACCGAGTCATTGAGCTGTAACTACAAGAAATGATGTGGCACGCGGTGGTGCATACACAGGAACCACCGACCCCGGCCCTATTCTTCACACGGTATCACCAGGGACAAAGCTGCTGCTGTTGAGAGCAGCGGTCGCACCAAGTCAACAAAGACTGTACGTCATCCAACACCTTCAAAATTCAACACCAGTCAGCTTGTGGATATCATAAGGTTGTGCTCCCTATATCCCCGAAATACGGAGCCCGGGGCACTCCAAACCCCTCAAGCGGGAGGTGTTGATCCGACGCTCACGAGACTTTGTGAGCTGCCACCTTGGGATGCAGCAAGTGCAGAGACTGGTACAGAGCTGCAGGAAGCCGATCTTTGCGGCCGATTCAGAGTGCTTACAGCGGATTAATCCAACCAAATGGACAGAGTCGTCAGCAACACATGATTAACGACGGGAAAGTGGGACAACCCCGAACAGCACGTGCAGGACTGCTTGCAATTTTCGAGTGCCCAGCAACTCGCAGCCACTCTCACTGCCCGCGAGGATCTGAGCTTTGTGAGCTTCATAGGCTTTAAGGCCAGAGTGGCTTGCCTAAGCTGACCTGCAGCCTTTGCGCATGGCTTACATCCTTGGCTCCCGTGCAAAGCTCCCAGCTGCCGGCAGGTAGGCCAGGGTCGTGACCTTCAACTTAGGTACGGCCCACATACAGTAAGAGTCTATAATAGGGCTACTATTAGGTCCCAACACACATCTACATTATGAATACAGAAAATAAGACATTACGGGCCCCATATTTACAGCATTACTGTTTTTCATGTTTTTGGTTTGCTTCAGATTTGAAGCAACATCACTCGCACACGCGATATCGTTATCCTCATATGCATATTCTTAAATAGGATACTTGTATGTATACCCATACATGTGCTTGTTTCAACTGTCGACGTGACTATAGAGCAGGAGGTTTGACTCACTTCTTTAGGCCCGAAGGGCGAGAACACTGCTACTAAGGGGAAGGCGGGGGGGGGGGGGGGTGCGGCGGCCGAAAAAAAAAAAAAAATCTGGAGGGGAGGGGGGGGGGGGCAACGCAAAAAAAAAAAAAAACTAAAATCAAAAAATCTATTTTTTGTTTTTTTTGGCGCTGCCCCCCCCCCCCCCCCCGCCAGATTTTTTTTTGTTTTTTTGTGGCTGCCCCCCCCCCCGCGCGGGGACAGCAAGGCAAGCGACAGCCAACGCCATGGTGCGCCATACTGCGGGAGCGGACACCAACCAAGAGCCACATGATTTAAACCTGGTGTCCTTAGCCCTTAGCCCATGCAAGCCTCACTGCAAGTGAGTAGATACTCTATGCCGAATATTAAGATCAGTGAGATTACAAATTTACCAGATAAACATCTATAGAATCTATAAAAGACCTCAGAGACTTACTGCGTATAGAAAAGTCGATATCTGAGATTACAGCTCACAAAGATGATAAACTATTTCTGACTGATGACATCATATGACGAGGAGACCTTACATTAACATACATTCGATGGATGCGAACTCACGACACAACCACTGCCTGAGCAATGCCAGGTGGACAACCAGTTGAAGGGTCTGTCGTAGTCAAGCGATAACAACAATGCTTGATGTCGCATATGATGTGGTAGCATATGCGAGGACATACGGTCGGTATATATGCTGGATGTCAGATACATGTATGACCAGTCTCCTCGATAACATATACAACAAACACTGTCTTCGCTTTTCATTGACAGGTTGCGATGTAAGGAATCCGAATCCGACTATCTTATAGGTGCATGAAAACGGGAGTTTGAATATTCCACTTGTGCGATGTTCGAGCAACATGGTGGGCTCTGTCGGGGAGTTTACAAGTGGAAATCATTATTGGTTTATGTTCCTGTGATCAGGATCGGCTACTCGCAGTAATCTGAATATCACTATACCAAAACCGGCTAGATATGGAAACAATATATCTCATGAGCACGTCATGGTGAAGTATCAATCTTCACGTGAACCATGCGCATCATAGTATGATATGGCGTAACACACTCGTGCGCATGTAGCATGAGGTGCTAGGGAGATGCCATACGAGCTTGGCAAGCTCACGGGATGCACGAGGACATCTAAGTCAAATCTCATAGTGAAGATATGTGTCATGAGATGCTGCCTGCATCTTGCGACCTATTCATACTTAGCTGTGACTGTTGTAACTTCATGCGAGATTGGGTTTATGTGTGAGAATAAGTCTCCGGGCTTTTAGAAAGGTCTACCGAGGGGTTTAACCAATATGTGGTGCAATCCCGCTTGCCCGCGCGGCCGGAAGGCGTAAAGGGGGAAGCCCGAACGATGCGGGCATCTTATAAGGACACATACTGCGATGATCTATACGGATGGCTCAATATCATAATGATATGTTGAAGAAATTTCCTGGTGCTCTATGTTGATATGGCCATATTCAACACATAACATGCCTTTTACATCGAAGGAATGTGGCGAATATCCTGTTCAACTGCCGGTTGGGTGCCTCATTATGACGGCCCCATTACTCTTGCCAAAACTGGCATGCAGCTGCCAATGTAATCTGCCATGTTTACTTCCACCACAAGAGATACTTGACTTCTTGATGATGTCACATATTAAAATGTTGGTTTTAGGCATAGTATAGTTCTTATACGTTTTCGTGGGTAACAAGATTTAGTTTACGGAGATATCCACAAGACACACGATGAAGTGCGTCATGGGCTTTAACAAGACCATATTAGAATGGTTGCGGCATACAGGTGCATTGCCTGCAGCATAGATATAACAAGCGGTATCGTTTACAGCTGATGACAATCGTATGTGCGTGTCGGTGTATGTTTGTGTGTGCATGTGCAAATAATGTGTTTTCACGGCAGTCAACTTATGACTAGATGGTATGAGCAACAAGACAGCGAAAATGATTAATATTGCAGGTGGATCTCCATATGTCTGAATATACAATAATGATAGCAAAGCACCATCTCCTTGAAAAGTAAATTAACTCAATTATATCCTTATCCTTTGGGGGCTTGTGAGCTTCAGCCGCAATGATCACTAATCTGGATAAGCCAGCATTGTAGCTGTCAGCATGTATACAGCAACATCCATGCGATGATTGTCTTCGAAGGTCGTAGGTTTTCAGTTCTCTGGGTTGGCTTCTGTGAGAAGCTATTGCAATTGAAATACACAATTCCGCACACACAGCTCCAAATACTGGACAAATTATTGGACTGGGAGCTCCGAAACAAGGACAACCAATGCAATAATAATCGCAAACAGTAAATACACTTTTGAAGGAGGTTGCACTAAACAAGCTAGCATTCATACGAAAAAACGGTATCGAAACTGAATGCAGCAAAGACATCTATGCACATATATGTATATATGTACATATGCAAATGGATCCGGTAACACGATCCAGTTGATTGCCTGCATGTATACAGCTTGAGACGGTGGGAACTGTTTGAGCAACCTGCCTGTATGATGCCAAACTCAACTTGTCATGCTACAGTCTGCTACAGTATATGCTGGACGTCTATATCCAAAATCATATGTTACCATGCACATGATGGGGCCTGCAAAAACCGGTAGGATATGTAAGCGATTCTTTACGTTGATATACAAAAGTTATATAGCTTGACCGGTCTTGTACATCATTCAAGGGTGGAGAAATGCACGGTTTCGCAGACGCATTGTATCTCATTTATCTGCAAGATTATACTATGAGACACAAAGAACAACCACAAGATTGAAGTGGCATTGATTTATCGGATAGTCTTCATGAGACTCCACAATGAAAGGTAGTCACACGTGCATCCCATGTTGATTGGAAAAGTATTTCCCATATCAGGCATCAAGAGCAACAGGGTTAAGTAAGCTTGAAAACCCCTAGTATGCAAATTATGACGATTGTAAGTTTTTGTAATGAAAACTCTTAGAAAACAGCATTTTGACTGGAAAATATGGGGCCCGTAATGTCTTACACTCTCCAGAAAATAATATTCAACTATTATTGAGTGGGGGCGGTAGCCAACCTTCAACAGAAACTTACAGAGATTTGCAGCTCTTCGCAGAAGTAGATGCCACAAAAATTGGCGCAGCTTGCAAAAAAAGTGCACTAAAGCGCACCTTCCGGCACGGAAATGCCCCCTTTTTACTCTTGAGCGGCCCCGGCCCCCGGCCTTTCCGCTCTTTCCTTTCGCCTTGCGCTCCCCGCGCCCATCGCCTCGCAGCTCCGCCCGCTCCTTGCGCGGCACTCTAGGTAATACTACACCATCGTATCTTGGTACATTATTACATTATAGTACATACTAAACTATATTATCTTATTACTATAATATATCATCTTACTACTATACTATATATTAGTACAGGAGTACCATGTTATTTGGAGCGCTTGCTTTCGGCAGCTGAGGGAAGCGAAGGTATGCTTTGGAGGCACTCAAAGGATCTAGCGAAGGCAGAGACAGAGCGGCGATATGTACAGTCCTAACTTGGGAGGGGACCCTCCTTTACCACAGTCCCCACAATGCGAGGAGCAATGGCAGACAGCCCTGATATTATTGGCCTTTACCGCGCTGGAGGCACGCCTGCTCGAGCGGGAAGCACTCCACCAGATCGAGGCTCAGAGAATAGCACTGGCAAGGGACGTTCAGGATGCAAAGCCAACGGAAAGTCAATGGACCGAATTTCACCGATTAGGCAAAAGGATCTTGCAAGGGCGTGGCTTCATGCTCCATCGCTGCAGGCTCCTGCTTCTTTTCTTCACCTCTCTCGCCCGTTTGCTCTTGCCCCGATCGCGGGTACCGAGTCGAAGAGCCCGGTCCCGGTCCCTTCTACAACCTTGCTCCGCACTCAGCTCGACGGGCATGCGCAGGCGCTACGGCATAGCCCCAGGTCCAGGAACAGTGCAGGAGCCATCAGGAGCCATGAGGAGCCTTCGAAACCCTGTCCCTCTGCTGGAAGCCACAGCCCAAGAGCACGTCGCTGGGCGTCCAGCTGCCTAGCTAGTTCGGGATCTGCATCGCTGTAAGACGGTATTTCGGTTCACAGTCGAGAAGGACACGTCCTCGCACAGGCACGGAGCCGGCATCATGGGCAGGTACATATCTTGGTGACCAGCAGAGACATTTGTCGCTACACAGACATTTATACATACCTAGAGTCCTAGAGGCATTCAGGACTCGGCCTGCCTTCGCGCATGCTGCACATGCCGAGGCCCGTGAAAACGACACATTCCCTCAATGGGGTCCTGTAAGTCCGGGATGTCACCGACTGTTGCAAAAAGCTCGTCAGTCAGGGGAGTGCTGGCATCCCGGTACATGTTCACCTTTGCTGGCAAACTGACCACAACAACATAACTTTCCCTAGTCCAGCATTGAGACACTCGCAAACATCGTGTTGAGAGGTTCACTTAGGCACCCCCTGACTCCCCTCGACCAGTCGCGGAGTCCAGCGGGCAAGCCGAAAGCATGTTCAAGGCATTGTAGCTCAGGAACACGAAGATGGCCTCAGGGCGGGACCCTCGGAGCCCTACGAGAGCCCTAGGCCGGCGGCTCGGCAGCTGCGCTTTGCTCCTATCCAAGAGCTTCACAGTGACATTTGCGAAAACCTCCTTGCCAAGAAGCCAATGGGATGACGTAAACGGGAAGTGCCACTCCCCACCACCGATCTGGATAGTAGGTGATGCCCCAACTTTGTAACCTCGCGTTGATGACCGGATCGGGGGGGGCTCGAGTGTTCCGTCGGCTCCTTTTATGCCTGGTACACCCTCTGGTTTTATATCTATCTCCCCCTTCCTGTGCTGCCAGGGCACCTCTCATCGGGTGCGAACACCCACAGTAGCCAGGCCTGGGCAGGATTCAAAGGGCTTCACGAAACACCAAATAATCTTAGCTAGGCCAAACATAGGGAGCTTTACAGCTGGATTTTGCACGCCCGAGAGGTACTTGAGCTCTGCAGTCTACTGCTTCTTGAGTGTCAGTGACAGGCCAATCAAAACACTCTACATTGCGGTCCCACAGATGCCTATTACCTTCCACACTCGAAACCCATGGACATGGGAATCCTCAAGTGTGCTGAAAAGGCTGTTGCGGTCGAGACTCAAGAAAAGCCAGGTGCGAAGCGAGGTAGCTCGCGAAGCTGCGAGCCTTGCTGAGGAAGCAAAGAAGCTTCTGCGAAGACCAGGCTATGCACACTTAGACAGTCTTTGCTGCCGCAGGCCTCGGTTGCAAGCCGATCTGCAGCCATGGTGGGATACGTAAGTCTTGGAGAGAATGTTTTCTGCCCAAGGCAATGGGTTTTGCAATGTGTGGATTCACGCTTAGCGCCCCAATGAGGTCTCGACGCTCGTGAACCGCACACCACCGTCTGTTCCAACTCCTACAGAGCCCTCCGAGTGAGTATGCGGAAACCAGCTGCAAGAATGCAAGGAACTCTCAAACGCTGAAGGATGTGGTTGTAGATTCTGAAGGCACTGTGGCTGGTGACTGCATCGTCTGTTAAATCTAGCATCAGCGAGGCAAAAAGCTGCGGTAAGCCGAGGAGCACAATTATCATGAAGCGCCAATGCAAAAGAAAGAGTCTCCAACCAATGGTGTTTCCCGACATCCCGACATGCCAGCAGCGTACCTTGAGCGTCATGTCCACCTGGTCTTTCAAGGCAGGCAACCCCGAGCCGAACTTCCAACTTTTGACTGCCAAGCAGTCTCTTGCATTGTCCGCGAATGATACCTACCACGACCTTGGGCTGATGAGTCGGGGCAAGCGAATCATTGGGAACCAGGCAAGATTGCTCTGCAGGTGTTCCACAAGGCACTTTTGCTAAATGCCACATGAGGCCGCTGCATGCAGCTAGTCACTGCTCCTCTCATCATTGGCTATAATAACGGCTAAGAAGATCAGAACGCGTGGCGTGACTAGAAAACACAGCATGCCTTTGTCCCCAACACCATCCCTGCATTTCAGCCTCACCCGTGACTATCGTCGAAAAGTTCGGGCAGAAGGTAAGCGCGGAGACCATTGACCTGAGAAGGCGAGACTTCCAGTGACGCTGGCTCCGTGGCCTCCTGTAGACTCGTTCCCTGGCCATACTGCCAGACAATTTTCCCAAGAACGCCAGCACAGCCCCGCAGCCCCTTATAAAAACACACAGTCAACTGGTTCTCGCAGGAACCTGTGCGGGACAGCACGCAGCAAAGCGATATCTTTTCCCTGGGCGCGCACCAGCTCGCTCTCACAAAACCGCGCTGTTTCATATGACTCTACAGGAGCCCACACCACCGTCGGGTTCTGCACTTTGCATCCCAAAACCTCCTAGTGCATCCACGTACCACCTGACACATCTTTGCGTATCTGGAGCACTGCGAACAGTCTTAGGGCTTCCATATTCGGCGGTGGAAGTGAGGGAATCATCAACGCGCGTAAACGCACGACGTCAGAATAACGGCTTGATCTCAGAGTTGAACTTACCTCAGTTGCAATGCTGGGCAAACTTTCGATTGAAGCATGCCACACAGACCTCATCGGCAACCTGCTTGACGGTAATACATGGAAAACCGGTATTGGTACCTTATCCCGGGTGCTGCTTTGCAGCTGTCCTGCCCCAAAAACTGTGCCAGTGGTCCAGATTGAGATAAGCTTCTCTCTTCGTAGGAAGTCATCGAAATCTGCCTGCAGAGAGGTACAGCAAGGAGTGGTGGCAGGACAGCTAGAAGCGGTGTATCATCGCCCTATTCGCGATCCCTCTCTGCAAACTAGACATGACTTGATCCATGGAAAGAGGTGGCGTTGGCAAGCTTGGGATGACGTATTGTACATTCCACTTACGCAAGTAGTACAATAGCTGACGAGGAGGCGAAGAGGGAGAGAGAGAGAGAGAGAGAGAGAGAGCGAAAGAGAGAGAGAGAGAGAGAGAGCGAGAGAGAGAGAGAGAGAGAGAGAGAGAGAGAGAGAGAGAGAGAGAGAGAGCGAGAGAGAGAGAGCGAAAAAGAGAGAGAGCGAGAGAGAGAGAGCGAGAGAGAAAGAGAGCGAAAGCGAGAGAGCGAGAGAGCGAGAGCGAGAGCGAGAGCGAGAGCGCAGAGGGGAAAAATCCAATGTATATACTGATATACTGTATGCATGTGTGTATATATGCATATGAATGATACATGTATATCTTTCTCGTAGGCTTCAAACACGGATTTTAGCGCGGGCGGCCGCCTGCCGTCGTATTTTCGGTGGCCCATGGCCCTCATGATCTTGGTGGCATCATCGGTCGTGGAGCACTGCAGATAGACGTCGCCTGGACCAGAGGCACAATGTTGCTATCAGGATGCCAGTTAGCGCTCCTTTCTTCCAGAGGACATAGCAATTAAAAAGGTAAGGCAGGTTTCAACAAACCCGAACCCAAGCTGATGTCAAATGTAGCTTACAAGCTGGACGCCACGACAAGCTCAGCAAGGAATTGTGACTGGGCGCACGCGTGCCGAATCCCTGAATCCGGAGGGTCCAAGGCCTGGTTTCAGAGTGGCATTGCCACTGGCATGTGCTGGCTTCACGATGGCAACCTGAGCGTCAAGGCACCCGGGTATCGAACAAACCCGTTTGTAAGCACCAAAAGCTGAATGAACATGAAAGTCTGAGGATTGTGGCCCGTTCCAGTGCAGACAAAGAGCCATAATCAGCTTACCATGGGCCCCGCAGCCTTCCGCCATGTCCTCCTTGACATCGTTGTAGTCGTCCTCATAAGGCCATGGCATGGCAGGAACCACCTCTCCCATGCAAGTGACTTTGCCTCGGTCGTCTTCTCGTCCACCTTGAGGATCTCATCGATCCGGATGATGGGGCTCGTGGCGCTCACCTGTCTGTGCAGTTCTGTTGGCAGACGACGCCGAGTGGACTGCCGGCCTGTGCGCTGGGCAGTGCCAGCATGCTGGCCTGCTGGCCTCGCTACGGACCGGCACTTGGTTTCAGGGTTGTGCGTGCGCCGGTCGCCATACGCCCCAGGCCTGGAACTTGCATGCCCACCGGAACACCACCGATCATGCCCAGTGGGCTGACCTCATGATGCAACTTACCGTCTTACGCCTCAGTGCAGTGCAGCTTTGCCCTGAAATCGCTCAGTGCTCTACGGCGTCGTTGGGTCGCTTGATGGAGACCGGCACTCCTGGCATTGCACAGAAGGTCGCATGCCATTCTCTAATTCTGCTCGCTGCCCCCAGCCTAGGACCAGCATGCCGTCCAGCTGGAGTGCACGCTCTGTCTCCTGCACAAGGAGACCACGAAGCTCTTGCGCATCAAAGCAGAGCTTTACAACGTGAAGCTTCGGCCCATATGCACAGGGCTTTAGGGCTTTACCACTGGTTCCGCCTCCTGTGACGCAACCTCGCAAAAGCCGTAGTTCGCACCCTTGTCTCGGGCGAACCAGACGTGCAGCACCTTAGCCGGCAAAAGGCCGTTGGCTGGAATCTGCTTCCGGAGCCACATTTTGCCGGACATGCCTTGAATCTAAGTGGGGCTGTTGCAAGAACTGAGTCAAGGGCGGGATTCTGATTCGGATCGTTGCACATGCCGCGGTCGCGCATCGTCTCGTAGAGCTGCTTCGAGAAGGAGTCCTCTCTGAGTTCATGCGCAACGCCCCCCCCCCCCCCCCGGAGAAAGCTTTCAACTTGGAAGTTTGCCCCTGAGGAGCTCTGCGCCTCTGTGACACCCAGGTGGTACGGAAGATTGCCTCAGTCAACAAGCTCCCGGTAGGTGGCCGCTGGCAGCTGCAGCAGCTAGCATGCATGAACACTTTTGGACCGCTGGTCTCACGCTTCTTCACCGATCTCCGCCGAGTCTTTTTTCACGAGTTTCCCCACTTCGCTCCGCAGCTGCTGAGGTCAGAACCCAGATACAGACGACGATTCTTGCGGGACGCATTGACATCGTTCGCGATGCCTGAATAGCAGCTGCGGGTTCCACTGCACATATCAGACTCGGTAACACACGCGGCAGGAGAAGTGATTGGCAGCAGCAGCAGCAGCTTCTGCTCCGACAGTGCGAAGCTGTCAAGTCGAAGCCCGAAAATTCTCCAGACGCAGCCTGTATCTGCTCGGGGCACCCACTGGAAGCCATCCCAGAACATACCTGAACTTTCCATCGGGCAGTCAGCACATGCACGAAGAAATAAGCAAGCAGCTCTGGCAGCTACAAGAACAGCTGCATGCAGTTATCTACCTGATGCGCAGTTTGCTGGCACTTTGAAACCCTTGGTGGCTTCTGTCCCCGACTGAGGCAGGAATTGGCGAGACTTGTTTTCTCCAAGCGTCTCTGTCCTCCCACACCACCTTCACCTGCCTGTCGTTCAGAAATGACGCAAAAAGAGCAGCAGGCAAGGTTTTTTCATGTGGACATGATCATCAAACGCCCATGGATAGCAGACAAAGGCGACACGAGCCTTTCTGTTCTTGTTCACGACTTGCTGCTGCTGCTTTCGTCGACGCTTCTCACGCCTTGGCATCATCGTGAAATAACTCAGACTCGCGCCTGCATCACTGCCATTAGAGTCCTCACGTTTTCACGGGCGCGCAACTCTGATCTTCCTGGTAGTGGCTCAGGGCAGGAAAAAACGGAAACTCTAGAGGCCACCTCGTGATTCGTCATGCTTGCACGCATTAGCGTTCCAAGCATGGTTGAAGCAGATAAGCACTGATAAGCAGATGTACAAGTAGAAGTTGTGCGAACCACAGGTCACAAGACGTTGCCTCTCCGTCTTTTGGAGCCGTCGAGCTTAGCACGCCGCATCCCCGGTCTTGCCATTCATGCAACACTTTTTTCTTTTGTCATCTGCAGACCGGGATTGGAGCTCTACTTCGTCAACATGGCGAAAGACTGTTGCATCCTTCGCACGGCAACTTATGAGATGGCCAAACACTGCACAACAGGGATCTGCATTGAGAGATATCTAAATCAAGTCCTGCACGACTCGGAACATGCTGACAAACATTGCAGCCCACCCTGTTCGGGCCATCAACATCCGGCCAATCTAGCCATGCACACTCAGAACACCTTTGCCTGCTGTTGCAGACTTGCGAACCTCCGTAGACAGGGCGAGAGGCAAGCAATGCAGACAGCACCGGCAACACCCGCAAAGTCCCTTTCCCAAGCTTATGCGACAATGGCAAACAGGATTTCATGAGGAACAGCAAATTTGAAATAGAGAAAGGTCGCAAGGCCCACCGCTGAAAGTCGCCGAGTTGCCGCGCGTCGCTCGCGCATTGGCTCGGCAGCCGCGGACGGCTTACTGCTCGGGGCGGCTGCCTCAGATCGACTTCAGGACCCTCCCAAGAGTGCCCGGTGTGAGCTGGCCCCTTCCATGACGCAGGCCGAAGTGACCATAACGTTGCATCGACATGGGGTCAGACTCTCAACCCCTCAAGTCAAACAGGCTGCCGAGGCTTCCGAAGATACACGCTTCGCGGCGAAGATTGGCACGGCCTGGGTAACTTATCAGATGTTGCTCCGTTGCTCAGCTTGCAACCTGCATTCGCCAGAACCCAGTGTGCTGTCCCTGGTCAAGGCTCCCAAAAATTTCTATCGGTGGCGATCGGATCGGCATCTTCGATCTTCCGATAGCGGCACAGCAGGAAACTCCCTTCTTTTGAAGATTTAAAACATGTGCCTGCCACATGCTTGGGCCCCGGCATGCTCGGAGCTGGCGGTGTTGGAGTGCACCTTCATGCAGGCGCTGAAGCTCGGTGGACTGAGCTTGCATTCCGTTTCCAGATGTGAACTGCTCAATACACCTTAGCGCCGTATCGTCTTCTGGGGGAAAAAGCTGGTAAGCTCGCACACAAACGAAACAGCGCATATACATTGATAATTTCGTATTTGCTATACATACCTCTATATACACACACAGAGTGAATGAGCGACTGCGCGAATGCATGCATACATTCGTGCATGCATCGCCTGCATCGGTGGGTGGGTGGTGGGCTGGCTGGCTACAGATTCAGGACAAGGAATCTCCACAAGCCTAAACGCCTGCACAGACACCTCTTGAGAAGCAGCATAGATCCGGGTGAAACCGGGTGATGCGTGAGTGGCGTAGTGGGTGAAGGTTTGTGCTGGTGCAAGTTGGGATTGTGCGCGGGATGCTGTGGGACATTGTAACTGTTGCGTGGATGTGGGTGGTAGTCCTCTGGGTTGGGCGTGTTGCGGCACGACGTTGATTGCTGTGGATTGAAGGATACCTGCTTCTCCTCTAACTAGTACTCCGGATGGGGGAAGGATTGTGTGGGCATTCGGGACAATTACTGCTGCTGAAGCTGATGAACCATTCAAAAAGGCCGCATAGCATCGCGCAACAACGAAGTGGAAGGCTGTGATTGTGGGGTGTGGCTGTGGCTGAAGAGCGGCTTGCGTTCATGCTGGCATCATGGGTGGATGGCTGGCCGCAAGCTTCGTCTGTCGCTTCAATTGGCTGAGCACCCTCTTCGTCTTGCAAGACATGGCAAGACTGATGCGGATGTCCTGCCCTGCTGCGTGTAAGACGTTGCCTGCTTGCTTTGCAAAATTGTCTCAAACCTGTGCATGCACAGGCACACAGGCACTTGTAGCCACAGACAGACAGACAGACAGACAGACAGACAGACAGACACAGACAGACAGACAGACAGACAGACAGACAGACAGACAGAGGCAGCACTGTTTGCGAAGGGATGAAAACAAGCAAGGCCTGTGAATCTGCAGTGGCGGCGGCCTGTGCTCACAAAACTTCAGTTGCACTGCAGGCTTGAAGGTTGCACAGGTAAGAATTCGATACGTCGTGAGTCTACCACTTTTGCAGTGGCAAGGTAGCCTTGGCCGTCTTTAGGAGCATCTTGGACGTCACTGCAGAGCTGTTCGATGCGGCCTTGTCGGGTGTCGGGCTTCGAACTTGGTGCAAAGTTTCAAAAATATCCATTCCTAAAAAACATGTGCATGTAGTTGATCCTGCGCCTTTGGAAAAGATCAGGATTCACCACCACGGATCAGAGCCCTTTGGTACGCTAGGCCCCGCAGTCCTGCTGCTGTTGCAAGGCAACTCGCTTTGCGGCGAAGAGTGGCACGGTCTGGGCAAGCATTGGCGTACTAAACTCAAGCAATGCGATCATGGTGAAAGCGAGTCTATATTGTAGGACAGGAATTGCTGCATGATGCTGCTATTCAGCGCCAAACTTTTGACACCAGCATGAATCACATAATACCGAAGCAGTCTCTGATGTCTTGCTACGGTCGATGGCGCCATCCCACCCATGCTCGGGAATATCAAATCTAACCCTGACATCTAGATGTCAGCCAGGATGCACCGAACACATCGCTTGCTTTGGCATTTTCCACTGGCTCCTACCAAGCTCACAGACTTCACAGCTTCCACAGGCTAACAAATCTTCTCCGATTGCCTCCTTGGGCTGTGCGTACGCGGATGCCAGGGTCATTGGAGGCTCTGTTGGTGCAGCTTTGACCTCTGAAACGACAACGGCAGAAACAAGGACACCAGCCTTCAAAACCATGGTGGCCCGCGATCCCAGCCTTCTCCGAAAGCACGGCTGGCTTCGTTTGTGCCAGAGGCAGCAACGACTGTGGGAGCGGGAAGCGGAAGATCTGCGCGGCTTCTGCCCGGTCCTCTGCATCTAAGCTTACTGTTGAGAGGGGTGCAACTGTGCAAACTCCATATCACACCACTATCACAGCACAAGCCGGGCACCTCCGACAGCAGATAGAGGTTGCTGCCCGCACTGCACATGGAGCTCCACCTCTTCTGCGCTGGCAGAGGATATCTCTGCACCATCTTGCCTCACCGAAGCACCGAAGCTTATGCGAGTCTGCCAGTTGGCCCCGATGCGATACGAGCACCCAGTGATCCTCCAAGTAGTTAAATGCACTCAATGCTTGCCTGACTGGCGGAGGTCGAAGACGCGCAGCTCCCTCCCTCCTGTCACCAACCTGGCTGCGAGAAACTCGAATGCACAAAAACACAACTTCGCAAAACAGAAGACATGGCAGCGACATGGAGCAGGTGTGCTTGTCTGTGCCGAGATGCATTGCCAAATAGCGGTCGCCCAGCGTGTGGAGAGCGGCGCCTACGGTTGGAGTCTTCGGCGGTTGCCGACCCTTCCACATCTGTCTCGGATGCCTATGCCTTTGCGTTGTGGGATGAGATATGGTAAGCATGCTTATGTAGCACATAGACTCAACAACTCAATCTTGCACACATGTCTGTGATGCAATGCTGGTCGCTCCTTTCCGCATCGCTGCACGACCGACATCTGCCAGAAGAACTCGGGTCGGCAACCAGTCCACAGAGCCTTGCAGCAAAGATCGGAGAGACCCGCCGCCCCATCCTTCCGGGCCCATCCCCCCATCCTTCCAGGCCCACAGCACCTTGCACCAGGCCAGACTTGAGCTCCACAAGACGCCCACCCGTGGTCTCCGCGTAGGCACAGCGCTCTGAACCTGGGAGGCCAGGAGAGTTGAGGAGGTTGAGGTTGTGAAGAGGTGTCAGCTTCGGAGAGCCTCGTCGAGCCTTTGGCATGGAAGCCCTGAACATATTGCAATCCAGGCACCGCTAATGCAGCGATCCATCATGGCCAGGGATGAAACCTTCGTGTACGGTCACGATCCCCTGCACTCTTCGTTGTGCACAGGGCGCAGATACCGGCCCTGCCGCTCGCATGACTAGCGAGAGGCCTCAGGCCTTCCCCAATAAAAGCTTGATGAAATCGCCATGCTTGACATTCCCGATGCCTCCTCCTGCGACTCGTCGCGGGCTGCATCTCCCTGGCCCAGCCATGTGTCACCAAGTGACATCACAGCCTGACAACTCGGGACGCTCAGGATTAGCATTTTCTTTGGCAGATATCTGCTGGCTTTCGTGCCCGGATGGGCCCCGGCCTCCGGCGCCCGAGCTGAGGCGCCCAGTGCGCAACTCGCCAGGCGCTGGCCTTGGCGGTGCAGCACCTGGCGACGGCGGAACGACGCTGCACAAGATGTTCCTGCACACTTCCTTGAAAGGCCTGCGCATGGCAGTCGTGGCCACTGCATATCAGGCTGAGGTCCTTTCAGACAGCGCTTCTTTTGCCGGTTTCTGTGAAAACCGTTGCCACATCCATCCGTCTCCTGCAGCGCCTCACCTTCCTCGGATACAGAGAGCAAGCACAAGAACCAATGCAGGGGAACTAGGCTGAGAGCATCGCCCCTCACCGACATGCGGCGCAACTCAAGCCGCAATCATGTCGAATCGTATGCTGCCCAGGCTTCCAAATCGTCACAGACAGGAGCGAAATGGAATTCGGCACTGGAGTTGCCGGGGCTGCTGGCGTTGCTCTTCCTTGCCGTCAGACGAGCTGAATAGTGCGGCACGAATCCAAGCCTCTCAGTTTCAATCACAGTGCCGTCGAGGTGCAGGCCAGTGTTCAGTGTTGCCTAGCGACAGACGCACATTGCTTTCAATCAGAAACAATTCTTCGCGACCGCGAAGCCTCGAAGAGGCCGAAGCGGCTACTGGCAGCGAAGCGCACAGCGCCATCCGCCGATGCACATGAGAGGTGCCTGGCAGAGCCACACGTGCGGCGGTGGAGCCACCCCGGAGCGCTTCGCGCGCGTCGCTCGCATGTCTTCAAGGGCCGTTGCAAACGGCCTCGGAGAGGCTCCAGGAGGCCAGAACGTGGCGACGTGCTCCTTTGCGCACAGAGGGGATGGAGACGGGAGAGCGACAGAAGCAGACAGAGACGAAGCAGTGCGAGGAATCATATGCTGCCATGCATCTCCACGCAAAGACTCGGCAATGGGATTTGGCTGGATAGCGGCCTCTTCCAGCCTCATAGCTGCAGGCACTCCAATTGCCCACAGCTCCAACAGAAGCGGGTGAGTTTGCCAGCCACGAGACAGAAATGACGCGGTCTGCGTTTGCTCGATTGGCGCAGGCCCCTCCTGTGGCCCCAGTTCACATGCTGCATACCACCACGCTCTTCGAAAATCGCCATGCCATGACTTAGCAGCATGTATCTTCATCACAGAGAACTTGCTGGCTGCGTGCACCTCAATCAAAAGCCTTCCCGGCTAACAGGTCAAAAGCCCTGCACCTCCGAGTCATGGAGAAGCGGCGATACGCGCAGCGCAGACCATCCAGAAGACTCGCAGGGGCTTACATGGGTGCACATGCCACCCTTCGGAACTCTCTATACGCGACCATCCACGATCTGCCATGAGCTTCCCCTACCTGAAGCAGGACAAGCACTCCGGAGATCCACCAGAGGACCAGAAGCCTCAGTTCGCAAGCTGTCCAACTTCAACGCAAGCATGGCATCTGCCAGCTTCGCAAGAGACTGCCTCAGCCACAGGTCAAGCGGCAGCGTGGTCGCTGAGCAGAAGATTCGCCAGGGCACTACACCCGGCTTCAGATAAGGGTGAATGTCCTGAACGAAGCCCCCTCGAAGGTGCCAAAGCAGAAGTCCATAAACCGCCTGTTTTGAATCGTCTCAGCAAGCAGTCCTCTGCGTGATTTGCATGCTGCCCATCCTGCCGTAAGAGCTTCGGGCTGCAGGCACAAGCAACATCGCGCCGCTACTCGATGCACGTATATTCCGTCCTTCTCCCTCGGGACAAAAGTAGTGGGATCGAACATTTCCTCGGTTCACTCACTTGCAAACCGGTCCTAGCAGGACGGAAAAGGAGAACGCTGCCAGCCCGAATCACTCCGCAATCAGGTGGAGAACGGGGCATCCTTCCTGTGTCACAAGGTCCTACCACCCGCATCTGAATTCGGCGGGTCACTTTAGTGGCCAAGGTCTCTGGAGGAGGCTTGGCAGCACCTGCTTCAAGCTAGCATTGCAGTTTCAGCATCACTGTGTAGAGTGGCGCAGCATCAGAAACCGTGAAAGGATGCTCCATCCCCCAAATTAACGAACGTTCCATCCCCAAATAACTGCAATATGCTAAGACTAAGGCATGGGATAACAAGGTAACAACAACATAACATAGTGTCACATAACATAATGCTATATCGTAAAGTATAGGATAACAGGATGGAATAAAATGCACAGCTTCGGTGCATGGTTCATGCTTTTAGACATATCACATGCGATATGGTATATGCACAGGTATATTGAAGAAATGGTATAATGCAGGTTTATCTGATATTAGGATCACGTGGTCTACGAAACATGATATGCGAGCTGTGACATCTGGTATATCATATGAATCATATGTGATGTCGTATGTGGTGTAGGACGAATCTTCATCCATACTTATACTTATATCTACATCTATGTCGATATATGTATATATATATATATATATATATATATATATATATATATATATATATATATATATATATAAACATATATATATATATATATGTATAATATATATATATATATATATATATATATATATATATATATGTATATGTATATATGTATTTTATATATATATATATATATATATGTATATATATATATATGTATGTATGTTTATATATATATATATAGATAACTCCACACACACACACACATGTATGTGCATCGTGGCATAGATGTTTGTCATGATGTGATATGTTGTTTGGTTTGATATTGAGCATGTCGACATATGATGCATGGGAACGTTATGTACAAGAATGTAGTAGGGATGGTCAAGGCTTTCCTTTTGCCACTGACAGCGCCTGGCAGCAGCTCTGGCCGCCGCGGAGCTGGGCCTGCAAAAGTTTGATTTTTGCGGTTTCGCAGCTTCGATTCAGGCGGAGCCTTCCTGCCATTCACACAAGAAGCTGGAAACGGATCTTGCAAGCCGCTCGTCCAAAAGTCGTGCGCCCAATACATGGCCCTTCCGGTGACGAGCGATGCATTATGTTGATTGGGATGGTGGTGATCAAGTCGTCTGTAGAGGGTCGAGGGTCAATTGACAGAGGCCAGAATATGTAAATTTAGATATACATGCACAATGATTGCCCGTCAAGTTCTTCAACACCGCCCTTGAAAACTGACTCAGATCCCAAAAACCAAGGCACTCCACCGTTCGCTTCAGACTCACGACCCTGTGAAAATTCCAGAGAGTACAGCAGTGAGCAACCCAGCGCCATTGTGGTGTTGCCTTTCAAGATGCTGCCATCGTAGTGTACAGCATCCAATGCTGGACCTCGTCCCGGCTGGGGTACCTTGTTTGCCACGGGATATGCCTGCTGAACCGCCGCAACTGCCAGTGTCTTTCGGGAGAAGTCCTGGACGTGCTAGAACAGAGCTGCCCAGGCACTGCAGCCTCTGCGGGCGACGGGAGGCGGCGTGTCTCTTCGGACACCCGCGGTTCCCAGGGGCTGGCCTGAAAGACCACAAAGGCTTCCCAAACAAGACTTCTTTGGATCTGTGGAGATTCTATCCGGTCTGGCCGCCTGGCCTGGCCCTCCTTCTGAGCACGAGCTCGTTTGATCCAGCCGAAGACGTCAATGTACCTGACTGGGGGCGATCTCTCTTTCCGTCCACACCCGACCCAAGCGCTGAAGAGCTGCACGCTGAGAGTCCTCCTTCCGGCCAGGTCACATCACTGACCGGAACCCGGTGGGAAGCGTCGCTCCACCTTCCTGTTCTTGGACCTCTTCAGACTCAACTGCTCTTCCGTCGCCATCTCTCTCCCATCGCAACCTCTCGCCTTGCAGATGTACAGCAGGAGCATGAGCCAGGCCGCTTCGGCTGCATAGGGCAGCGGCGCCAAGAGGTGCACCATCTCGTAGCCCTTCACCTGGCTGTTTCGCAGTGTCGAGTTTCGCTCCTTTGGCTTGGGCCACTTCCTGCACAAGCCCGAACTCAGCGTTTAAGATTAAGTCAAGGCCACCGTGTGCAGCCGCCACTGCTGGGCCGCGAGGGCAGTCAGGGTTGGCCCAGCGAAAACCAGAACCTGGGACAGGCCCAGCGAGGATGCGCCCCAGACCCAGGGAAATCAAAACAGAGGGACCGGTCCTGTGCACTGCATTTACTTCAAACCACCGGTTTGGGCTATGACTCCACGGGCGAGCCTCCGGCATAAAACTTAATGCACAGCTGTCTTATCTCCCCGGCCATCCGCCTAGCTGCCTGCGCATTCCCGTTTACCGGGTCCCTGATTTTCACGGCCCCTGTCGGGATTCATGTTCATCGCTCGACAACAGTGCATTGATGCTTAACCTTTCCGTTCGAGCTGTGGGGTCCAAACTTCCAGATTCCAGATTCGCTGCACCCAGTCTTCCAGCTTCTCCACATTTACAAAGATCAAGTTTCCCGAATTCAGCTCTCCAGATATGTTGGACGTAAGTCAACAAAACCTGGATTTCGAGAAGTCTGAAATCTCGAAGCTTGATTCGGCCAGACAAACCTGGATGGAAGCTGAGAAATTCTGTCGGCAAGACATCCGGAAACTGAAAACTCGGTGCTGCAAGAAAAAGAACCTCTCTGAAAGCTGCAGTCTCACAATGTGCGTCCACAGTAAATTTGGCTGACCTGGCAGCCACAATCTGAGCAAAGCGGCTCCTGCTTGTGTAACGCGTCTAGACGTAGAGAACCGCCCAGATTGGACTTCTTTATTTATTTTGATTGTCTAAAGAAACCCGCATGCTGGGTCGGCCGCACAGCATTCCAGGACACAAAGCGTCCCTCTGCCGAATAACACCGATCTTCCTCTTTGTCCCCCGGAGGTAATTGAGGCAAGAAGCCATAGCCGCGCGGAACTCAAAGCCGGTGAGCGACATGTCCAAACGAATCAACCTGCAGAGAGGTGAAAGAACAGTCTTGCTTTCCCGGAGACTACAAGATCGGCTGGAGCAGGCGTGGATCTCATGGTCAAGAAACGCAGTCGCAATGACCATGAAGAGGAGCACTACCAACCAGCAGGCGATGATGGCCTGTGCGACATGCAGGCCACTGCATACCGACTTGGCTTCAGGTCCATCACGTGTCCACTGCTCGATGCAACCAACCTGGAGCTACACTCCCCATATCCTTTGCCTTGTTGGAAATCAACACGTAGCCGATCACCTCAGCTGGACCGCACGACATGTCGGTCCTGCGATGCTGGTTTCAGTATGTCGATGTGGATAGGCGGGAGTCTCCAGGGAAGGCACTCGACAATGTACTGCAACAGAAGTGAAGCTGAGTCAAGCAGCATAGTATGACAAGCCCAAGATCAACTGATTGGTGCCCATGCTCATCGCCACACGTGCGAAGCCATCGTAAGACCTCAAAATCTTCCCATGCCAGCTGCTCTGCTCAGCTACTTCCTGCTGAAGATATGTCAGCCCAGGGTCTGCCAATAGTGCATCACCTGCTTGATCAGCTGCAAGTGACGCTGAGATGCTGGATCTGTACCTTGACAGGATTCTAGAAAAGGTCTTGCCCAACAGAGTCTTGCATGCAGGAACGCTGCAGGATGGCTATGAGTGAGGCAGGCGTGTCTCAACTGACATGCAAAGCCCAGCGACGGAGCTTTCCATCTAGCTCGTAGATCTCTTCCTGGCCAACCCAAATGGAAACGGACACAAGCTGCTGCCAAAGAAGCCAGGCCACTCCGTTGCCCTCGAGGCCCCAGAGGTCTGCAGAGACTGCCGGAGCACCACCAGTGCCTGCAGAAGTTCGAAGCACGGGGGACACAGGCGCTTGAAAGGCAACGAGGGCTCATGGGCAAGGGACAGTGCATCGCAAAAGTGCCGTTCAGGATTGGAGATTCAAATTTGAAACTCTGCACGGAGCTCTCATCTCACCTTTTGATTCCTTGCTTGTGGGATGTGCTGATCAGCTGGCTGCCTCGATGGGAGCACATGCCCTAGCGTGTGCTTCTAGGCGATCCATGTAAACGACGATCTTCAGACAAGATCATCTTCCGTTGCACTGCCTGCGGAAGATCTAGACATGCGCAGGACTGGCTAAATCTGTGGCTGACGGAAACTCCTTCGAATTTCAGTGTCTGCACGCATCTGCCAATGCAGGTGCATCAGCGCGAGTCCGCCTGTACAAAGCAGGGTGGGTAGCCTCAGCTTTTTGGACCGCGCCGAATAAATAATGAAAGTCGAACCCTGCTTTGCCAAGTCGTGCCCAGGCAACGATGAGGTGTCCTGCTCGCTAGTCTGCATTCCTCCTGCTTTTGCTTGGGGATTGAGAGGCTGTGGGCAGCCAAGAACATCACCGAAAAAAACCCATTGAGGGCTTGGGGTTACACCGGCATCGCCAAGTCTGGACCACTGGGCTTGGCAAAGCCTGACTTACCAAGCTGAATCGCACAGCATGGAAAAGCATAGCAGAAGCCGTCAGTCAAATCCAGGACTCTGCTATGAACCTAAACACGCCCTTTCGAGCGTCGAGGTGTGTCCCCGGATCGAACATGCCGCACCCAGATGCATGAAACGTCTGGCACGTGCCATCCACATGATCAAGTTCATGTGTCAAGATCACGCCTCAAAGGTGCTTACTTCATCCATGGACTGAAACCTGGCTCGCTTCTTTTGCACGATCTCTCTCAACTCATTGGGGTAAAGCGTCACGCCGTCGAGAAACTTGTTCATCCTCCGGAGATGCTTCCTGAGCTGGTACAAAGCCAAAACCTGAAACGTTGCCTTGCGTTGGCGAACCTAGAAAACCAGAGAACGAGCCAACAGCAGCTGTCTTGCCCTTGGCAGACTGCCTCCGTGAAAACCCGATATCATCAGCTCGGGCTCTCGTGCAAGCGCCGGCCAGGGGGCAGAGGGACACCTCTCGGACACAAATTGTCACATCAGAGAGAGTTTGCAGGGGCAGCTCAAGGCGTTCTGCACCCGCCGTCGATTAAATGTTGAAAAGACTCTAGCACTGATTCTTTGTGGAAGCTTCTGGTATATCCCGCGTGTTGAACCAATTCAGACGATGGTCAATGCCTGCTGCATGTCAAACTTTGCTAGAGCGTATGATCAGGTTCGGCACCGATGCACATGGTTCCAGCCTGGAGGAATTACGTCCTTCGGTGGTGCAGTCTCCCACATGTACGAGCAAACGCTCCAGGACTCGTCGTCGTCGTCTTCACCGTCCTGCTGGACCCGTGCGCACAAAGACACACACAGTCTGTCTCACACATGTTTGCACTGGTTGCTCACCGATGTCCAGCCAAAATCCAAAAGCCCGGAGGTCGTCAAGCTCGTTGTTCCTCAAAGTCCTCACATGAGGAGCCGAATCTCTTCTGGAAATCTTGCCCACTGGCCCAATCCGTCCACAGTCTATCTACAGCATCGCGCATTCCTTACGATCCACTTTAACATTTGAGGGAATTGGATTCAAGGCACAATTTGGTCCAAGATGGTCCAAGGAATTCGCGGGAACCTTCGGTATCCTTCTTGGGCCGGGCAGCTAGGCTAGATGCCAGGCTCCGCTTCACCCGCAGTCATGCACGGACGCACGTCCTGCCACTGGGCCTGAATCTCTCCGTTTCTGCACCGAGATCTTCGGCTGCTTGAGTCTGAGTCCTCAGGGGATGGGAGAAGTAAGATGTGTCAGTCGTTTACAAGTTGGGAGAAATCGTTTCCGTCCTGAGCTCGAGGGCGTACTCATCGTATGCGACCGAGCCGGAGCACCCCATTGCGACCAGAGAAAACAACTGAGAGTTACTGAGCGGAACTAGACATTGACAGACGCTTCTCCTAACAAGCAGTGTTGCAAAGGGAATCTCTTTTGCTTTGGCGTCTTGAACCGAAAAGACCTTCGTGGATCCTTCGAATACTCGTCCGTATCGAACTCAGGGAGTGCCGGAGAGCCTTCGGCCGCGCCCTCTTGGTTTGTCAAAGCTGGAGCTGCAGAGCTCGATGCCTCTCCGAGGACCTGAACACGAAAATGCTCAACACTTGCACAGAAATTTCATTTCCGAGTTTCGGGAAAACTGTCAAAGGCTTTGCAGACTGTAGTCGAGCGGCTCGCTGCTGCGATCCCATAGCCTGGAAAGCAAGACACTCTCCTCACCCTGTCATTATTGTTTCTGTCCCCTGTGGATAAAAGGCCCAACCGCCATAATGCAACCAAGCGGCAAAGGGAACTCGAAACATCCTGAAAAGTCGGACTGCAGGCGTGTCTTGATGAATCCCAGGTATGCTTCACCATGATCTAGCTACATTTATGCAACATCAAGCAGACCCCACAGCAGCAACAGCTTGCTCTGCTCCCTCAGACTCCCCGAACAACGACATCAACCCGATCTGAGCCAGGCATCTGATTTGTCTTCGTTTTCTCGAAGGTCGAGCCATACGTTCGCGCGGCTTCCTCAATATTGCACGTATGAAGCTTATGTTAGAAAGCCCCTGCTCTTGTGTGTGGTGTCTAACTTCAGACCGCTACAGTAAGGCTTCATTTTCCAAGCTCTCACCTCGTCGAATGTTCGCGCCGTGGTTGTATGGTTTGCTGGGTTTGCCAAAACCCTGGCTGCAATGCTTCACAAAAGTCATAAAAGAGATGGCCTGACCCGGAAACTCAGACAGGAAGCTCCAGAACCTCGCACTGGAATGCCCACTCCAAGTGGCGAAGCCATCTTGCGACTCCCCTCTCAACCGGAATCACGGCTTCAGCTCAAAATCGCCGGGCGCAGCCGTTGTTGCCAAGGATCTAGTTGCGCCCAGGAAGGCACTGGCAGTCGAACGAGCTGGGTTAGGAGACGTGTCTCCTGAGCTCACTTTGCAGCTCGCACTCCCCTCGGAGTGTGACGAGCTCCCTGGCGCTCATCTCACTTGTAACGCAAACGCCGGAAAATCTGGCAAAGGCTTACAGTGCTGCACGGTTTCGTAGCTCTTGGCCGTGACGGAAGCATGCATGGAGAACCAGACCTGGCAAAAGCAAACACTTCCCAAAGACCAGCCAATCAACACTTCAAATCCAGGCTGTTCTCGTTTCCGAATGTCCGGAGACGAGGGCTCGATTCGGTTAGCTTTTCTCTCTTGACTGAGCAAAAACAGCTTTTTCTTTGGACTTACCAAATGCCGCCGGGCAGCAGACATCAGCAAGTACATGAACGCACCTGCAAGGGCATTCAGCATCTGAAGACCTGGCTGAAGCCGTCAGTGGCTCGGTACTCACAGGCCTGCCAGCGATAACGTGTGGCAGCCAACGAGCCAGGTTGGGGTTCCTCAGCATAATTCCAAACATCACTCTCCATGAGAAGCTCGGATACTGTTACATTAGGCTTACTTCGCGAGGCAATGCATTCCGGAGCTAGAGGGGATGAAGGAGGTAGAGAAACTCGCTGGCCCTTTCGATGGCAGCTGCTACTGGCAGGAGGCAGAAGCATCTCCTAAACCCTGCCTGCGGCTTGGGACAGGCACGTTCCCGACGTGCATTCTCAAAAATCAGGGCACGAGACAAACTTTCGGGTACCTGCCTCTGCAGATTGACCTATCAGGCCTGAAGGCCCTGAAAGTACATGCAGGCCCAAAGCTTAATTGATGCAGTTTCAACGAAACATCAGTTATCACGCCTCCGACCATAAATCGAAACTGCCAGCAATGCCACTTCCCCAATGCGTTTTCAAACCACGCAGTGACAGAGACCGCGTTGCCAAGTGTCCGCTGGCCAGGCGGCCTTCACAGAAGGCCATGACCGTGAAGCCTGCGCAGCCGAGTCTAAGCCGGTTGGGGTGTGGGAGGCTCTGCAGCCGCAAGTGCTTGGTCCATGTTGGTGGCTGCTGCTCGAGGCCTAACTGCACAGCATTCACGATCAGGTAAGTGTCCATTTTCACCTCAGACGCTCGTCCCACAACTACTACGGGATGACCAGCATGTCCACAACAGCTCTGAGATGTCAGGCCCATGCATCAGCAGGCCTACTGCAGTCGCCGCTTTTTTCTAAAGCACACCGCAAGCAGCCCGCCACCCCGAGATGCTTAAGCTGAAGACGTACACGCCTTTTTGTTGATGTCCTCTTGGTGCCTAGAGGCTGAGGTCAGGCCGATGATGTCTCGGACATCTTCTCGCCAAAGCTCTGCCTGCTTTATTCTGAAATCCATAATCCTCAGTGCCACAGGCCGCCCGCAGCGATAGCAAAATTGACACACATCCTCGAGCGCATGCACCCAGCAGGCAATGGAAAGGCTCAACCTGAACCCTGCCAAGCTCTGCCAAGTTGCTGGTATTCCGTTTCCTGTGCCGCAAGAAGAAAGCTGATTGTGCACTAGCCGGCTGCTCGGACATTACGCTGCAACATCACCACAGTGTCACCGACGAACCAGCACATCCCGCCGACCTGGCGCATCTTCCTGTCGTAGAGATAGTTTTCTCCTTATGCACGCCACACTCTGCATGAGCTCAAGTCGTCCGGCACGGTCGCCAATGCAGCTTCCGTTGATCTACAAACTTAAAACCCCAAAGCCCCAACCACCCGAGCCGAGCCCCGCGCGATTGTAGCCAAAGAGCGTCCCTCCAGCGCCCGCCATTGTGGCAGCGCCTGCAAGCCGGATGGTGTTGGGGTGCCGGGATCCAGACTGGCATTCACTCCCGATGCTCGGCTTCTCAAACGTTTGGGCAAGTGCGGCGCAATACGCAAACGACTAGAAGAGGCCTTGCAAACAGAACTTACAACCTCTGTGCCTGTTCTTGGGCTGCGTCTTGCGAGATTGTGCATTGCTGCGCTCCACGCTGTGTTTGTCTCATACTCTCTCGTCGCACGCACCAGCAACTGCACAGGAGACCTCGTGACAAATGCCTAACGGCTCCGTTGCACGGAGCTTCAGGTTGGCATACTCCTCTGATGATTGAACTTCATGGCCGCATCTTGAGGGCGAGTGGACGGAGTACAATACAAGGCAAAGACGACTGTAATTGACTAACCTATGAAGATTTGCTGCATCCAAAGAGCAAAATCTCTGCCTGCCCCCTCTGGATAAATGCATCATCCACCGCAACTGCACATCCTATAGCGTCACACCGTCAAGACCCATGCCAGCCAATGTTCATTCTTTGTAGGCTAGACGGGGTTGATCTTACAAAGCGTGCATGTGACTATGTCCTTATCGACCAGGTCGTTGCACTTTTGAAGAGTAAGCCGGGCTTCATGTTGTAGCTTGCAAACCAACGAGTTCCTGCTGAGGCTTGGCTCAACCCACCTCTGAGTCCGAATCAATTTCAATAGTGCACGCCTGCCGCAGCGAGGAGCGGCATGGCGGCGAGGTCGGCAAAGGGGGCAGTTGGGTATGACCTGCGCGAGGCCAAGCCATGCGATTCCGGACGTAGTCTCGGCATCACAGATCTGAGCAAAAGCTGTCAACTTCCGCACAGGGGATCCGCTTGGTCACGACTTGGTGGCAAAGATGGGCACCTTGGTGCAGCCTTGACTTTGCCGAGGTGCGTTAACATTGGAAAATTCGTGTATTAAGTGGATCCATAAAAAAAGTTCGTGTATTGACAGATCCATAAAGCAAAGGGGTTGAGCCTCCACGTTCAACTGCGACCAGAGAGATACAACAGCAATTCTATGTGACATGATGTCCGGAACCGCGGCGGAAGAAACGTCTTCATGACATGGTCGGATGGAGGCAACCCAGACCAGCAGCAGATCACGCCGGATAGGGACGTCCTGCTCTGTTGCTCTATGACACGTATCACTGCTTTAGCTAAAAGGTGGTTCCACTTGGTGGAACCCCAGAAGCCAGTTCTGGACCGACAGGGCAGCACTGTAAACACACTGTGCCCGGGGGGCCGGTCCAGCCCGGCCCGGGCGCCCGCTCGCCTCCACCTGGCTGCGATAGCTTTGCAGTCACTGAACTCTGAGGGCAATCATCCCAAAAACATCAAGTCTCTCAATCGATCTGCTCCGGCATTCCCTCCTGCACTCGACTGCTGTGCATCTCCGTCTCCACAGCTTCCGCAGGATCAGCGTCACTCTCTTTCCATGCCGCCCGTGCGAAATCCCCGCGAGCCGGGATGGCCCGATCCGGTCAGAAGCGGTTCAGGGCCATGAGGGACTCCTTCTGCATCACAGCCTCAGACCTCATCAAACCAAAGGCGAGCCCGAAGCATCAGGTACACCACCCACCGACAGAAAAGAAACATGAGAAATACTCGTTAGCGCCCCAAGACGAATCCCTTTAGACCACATAGTCTGCTGCAGTCTTGCTGGTAAGACAACGATTTTCCATCTGCAATCCGGTCTATCTGCACCCAAGCGTCATGGTCATTGACTTTTGCCAGGCGGAGAATTCCGGATTGACTCTGTCGGGCAGCCCGAAAGTTTCGTACAATCGCTGGCCTCGGCTCAGGTCCAGCCGTCTTGGCGAGAGCAAAGCCCCGACACCCAATCTGCCTTGCACCGAAGATACAAGCACAGTGACAAGATGTCAAAAGCCGTCAACAGAAGTTACATGCCTTGCACAACCAGGTCACTGAAGATGTGAGGGTCCTGGCCTGGGCGTGTGCAGTCTGCTCGCTGCAATTGGAGTTGGAGGTGTAGTCGTGTGTAGCCAAAACCGTGCCACGAGTACTCTTACACCGCTGCTCGCCCGTTCTAGCTTCAGACGCTTACAGCGAAAGAGCGACAGTCTGCGAATGATCGAACTGCAAATTGCAAGAAGCGCTTCCCTCAAACCCAACATGCCTGCTTGCCAAGGAGCCGAACATCTCTGCCAGTCTTTCGATTGCTCGGAGCCCCTCTTCGTCTTCCTCAACCTCGACTTTTCGGTACTTCCCTTGTGGGACGCCGAAGCGAAGTGAACTGTCTAGCTTCTGTTTTAGAGTTTTAGAAAGATCTAACGTGGTCCTTTCCGGCGCCTCGTGTCCCAAGGTCTGAACCATGCCGGCCAATATCCGCCCGCCGGGTCACAAAAAGAGGAGGTGAGCACGTCCCAGTCCCGAGTCTCCTTGCGTGGCTGCAACGGTCATTGAACTTGCAAGACCTAAAGATAACACAACAAAGATAACATGTATCCAGTGCCGGCTCTCCTCAAACCTGTAGTACTTCTCCCAGGCTCTGGGTCCTCTGTGATGAGCTGTGTATCCTTGCCCGAGACGGCACGTAAGCATGAAAACAGCGCACTGAAGGCGGCCAGTGTAGACCAAACATCGCCGCATGTGCTGCAAACGTGCTTTGGATGCCCTGCCCTGAAAGACGAGATTTCAGCTCGCTCTTTAAGAAGCCTGGAAGTCTACAGTCTACAGCTTCAAGCAGTTGCACAACTCAACTCCTCCGCCACCGGCATGAAGCCGCTCCGTGAGGTTGATAACCGGCGCGCCCAGCTGCTCCTTACACCCACATGACCAAGGAAGCATACTTGTGGTCACTTGTGGTCTGTGGGCAGCAATAGGCGAACAGCCAAGACGTGTTCTGGCAAGTGCACGATTAAGAGACGATGGTTGTGCAATGTTCTGCCAGTTTGGCATGGGATCGAAAGCTCGACCAAGCGCCAAGCGACAAGCCTCCGCAAATCGCAACGGTAAACGGAACATACGGCTTAAGCATCCTTTAACATCGTCCAGTTTCTGACCGACAAAGGATGAGGCTCAAGAGTGAAGAGTGGCAAGCCCTCACCCCACCACAGGGCAGGATCGGTGGGATGAAGTGACAGGACCCTTTGGACTGGCAGCCCAGTCATCCTTGCTTAATCTCGGCATGAGAAAAAATGAGCAGACGGCTCGAAAAAGCCTGGCCAAGTCGTTCTCTTCTTCGTCGGAGCCACGTCACAGAGTCAAATCGCGAAACTAGAAAGACCGGTGCACTTACAACTGATTTTCACAGCAAGCTCAGATCCTGGCTGCGAGCAGCTGCAGTGATTGCAGTGCTGGGGTTGCTGCTTCAATCAAAAATTGAACTTGTTTTGGCAGTAGAGACAGCAATGCCTCGCAACTCACATAGCATGCCGAAGGCTCTGACCCTACCGCAGTCCCGGCGATTCTTCAACACCTCCCCCAAATTGCCTCCAAGGACCCTCCAGACGAGCAAAGCTCCCACAAGCGTTTCAGCATGAAGAGAGACCCACAGCACAACATGCCCGTGTCGTTCATCCCCACTATCGAGGTGTCGGCAAGGTGACAGAATTGGTGTGTCAGATTTTTGGCGGGCTGGCCCAGCTTGGGGGCCCGGCATGTACTGCAGCTCATCAGAGTGTCAGCCGTAAGTTGCAAGTATGCATAGTGACACCATGTGACACCTAAGGAGATATGTTGCATGTCAAGCATCATGTGGCCAACGATTCAGGTCAACGTAACTTTGGCCAAGTCACGCTGTCCTGGTGGACTCCACACGCTGCCTTTTTTTATCAAGACTCAATTCCAGCAGGGACTAACGCTCGCGCATGCAGACCACAAGTCGAATGCAAACACCCTGCAAACCGATCCCACCGACCGTTCTAAGTGTGCGACACTGGGATGTCTGCAGCAGGAGGATTCCCGGACTTCTCTGGCCTCCCGCAGAGTGCAGATCATCAGCAAGATGCGGAATCAAGCTCGTCTATCCTAGCCCCAGACCCTAGCAATGACGTGCAGACCCGGGTCTCAGACTGAACTAACAACCCTACTTCGCCAACGACTGCACAAGCGGAAGCTGTTTGCAGCTCAGTTTCTGTAAACCAGGCGAGCCAGCGTGCATCTCCAAGGATCGGTGGAGCGGCTCCTCCTTGTGCAGTGCAGTCCGAAGCAAGATTGGACTGCCGGAAGCTGCCTCGACGATGATCCGAGCCACTTTGGCCTTTCGTTGAGTCCGATCCTAAAGACTTTTTGGAGTGGCTCTCTTGGCCTGACCTCTCTTGAATTTGCAAGCCGAGTTCGATGAAAGAATGGCCGAACTCTTTTCCAACACAGCCGGCCAAGGTCCCGCTGCAAACCATGCAGTCCTTCCCCGACCCTGGATCCAACGCGACCTCCTGGCACTCGGGACGAAAGGCAAGAGACATTTCAGGACATGCTACTTCTTTGGCGGGACGGCCTGCTGTGCCTGTGATGCTGTCCGCATTGATCAACAGTCATGCAAATTGTACCATAAGTGGTGCAATGTCTCGGTCGATGGTGCCTCCCACTCCTCCTGCAAAAGCTTCGCCCCAAAGAAGTGCAGGAGCATTGAGCCAGCCACAGACATCACGATCTCAGAACGGCAAGCCCCCAAGATCTTGTGTTAGTGCGGGCATGAACCTTCTTCTCGGCATTGCAGTCCGAACACTTCCCCTTCCTTGCGGCCCGGAAACAATGTACAGCCGCGAGCTGTCGGCAATGAGGCTGCGCACCTGCGGCACTCGGAGCAAACAACTAACAAGCATGCAGAAGCTTACACGCAACTAGCTCTGCTTGCCCTGCATCGACTTCTCAGGCGGAGATCATGGCACATCATGGCCTTGAACCTGTTTGGCGCCAAGGTGTCCGAATGGAAGAAGCGCTCGTTTTGCGGGACGAAACCTGAGCCAAGCAGATGAATGCACCGGGTTGTCGTGCTCTCCTTGGGCCTGATTGCATTGAGCTCTCATACAAACCCAGATCTCTGCCCCGAAACTCTTTACACTTGCACCTCACGTGCGGGCTGGATCCCCGCATGTCACCCACCAGTGGCCCAACGGGAGCCCTGCACTGCCCTGCAATCCTTACAAACTTCCAACAACCAAGACTTGTGCTCGAGGGAAAGAAGCAAACCTCCAAATCCTTATCATTGTGTGCGGCGAGGCCTAGAGCTCCCTGCAGCGACGCCCGCGGCAGGGACGACAGGAACCTTTCGACACAGACATTCTGCACTTGCAAGAAGCTACCGCATGCCCACACTGACAGTTGGCAGCCGTGAGGCAAAAACAAGAGCATCTTCTTGTGAGTGTGAAAGACCGGCTGTAAACCAGTCCTCGGCGTGATTCCACGAAAACTTAAGGCCTAAGTGCTCTGAAAAGTTCGCAAATAAATGCTTCAGCTTCTGCCATGCTACACATGATTGGGATTTCAATCATGAAAAGTACACTAGCGCGTTTTTGTGTTTGCTGTCGTGCCCGGGGCCGGGGTGCACTCACTCACTGGCCTCCTGGGTCCGTGCAAAGACAGCAACCTACAGCAACAAAGCACTGGTTCCCATACATGTACATACAAGCACCATATCGCATGCACGCATGCCTGCATGCATACATCCCACGTACATACTTCCACACCCACATGCCTACACACCTCCCTACCTACCTAGCGACCCTACCCCAGCCAAGCCAAGACAAGCCAAACCAAAAACTGACATAACCTACGTCCGCGCATGCGCTCGTGGACATATACACATACATACATATATATATATACATACATACATACATGCATTACCTGCATACATGACCTACCTCATGCCTACATACCTGCATACGTCCATACCTACCTCCATAAATACATTTGCATACCTACGCACTACGTATCCACATACCTACATGCCCACCTCCACACACAAATCTATACATACATGCGTGACCTACATATCTACGTACCCACATACCTACCTGCATACATACATATATGCACGGGAGAATTCCGCTATAGGAAGCTGTAAGGGAACGGGGCTGATGGCATCTCAAAACCGAGACCTTTGCTATTCAACCCCAGCTGCTTGCCGCTGCTTCCGAAGTGCTCCAGCCAGTGGCATACCAGGATTGCGAGAGAAATCCCACAGAAGCGGCACGCGAGGCCGATTACGAGCATGGGAAGCACCCGCGTGGCTTGCACGAAGACTGTGACGTCCTAGGCTGACGAATTTGTACATTGCGTCGCTTCGCAAGTTTTGGCCAAGGTAACAGCTCCCAAGCCCACTAACATGGACGTCTTTCAAGCTAATCTAAATGTGAACCGTGCAGGTGCACAGGCACCCAGACCCCCGAGAGGCTACGGAGCATGCTTTTTCTGAATCCTATAGCCCGGTACGGAAGCAGCACAACTTCCCACATCCAAACTGCGCAAGCCTTGCGTTGAGGCAGTCCACACACGTGCTGCTGTGGAGTCATTGTTTGACCGCTTGCTCAATTTAGCATTGCCGCAACAAGACATGGCAAAGTCTTCTGCGTCGCAGAAAGGATGGCACGGTGGGTCGGATATGCCCACCATGCTTAAATGAACCACTATCTGAATTGCAGTATGGAGATGCCTGCGTGTCGCCTCCCTTTGACAATGCCCCTGTCAGCCTTCTACAGCTCGTGCATCATACAATGTCGCCAACCTCGTGCCCTGAGAAATGCTACAACTCCAGACAGAGCACGCTCCTGATAATCCAGGTTCCCATGCTTTGCAAACCCTGCTAAACATGCGGTCTATCAGACACTATGGTGCTTTGGATGTTCTCCGTTGTCCGCTCAATGTTTGCTCCAGGCAATGCCAATCAAAAGTCCAGCTGCCAGTCCGCACTGCAACTGTCCAATGGCTGTGTTGGTCTGCACAAGACGCTGCTCTGCCGAGCAGCTATCTTGCTGCCGATCATGCTGAAAAGGAAGATCTGCCCAAAAACCTGAGATGAGTGGAGGCCAGCACACATCTTTGAGCGCCCCGCAACAAGAATTTTGTCGTGCACTACGGGAGCAACAGCAACCTCAGCGACGCTCTGAGCTACCAAGGCTGCCAGCAGTCAGGCAGCCCAGACTCCACCTACTACAGCATCCAAGTTGTTCTCGCGATGCCCGGTCAAGTTGGCTTGACTGAAGGAGCAGCCCAGCCTCGGATGGCCGAACTCACAGGCAGCTCTGCACTGAGCCGAGGTTGACAGCCACCGAGCTGCAAGCCCCCGAGCTAGCCGCCGAGCTGCACAATCACCAGCA
This sequence comes from Symbiodinium sp. CCMP2592, assembly GCA_905221615.1. Classification (NCBI taxonomy): domain Eukaryota; class Dinophyceae; order Suessiales; family Symbiodiniaceae; genus Symbiodinium; species Symbiodinium sp. CCMP2592. Next base: position 196,682 of record CAJNDT010000035.1, on the reverse strand, counting down.
GCTCTGGCTGGAACAGCGAACCCGGCGCGAAGCCCATCGGGACAAGTGGCGTGCCGCCCGTCTCCTGAAGAGGGGCACACACACTTGACACATCGTGTCGCAGGTCTGGTCAGTCAGTGCATATTGCCGAAAACTGTCAGGAGAAGTCAGAACATGCGATCTGAGGTACTGCATAGAACAAACACAAATCACTCATGTAAGACTGACCTATGCAGACCCTCACTCATGACTGTCGCATTAACAGACAAACTCTTGAACAAGAACTGAGCAAGAAACTGACCAAAGCAAGCCCTCACTCATGACTGTCGCATTCACAGATAAGCTCTCAAGCTGCCACAAGCGTGACCCATGAGCAGCTTTATGCAGGTACAGGTTCACACGTCTGTGAGCCCATCCAGTCAACATCCATAGCTTCATTGGCGTGGCTAGGATGCGACTGCCACGCCCCCTGCTGCCTAACTCACTCACGTCTCTTGGAAACAGAGTTGGACACACACAAGCCCCGAAGGGCTCTGTGCAGTGTTGATAGTCGTTGCGCGCTGTTTTTCTTCACGGATTTTTGCATCGAAACGTCTTGTTCTTGGGAGATCTAGGAAAGTGGGCTACGAAACTTCAGGAAACGCAGTCTGTACACTAAGTGTAATTCGACTTCGGCTTCTTCTGCATCAGAGTCGAAGTACATGCAACACTGAGTTGCAGTTTGGTATGCAGCATTGGCCAATGACACGATACTCACTCGCAAACGCTCCTGTGCTAGGTCTACCACAGCTCGCATCCACCGTTTGGAAATGCTGCCCAACATAGTGCAGGCCACGGCATTGATTTGAACAAAACGTATGGTGGTATGCAAAGACTGAAAACCCATGGTCAACTCAGCCGAGGAGGACAGCCGAAATTCTGGTATCCCACGATGCAAGAACGTGTACGCCACCATGGTTTCGGTTATGGGTTGTGCCTCTTCCGGGTCGTCATTTCGATCGAGGCGGGTAATGAATGTGATTCTGGCTCTGATCGGCAACAGGTACGTCAAGAAGTTCTCGAGCACGTCAGAAGCGGCCCAATCCATGTTGTTCAGAATCTACAAAGCTTCCAGACTGCTTGATACAAAACTCTATTACATGTCTGATGAAAGCAACTCACAAAGCCGCAGAACTTGCACATCCCTGACATGTCTCTCCGCACATTTCCTGGACAGCACTTGCACGTACCTCGCACGTCCCTTGCACATCACTTGCAATCCGCTTGCATATCCCTTGCTCATCATTTCTCTTGACACAAAGCAGCGGTGGACTCTTTTTAAACCGTCACCGCTCTCTTACTTTCGGTCTAAGACGTACTGCACAAATTTCAAAGTAGAAGAAAAACGCTTCCTAGGTCCTTGCTTTTCTTTAACAATGCGTTCCCCATGTTGTCTCAGGAAATCGAGAATAAATTGAGCTCTGTTGTGGATGAAGAAGTCGTCACCAAGCACTCTCGTGCCTTCCATTCTGCGGCGAAATTGGGCTCTGGGTGCAGGACGAATCTTGATGCGCGCACCATCAGAACCTTCATCAATCATACGAAGCTTGCGTTTCCGCGGCGGGTCAATCTTCAACATGTTGTTGTGTTCTGCAGCGGACCGGTTCGACTTTGGAAGCTGAACTGATCGACCAGGGGACATTGACGTAGACTGTCGGCCAAGGAACGATGACACATTCGAACTCTCATGATCAGGGACGAAATCAGCCGAATCAGGATCACTGACCAAAGTAACACCTGATGCCAAAGCTACACGTCGATCGTGTTCTTGGTCCGACACTGCAAAGTCTGACGAAAAGTCGGACGAGTGCACGTCCGATACAGAGGCAGCATCGCTCTCAAAACTGGACACCGACATAATTGGAAGCTACCTGTACGTTCCAAGTCTTTTTAGAATTGCAGAGTGCCTTGAGAACATGAGTCAAAACAGTGTCTGCAAACGTTCACAACACATGCTACCGGCAGATCGCTTGCATAACCCTTGCACATCCCTTGCGCATCACTTGCACGTCTCGTACACATCCCTTGCAATACACTTGCAGCAACACTGGCACACAGAGTCTTCTTTGCAACTGCTCACGTTTCACTCTGAGACTTCAATCACTGCTGGGAGTGTTGGGGGCAACTCTGAAGATTCTTGCTGCTGGAGAGAGTTAACACAATGGGAAGTCACAGATTGAATGGAATGCAAATCCGTCAGCAGGTTGCCCACCACTTCGTTGGTCTTCTGAAGTTTCTGAAACAGTTCTGTGATGGCAGACATGACTTCTGCCATCTGTGACTCAGTGTCCCTGATTTGTGTGGTGAGCACGTCGAGTTGGGACTGTTGGATCTTTTGGACGGAGATAGCTTCTTCCCGAAAGTGACGAAATTCACCTCTGATTGTGATCAGCTCTTGTTGTGTGTAGGAAATCCAGCGCTGAAGAGGTGCCAACGGATCACACGCTGAGTTGCTCGACATTGGTGCAATGGGGCGAAACTTGAGCAGGATGCTGCAAAACTGTTCTGATATGCATTGCAACATGAATGAAGTGATACTCACAGCACTTGCATCGGATGCACGTTCTTTCCTCACTGCAAAACTCACAGGTGCCACAGATACAAGCAAAGGTGCCGAACTTCTGTCACTCCGGACATACTTAGCTGAGATCAGACGATTGACTGCGTCGAAATCGGCGTGATTCACGCCTTCTGGTAGGCATGGGTTTAGATCTGATTGGAGTACCTGAAGTAGCTGAAGATGTAGGAGCAGCCGACGACGAAGCGGTACTCGACACCAAAGGAGGGTCAGGCGCACGAAGCACCACGCTTCCTGGCAGTGCCGGGGGGGGAAGGACGGGTGCAAAGGCATTGGGTGGGGGGAAATTGGGAGGGGGAAGCGGAGGAGGGAGGGGAGGGGGAGGGAGAGGGGGAGGGCCAGGGGGAGGCAGGGGAGGAGGTGTGGAGCTGGAAGACGGGTTGTCAATCACTGCGATCGGCACACTCCTCATTGCTGGCGAGGGGGATGGATGGGCATAGGGATGGGATCTGCAATTGCCACTGGACGAACGTGATCCTGAAGCTCCACTACTGCTGGGACGTTCCTCACGCAGATTTGCTCTATCCCTCTCATCCAAACGACGCAACTCTTGCTGCAGCATTCTTTCTGTACCTTCGCGCACAAATGCTGTCAATTGAAGTACAAGTGCTTGTCGAAGTTGAGGTCGTGATACAAAGTTGAGCAATCTCACACGCGCTGAATGAGTGAGCGTTCTCAAGAACTCATCGATGCTGGGATCCGAAGGTGGCACCGCCGACATGCTTGCTTTCAAGGATGTTCTCGTCTCTTAGCCAAAAACACTGCGACGTCGACAGCTGCAAGTCTCTCACAAATAAAGAACTCAAATGAAAACATGCTGCATGTGTGTCCGCTGTGAACAATCAACTGACTAACTCAGACCCTCTTTTACCGTTTCATCAAAGCTTCACACAGGTGAAATGGGTATCCAAGGTTCGCTAACCACCGCACAAAAATGTGGACAGCTACTTCAGCTTGACACGTTGGCCAAGTGTACTTGCGAATAAGGGAAATTCTCGACTTCGCGCCTGACACCAGCAATCTATCGCTACCTGCACTCATGGGATGTCGGACTTGCCAAAGGAACTTTGGCTGGAGATAGTAAACAGTTCGGTTTCGGACATCGATGTCAAATCCCAAAAAGAGACCATCACCGACCGCTTCAAGTACAATCGGAGAACCATAAAAGGTCTCTTGGCTGAAGACCTGAAAAGGCACTGTTTTATGCACTTCGGTGGGTGCAATCACCAGTCTGTTGTCCACATATCTTGCGAGAAAAGTGGAAGGGAAACTCGAGATCTGCGGGAACATTGCTGCCCAACCGAGCTCAGTCATCACCACCGGAAGGGAAGAGAGAACAGGACTGATTTGGTTACCAATTGACGTGCCATCAACTTGTTTCCACACTCTATTCAGCGCAACGAACAAGCCGCACTCAAAGCTGAGGCGAACAATGGTGACCAAGTCGTAAGGATCAATGGTCTTCCAATCGAAGTGCCGACGAATATTGGAAATCCTCCCATGGATGGAACGAAAATGTTTGCTCTTCTCACTGATGCAAACCGACAGTTTAACATCAGGGTGTCTGACAGTGAACATACGAACAAACATCTCCACTGCTTCCAGGATACGACTTTGGGGCACCGAGTTAAAGAACCCGACTAGATCATCATTGAGCAGTTCAAGTTCGGTGTCCAACGAACAATGCTTGAACACTTGATGAATGTGGTGCCAAATCTGCGGAACACTGCGTGACAATGAACCAGGCCATACTGTGTTGACCATTTGGTCAATACAGATCGCTGCGGCTCTAAGAATAAGGCCCAAGGCTGTATTCTTGTAGCTGATGATTGTTCGTCCTGACTTAAAGGACTTTTTGCGTTTGAGAAAGATCTGCCCCACAGGCAAATTGGCATCCAACTTGAATCCCCATGGGTACTTGCGAACCAATGAAGGCGGAATATGCGCACACAGAAAGAGCTTTGCTGACGACACAGACATTGGCATGGCTCTGAACACCTTGACATCTGACCATACACGTTGGCAGGATTGGAAGTAGAATCTAGGGCAAAAGACCATAAGATGCGTTGACTCGTGATCAGCGAGGTGAATCACCCATTCTGTACATACAATGTCCTTCAGCTGCAGCGCATGACCTTCCTGAAATTTCGGGCATAGGCACATATGACGAAGATGGAAGTGCCACTCATAATGAATGAACCGCTGCCACATGGGGAGAGTATGCAATGGAATAAAATGTGTCTTGCACCAAACCTTGTACGCGGAGGTCGCCTGCTTCATGTACTTGACTTTTGATGGAAAGACAAGGGATTTAGAGTTGGCCTGAGCAAGTTCTCTGAGAACCGGTTGGCGAAATGATAGCGTCTCGAGGCCAGTAGCCACATGTCCATCCACCAAATCCACATTTGGGTGCTGCTGCTGAAACTGTTGGCATCTGCATGGAAGTTGATCAACTGTTGTCTCAGCAAGCTTCTTCTCCCACTCGAAGTGATTGTGAAGAATAGAGCCCAGTGATCGGGGAGCAGACTCTCTAGGCGTCCTGGAGGGAAGGTGAAACGGAAGGCAAATGCCTTTGAACTGCTGAATGGTATGAGACAAAAACGAGGAGACATGGGAAGCAAAAGAGGGATGAGACAGAAACGGTAAAGTGACGGACTTGTTGTGCCTGGGTACGGAGCAGTTACGAAACTGTAACGCAGATTTGAGCAACTGTACCACCCTAGATCTGAGAGGTTGCTCCATGATCTTGGCCATCCTGAACATCGCGTACAACTCTAGCACTGACACTTTGGCAGACCTGACAATTTTTGCAGCAGAGAAAGATGCCGAGGTCAGCGATGCCAAGTCGTACAGAAGTGACCATGCTTGGCTTTTGTCCATCAAACATCGAGTCGGAGTACTTGTTGAAGCAGCACGTCTTCGAACTTTTGCCCAAAGTCTGGAAAACAGTGAAACATTCTTAAGAGAAGGACGTGGCCTGAGTCTCTTGAATCCCAATGCTGACTTTATAAAGAAGCGATCAATGAACGGTGAATTGAATCTGGGCTGCCATCGATCAATGAGTACATGCTCTTGTACCCAGGCTTGTTTGTAGTCATCATGAACTGAAAGACAAAGTGTAGAGAAGTCGAAGTAACTGCCAAGCGAAGCCCAAATGCGAATAGCAGGTTCAACTTGAACATATTGCTCACGGAGAACTTGCTTGAGTTTGGACTGACGGTTGAATTCACGCTTCGAAATAGTGATTGAGGTGCTTCCCACATACATCCATCGGTCTCGTTGCTTGAATGACGAACGGGTACTCCAAGACACGGGAGCTTTCAAATAAACTGCAAAAGGACGCTGAAACCGTGTGAATGTATACTCAGACGGTGTAACTCCAGCTTTCTGCAATTTTTCAAGCAGCCGTTGCTCTGGCGAAGTACCCCTGGAGTAATAGAACAGTAGAATCAGATGACAAAAACCTTGCAACCAAATGGCCATCACTTTGTCCACATGCGGAATAAATTGAAGCAAAAACGACATGAACTTGCCAATCTCAGTAATGCGAACGTGAGCTGACCGAATCTCCTTTGCGGAGAATTCATTGGAAGCAAGGCTGTGTGCAATTCAGACAACTTGAAATGCTGCCGCTGCGATGCACGTAGAAAGACTCTTGATACCCATCCTAGATGCAAACGTCGCCGAGATACCGAATTTGACTGCAAGTTCTTGCAGTTTGGCTTTTTCCTTGCCTCCATAGTTGATCTGCACAAGCTTGGAGACAGAAACAATGTGCTCTTGAAATTCTGCAAAGCGCTTGCCTAGGGGGCGTTTGAAACTCTGGATCCACTTGTCAACGTCACCCTCTCCTGATCCTTTTAACCGTGCTTTGTGATCATTCAAGGCTTCTGCAGGAACACTGTCGATCTTGTTCTTGAGGTCAGTCTCCCAAGTCTTCGGTGGCGTCCCGGATTGTGGACCAGGAGCACTGGATTGTGAAGCAACCGGGAGCTGTGCTTTCGAAGTGGGTTTCGTAGGGGTAACGGGAAGTCCTGCGGCTTGCAACTGTTCACGGCGGCGGTTAAGCTCTTCCGAAATTTGAAGGAACTTCTGGGATTGGTCAACGCCTGTGGGCACCGGCATGTTGTCAAACATGAGCTGAACGATCTTGTCAATCAACGGCTGAAACAGGATGGCGGAATCTGTGGTCTTGCTGGGAACCATTGTGGACGGATTGGCGGTCTGAAAAAGTTGCGTAGCAACTGCATCGATGTCAACCTTGCGATCTCGAAGGCTTTTGGTCACTTGCGACACGAACACCGCTTCGGCAACTGTGGCAACTGGCACAACACTGAAGAACTTGCCATGGCTTAATGCTCTCAGACGCCAATCTGAAACTCCATGGAACAGGAATTCTTGAACAGGAATGCAAAGTGGATCTTTCCCTGCGATTCCTTTCTTTCGCGACCACGGGGTGGCTTCAATGCACTTACGAAATGACAAACCATGAAGTGCAGTTGAGTCATAATGATCACGATCTGACGTCCATCCATTCGGTAACGCAGGTACAAGAACAGGACCTTGATGAAGTGGCATGGGAGTAGACGGCGAAGATGAAGGTCCCGAAGCAAGTGGAGGTGGAGGTAGGGGAGGCGGCTGACTAGCAGGAGCAGACTTGGGGAAGTTGGGATCATTCCAACTGCCCGAGCTGTACGGCTGAAAGCGATGCTGACCCCATGGTTGTTGGGATCTCCCGTATCCTGTGCTGGAGTTCCACTGTCCATTCCATGCCATGGTTTCTGAACTAGAGACAAAGCTAAGTCCAAGGGAACGCTAAAGACACTTCGAATCAAAGAGCTCCATAGAAAAACAAACATGCTCAACGAAATCTCAAACTGCAGCACTTGCGTCAATCTTGCACGACCCTTGCACAGCACTTGCTCAACTCTTGCACATCTGTCGCACACCCTTGCACTGCTTCTGAGGCTTCACTTGCACAACACTTGCATATCCCTTGCTGGCACACCGCTCGATCCGAACTGGCATGTTTTTGTACATGTGTGCGCAGATCGCAGTTGGCAATGGAAGACGCTTGAGAACGTGGTTGGTCAAGGCAACTTACGGCACTCAGACCTTCCAAAAAACAAGAAGTGCTTCCGGGATGAAACATGAGGAGCGAAAGACCCATCTGCCATCTTTGGCACGGGCAACATCACGAATGTAACTGCAGGAATGGTCACCCTCAACTCCTCCCATGGGGATCCTTGAATGGGGGGGCGTGAGGGACCCTTGGCGATTAAAAGCAGACCCAAAGATGCACAACGGACGCTCACTCAGAATGCCACCGTACTTGGACGCAGCCTCTTGTGCTTGTTCTGCATCTGAAGTGTGAGCCCTAGCATAGAAGGAGATCGGTGGACACCACATGCTGTCACGAGCATCCCAATACGAGGGTCGAATTGTTCCCTCAAGAAGGATAGACGCGGCCCCGGCCACCGTTGTGTTGTGTGCAACAGGCATGCGAGCAATCCCTGCTGCCGAGGTCTGCGACTTGATCATGGTCCTCTCAAAGTGGTTGAAGTGGATGCTCAAACACTTGCACGAATTCGACAAGGAACGAAGCTCAACAGATCGAATGTTTGCAGCTTGATCGGCTGCAGCAATTGCTTGAGAAACATACTTCAGTGCTGTCGAGTTGACATGCTGAGAAGGAAGTCCTAACAGGCACATCAGATAGTCCGCAGTGCTTTGCATCAAGGAGCTGGGAACTTGCAACTCAAGATTGGCCTGTATCTTTCTCGAAATCTCACATGCCGATTTCATACGGCCAGGGCTGGAACTGATCAAGTGGCGTAGGGTAGTAAACATGGGGTATAATGCGACCCAATTGAAGTTGGCTGAATACACTTGAATCAGCTTCGCTTCTTCATCACGCACTTCCAACCCACGAAGTTCAGGAATCACGAAGAAGTTTGAATCTTGTTCCCACTCTACTTCCACATGCCCTCTGAGAAGAGATCGATTCCCAAGATGCTCATAAGATTCTTGCAAGGGTTTAACCCGAAAGACGTAAGTCTGGTCCGCACTGAGCTGCCACCCTACACGATCAGCATAAGTACCAGGAATGTTATCGCAAATGGCACGAAGTCGGATGCTGTTAGGATCTGCAACAAGAGAAACTCCGCTTCCATGGACTTGCCGAAGTCGTTTTGAGGGCTGAGAAGAATCATCCGTCTGGACTGTGATGTCTGACTGCTGGCTCTGACCAGAAGTTGCTGCATGACTTTGTTGCGAAACAACAGTCTGCTGTATGTCGAGCAAATTGTTGAGACCGGCATACACATCTCTGTGACCTCGGACATGAGTCAAGTTTGCCGACATAATTGCTGAATATTCAGCAAAATCGGCCACCGAACGAAACGACAGACGGAAACCTGTGCCATCTGCATGAAGAGTGATAGCTGGTGGAACAGGTCGATCACTTACAGCACGTACGGCTGCAGAGGTAGGAGCTACATCTGCTGTTCCCAATCCAACATTGCATGCAGAAGAGATCGGCAAAGATGACGAAGATGGCGTCGGGCAAACTGCAGGAGTGGGGGGTGGGGGAGGGAAAGCGGGAGGGGGAAGGGGAGTGGGGGGTGGAATCCACTTCGCTGTGGTACCACGAGAGGAGGGCTGGGCAGCAGTGAGGAGGGGAGGGGGGGGCAAAGGAGGGAGGGGAGAGGAGGAGGAGGGTGGAGGGAGAGGCGGGGGAGGAAGAGGGGGAAGAGATGTCCCGGTACTGCATCCTTTGTCTGAAGTATCCATGGCAAATTGATCAGCAACTACTGAAAAGTACAGCTCATGTACTCAACTTGCAGCCGAAGACCTGCGACAAGTCACCGGTATAATCAGTTCGGGAATTCAATCAGATCATAACAAAGTCGATGAGAGAATCAGCATTCAGTTTCGGAAAAGGCATTTGGGAAAAACTCACTGAAAAAGTCATCCAATGCTTATTCAATCAGTCGGGAAAGTCAGCGCCAGAGCTACCTCTGGGAGACACGGCGCCCATAGGGAATGCCGTTGTGAAGCACACTTGACACATCGTGTCGCAGGTCTGGTCAGTCAGTGCATATTGCCGAAAACTGTCAGGAGAAGTCAGAACATGCGATCTGAGGTACTGCATAGAACAAACACAAATCACTCATGTAAGACTGACCTATGCAGACCCTCACTCATGACTGTCGCATTAACAGACAAACTCTTGAACAAGAACTGAGCAAGAAACTGACCAAAGCAAGCCCTCACTCATGACTGTCGCATTCACAGATAAGCTCTCAAGCTGCCACAAGCGTGACCCATGAGCAGCTTTATGCAGGTACAGGTTCACACGTCTGTGAGCCCATCCAGTCAACATCCATAGCTTCATTGGCGTGGCTGGGATGCGACTGCCACGCCCCCTGCTGCCTAACTCACTCACGTCTCTTGGAAACAGAGTTGGACACACACACACACACATACAAACCTTCGAAGAGCGAAACGCAAGAAAGCGTCCTTCGGAAGGCCGAGGCCAAATCCCGCAAGCGCCACTGCCAAGATGAAGAGATATGTCTCCTGCACCACGAGGGCCATGACGAAGGGTTAGAGGCTTGGACTCTACCGAAACTAGCTGACTAGCTGGAGGCCGGAAGGTCCTCAATCCTGCCTGTGAAGCCAAATGACCTGGCAGTGTTGCGCACACAAGGCATGGCGAGCGTTTGCCAGGCAGATGATTTTCATGATTGCACCGAGAATGCAAAGGGTACGATATCGCGTGATAGAACCGCATGTTCCTGTTATTGTGGCCCCCCATACAAGCAACACTGGCGACTGGGCAAGGCACGCATGTCGTTTCTGCACCATCTGACCCGTGACTTTACCTGCCAAAACTGAAAGGATTTGAACACTATTGGCTTATGCAACGCTTATGCAACGCTCACCCCGTTTCGGCCTAAGGCGAAGCCCATGACAACGGTCGCGATCAAGCGAATAACATTGGCACCGATAATTGTAGCCTCGGACAGCTTTCTGAATCCGCATTCTGGCAGTCCCAAATTGCTGGAAACGCTGCGTTGTGTCGGAAATAGGCAAGCATTCCTGGCTTCTCAGTCGCTGGCCGGGTCCGCCGAAGGCGACTTTGACACTTCGGCAAAGCCCGACAGCAGCCCGAAAAGGGTCAGCACAAACGAAGCCTTGGCTGGTGTTGGCTCGCACTCCATGGCACGACAACAGATCGTCAAAGAAAGGCCAGCATGAAATCCAATGTCGGCCTCCAGTGGAGCCGTCGTAAGAACAAGTCGGGTGAGCTCTGCTTTTCCTGACGACCGGATAACTAGCAGTTCAAGCATGGCAAGATGCCTTGCCACGTGGTGCCCTTTGCCCGAGCACCTGATGGTATCTGATCCTCCATCTCGATCATCTTCGGGATGACGATGCCATCTGCTAAGCCGCAGAGGACAGCTCCTGTCACACTAGGACAAGGGATGAACGTTCATCGCATCCACGTTCCGGGAAGCCCACACCCCGATCTCCTGTCACACACGCTTCGATGCGCGACAGCTCCTGCAAGGCTGAAGAGATTGCGCAACCGCAAAACATGACCAGGACTGCCAGCATTGTCTGCTGTCGTCTGCCAATCTTAGCAGTGTCTGCCTGGACCTTGCAATGTCCAGGCCTCCATGAAGCACGCCCAGATGGAGATGCCCACCTCAACTTCGGGTTGTCTCTGTGACAGCCGTCGCAGCCGGTGTTGACGTTGATCTTGCCATATCTTAAGGCCCCCACGAACTCACAGAAGCAGGGGACAATGCCCAGGATTACCTCCAGCTCTCATGACGTGTCGAGGTTACAAGGCTTTGGACGAATCTTGTAGCTCATGCGGAACATCTGGAACCACTTTGAAAAGAAACATACTTGCACGTCCCAGCTGGTTCAACTCGATTTGGGAAATGTGGTGGGGGCTTTTATGCAACTTCGCCACATGACGAGTTTTGGGAGTATTGTGACTGATCTCGAAGCCAGCAGTGAGGAGAACCAAGAAGAAGGCGCATTCCTCGGTGAAGAGCATCGTTCCATGCATGTATGTCATGTATGTCGTATCCTCAGGCCCAGGCCTGGAAATGGTCACGTCCTTCGAGGATTTCCTTGGGCTGACAGGGTGAGCGAGGTGAGTTCGTTACGTTATGCATGATGCTCCGTGCTTCTACGACGACGTGCTCCAACTCCAACCCACACAGCAGAAGAAGGTGCGAATGCAGCGGTCCCGATGCTTCCGTGGTTCTGTTTGCATCAGGCCGAGTTTGCCACAAAGCCAGCCACTGAGCAGGACGCCCACCGGGCCGGGCAGGTTGAAGGACACGAAGAGGGCCCTGACAAATCACCGAAACGCTGGTATTAGGGTACCAGGAGGAGAATGCTTGCCCAATCAGGTGACGCTCACAGGTTCTGCTCATGCCAGTTTTCGTCCGCGAACCGATGCGTCAATGCAGTGCAATCATACACACAGAGAGCCTTTTCAGTCTTTCTCCCGGATCTCTTCCACCACACCTGCCTTAACAACCTGATCCTCCTGCCCCACCCCGACTTCGTTTCTGCGGCTCTGGCAGAGGAGAAAAGATTACCAATGACGAACGCTGTGCAATGCCCCATAATGCTTAATAGCTGGGCCTCAGCAGGTAGCCGACCAGCAGTAGCACAGCCAGCCCCATGACGAGTGGGAAGGCCAAGGGCGGCGCCGCCGACATGGCTCCAAGTCGCGTCTTGCGCACTGGCACAGCACTGGTACAGCTTTTCACTATTTGCCTTCGTCTGGCCGTCAGCCGATGTCAGCCGAATTCTCGTTGGTTGACCGCAAGCGTAGAGGAGAAGCGCGCTGCGTCACGTGTAAAGGGCACGGGAACACAATCACCTACCCGTGGTCTTGGTAAAGACATCACACCAAGCTAGGATCAACAGATGTGGATCGAGAAGTGCTGGTGTAGGGGCATGGGATCTGGCATCTCGCCATAACGCGCTCACAACGCGCTCCTAATTTAATGTGAAGCTCAAGCAACTTGAGCCCCAGGTCAAGCACAAAATGCACTAGCAAAGGACGTGACCGCAGCTAGACTCATGCTCAAAGCAACTGTACATACTGGCGGCAGCTGGGCCGAGCTGTTTCACCCAAGAGCACAGGATTTGATACAACGCCAATTCTTGTGACATCTTATGAGCCGCATTGTGAATGTTTCGTTGGTGAGTCCTTCAGCAAACATACGCCAGACAGCAGACGTCAGACATGGTGTGCTGGCGACTTTCGGATGCTCGAGCCACGGCCGTCCACACACGTCTCTAAACGTGGCTCCAAGGTTGGGTGACACGCAGAAACTGCTGTAAAATGAGTTGAGTGGAGACATTCATTGTTCACGACATCTTGGCTTCGTCTCGGATATCGCAGGCCAGTCAGCGACAGCTCTGAAGATCCCCACCTATGACGATCACATTTTAGTAGCCGTCTCAGATGCACTTTCACAGCCACAAAGAGCGAGCAAACTTTCCTCCCAGACAGGAGGCAACTGCAACTTCACACATATCAGGACCGCTTGGCATGCTCCCGGGCGGCACCTCCTCCCCATGCATCTGGCGGGGCAATGGCTGGGCGAAGCGCTCGCCAGGTTTCTTGTGGCCCTGTGTCCTTAAAGCAACGTGCTCTTCGAGTAGTGATCTTAAGAAGGAGAAGATGCTTGCGCGACCTGATCATGTAGAAGCGCACTGAGAGTGGGACCCAGAAAACATGGGTATCAGACTGTCCTAAGTATGCTTGCAGCTGGGCAATCCTTCTGCTCATGAATTTCACCAGACCATGCATGGAAAGCTTCTACATTCTACATCTGCCGTTGCATCCTTGCATGAACGAGACCAAGCTGCGGGTTTTTGCCCAGGCCTCGCTCGACACGAACCCGGCTTTGGAGAGTTGGAGACTCTGCAAAGGGTAAGAAAAGTGAGTAACGAAATCAAAGCTTCAAGTTCAAATCTTCACAGAACTTCCAGTTTTTGAGTTCAGGTCTCAGAAGCGGCAGCCCGGACTCATGACACTTGGCCGCAAGTAGAGTGACTCCTATCTATCTGGGGTCCCAGCACGCGAACTTCAGAACTTTCCTGAGAGCGCGGGTTCATGTAGAGCAGCAAGTTCTGCATTCTGAGTCTTCTGAAACGACACATACCGGACACGCCGGCCAGATCACACACCAAAAACACCGCAATCGCGAAACGTTGAGAAACTGCAGCCTGTCAACTGCAAGGCAAGGCACCTGCGCTCTCCGGATGAGGAGCTCCATGCACATCAGGAACCGTTGAGAGGCTGCCTGACGCAGGTTGTCCATCCCGGCTGGTCACTGAAAGCTAGGCTATACGAGGACTGCCACTTCTGCTGCAACCAGAAGGCTTCGATCAAAGCTCGATAGTGCGAACTTCATGCTTCCAGAAACTATGATGATACAGATACAGGTTGTATTGTGATCCGGTCTGTGAACGGTTGGATCTTTCCACACCAAAGGGTTGAGTGCTTGTTCGAAGCTAATGCATTTTTCCTCTTGAGGCTCCTCTTCTAGGCTGGCCCAAAGGCACATTAGAGCGGACAAAGAGAATCATGGGGAATTTGCAGCATCATGCTCTTGCCCTGATGGGGAGATTTCGGTGCAATGATTCGTGATGGTGTCTCTTCATCGCACAAGATCGCATCTGCATGTCTTGGCTGCTACCTGTATGAAGCAGCAAGGAGCCTGACACAAAATGCATGAATCGTGCATGATTCATCATTGCACATGCTAGTGAGGATGAAGCAATGGGAAGCTCGACTGAGGCTGCAGCCATATCGCCGAAGACAAATGCAAGCTTGCGCTTCATGAATTCAACGACAACGATGTGCTCCTGCAACGGCCCATGCATCCGCATGCGAGCCTCCGAATTTTGGGCTTCACCCGTGTTGCTGCTGCTGCTGCTGCTGCTGCTGCTGCTGCGGCTGCTGCTGCTGCTGCGGAAGAAAGACTGCCCATGCATCTCAAGACAAATATCAACTGCAGCAACCCCCGGATCTCTCCGCGTTCGAAAGAGGTAGAGGAGGCATCGGCGTGGGCCCCGTAAGCGACCCTGCAGAGAACCACCGGTCGTCATTTTTGACGATTCGGTACCTTGCGAGGTCTTGCAGCCGACGGCTTTGCAGCTTTCGACAGCTCTGGTCTGCACTGCATGCCCCAAACTGACTCTGATTGTCAAGAAACACTTTCGACACAGCGCTGAGGGGAAACTCGATGATGCAGCCACTACCCTGGTCAATCCTCGACAGCGTTCCACCGTTTGAAGAATCATTCATGCAGGCTTTTCCAGCTGTGCAGCATGGGTCGTGCTTGGAGTCAGATACCGCAATAGCCACCAAGAGTCTTTAAAGTTTCCAAATTCTCCAGAATCTGACAGTGAATGTCCGAGTACTCCTCAGTGGGAGGTGGGAAAGAAGATCAAGGAGCACAGAAGCTTCGAGAATCTACTGGTGCAGACACTGTCAGACAAAAAATCGTGATGAGCCGCAGCAGGAAACCCATGGGCACATGACGTTAGGGCCGTTCTTGGCTCAGAAAAACCGTCCCCTGCTGTCAAGAGTCCTGGCTCGAGCCTGACAGGAAAGCAAGCGCACTTCCACCCTGTCAGAAGGACGGTGCAATGCGCTCTTCTACAGGCCGAGGCGCTTATCTGCGTCATGTGCATGCCTCTGTGCAGGTCCAGAACGAAATCCTGTGGGCAAGGCTAGGCACGGAGGCTCTGCCACAGGGAAGGTGAGAGAACCGGACAGACAGAGGAAGGGAGAGCGAGAGGGAGAGAGAGAGAGAAGGAGAAAGTGTGCTGCACGCTTACCTGTCGAACAGCACCAGTGCATGACTCCCCTCACCGGTCGATAGACACATGATGATGTCAATATGGGTGAGTCCACGTGCAAGTCGCGAACATCCTTCTTTCGGTTGGCTCCATTCTGCACATCAACCATCTTGGAAACCAGGTCATACTGAGAATGCATCACGCCTGGAACACCCGGAGTAGAGTCGCCCGGCGCCTTGCAACGGGTGACAACCGAAGTCTGCGGGATCGCATCTTCACGGCTGTCTGTAAAAGCACTCACAATTCCACTTCCGTCGTTCAAGCACTCAACTTCCCTGCATAGAATCACACACTGACATTCACACACCTGAAGGTCTTCCACCGGCAGCTGAGACACTTGTCCTCGGGTTCGTCCGGAAGCGCGTCTGGTGGCAGCGGATATCGTAGCAGCCGTGGCAACTGAATGCGATCCCTGAAGACACACAAGGCAGGTAAAAGCACGACAATACGACAATGCACGACTCAAGGATGCTACCGAAGAGAAGCGCGACCATGCACATCCCCTCCTCTCTTTCGCAAAAAGCATTGCATGATAGCATTTCTCTGAACACTGCATGCCATGGACGAAGAAAACGACTCAGCGCTTCCGCAGTGGACAGAAGAGACAAACTCCTCAAGCTGCACAGCCTACAAACGGCTCCGGCCTGAAATCATGCTGGCGGGGAGTCATTTGCAGCTGTCTTGTCCATTCTCCCATGGCACCAGCACGTGGGGAGACCTGGAATGCTACCCGGTTGATATGCCGGCTTTGACAACGCGCTCTCGTTGCATGCACCGAATCAGAGCATCTATAACTCTGGCAATCCTTAACAACCTGCGGCTCAAAATCAGAGCCACGCAACCGTGACATCGAAGGAGTCCTGCTCCGTTAAGAGATGGACCGGGTGCGCCAACCGCGTCTCTAGGACGTCGCTTGTGAGCTGCACCTCACTCATGCGCAACTGCGAAAACTAAAGCATCAAATCTATGGATGACGGGCAGCAAGGTCGTGGCAAGGTCGTTGACCAAAACTGTGGGGTCTGCAGGCATGTCTTCCTTTCTTTACCGCTGATTTTTACATCCAGCCATGGGCACAACCTTCATTTCGCCGTTGACAGAGGTCTGCTCGTGCCTCGGCTTCATCATGATAGCCTCTCTCGGCATCGCCCTACTCACTCCGCATCCTGCCTCGTCCGTGGACCTGAACTTTACGGCTTTACTGTAAGGTCTGTCCTGTTGAGAGTCTGGAACCTTCATGGATCTTGTGAGATTGTGCAGCTCAAGGTACTGGACGTTGCAACACAGGAGGTACCTGCAACAAGGTCTGCATCAGCTACAACTGCAGCTTGACGCGACAGGAAGAATCAGACTTCGGATCATGCGGAGCTTCAAGACGTGCTACAAAGTGCTTGGTTCAAGGCCTTGCAGCCATCCCACACAGATTCGGGACTACGTGCCTGCCTGTCAAGACCGAGGGTTGTAATCCAGTCGCTCATCATGCGGATCCTTCCGGTCATCTAAGAAGATGCAGCCAATGCAGGAACGTCACTGTCGCGTCTTTGGAACACACGATGCATCTAAAATCCAACCAAAGGAAGTCAGTCCGTCAAGTCATGGGGGCAACCATTGCACGCAGTCTCGGCGCCATCAGGGAGCGGCAAATGATGTTGCAAAGACCAGCAGATTTGGTCGCGCCAGTTTGGGCTTCGGGCACACCACGGCAGCCGCTGCTCCAGCTTCTATTTCTCACTGTAGGATAGCTGCGTCTCAAAAAGTTTAGCTTCGGTCTTTATGTGATCGCATGCCTTGGCTTCGTCGACCGGGCTGTTTTTGCCCCCTACCTTCCATGACTTCGAGCCGAAACCCAGCAGGTTCGCGCGAACTCCTCTCGGCCAGCGCGCCACGGAGGAAGTCTCCCCCTTCAATCCCCCTGTGCAGCTCCCACATTCCCAGGGCGGTCCCACCTGCGCCTTCACCTGCCAGGCAACATACATAGTATTCAGGAGAGCCATGTGGACCGTCGAACAAGAAGTGCACATCAAAATGCACCAAGCCCCCAAACAAAGCTTCTGAGAATTGATGGTAATGTATAACAAGTCAATGCTGCCCTCATGCATTCCGAAGGCCCACCAAATCACCTGCACACGAGTGTGTCCGAGATGCAAGAAGCTGCAGGTCCCCGCCTATCTACATCAAGCTTATGGATGTCGGATAAGGGGGTAATGCTTGAGCCATAAAATGGCTCTTCTTTCGGTCAACAGATGTCTGCACCAAGCACTCTGTAGCAGGTACCTCTCTCTGCCTATGTCCTCCAACCAGCGTTCTGGTACTTCCAAAATCCAGACATGGCAAGGCATGTTGAAGGTACGGACCAAAAGCATCAGCAGAATGAGCAGACGAGAAAAACTCAACAATCCCAAGCTCCCACGTGAGGGTCGTGCTCTCGGCTGCGCTCGGCAGACTCTGAGGAGGCAGAGCGTCGTTTCTTCTTCTCCTCCCACAGAGGCCAATCTCTACTCTTGGCTGTATTGAAAGGCTAAGATGTCCGAGAACGCTCATGCGACGTACCTACAACTACGACAGGCCCGAGCCGCAAAAGTTGGAGGCAAGGCCTGACTGACTGACGCTTCAAAGCCTGCCAAAGCATTCTGATCTCTGCCTGACGAGGTTCCTTGACTCATCAATTCCTGTCAACACCTTTTGAGGGCTGTGGTCACCTCGCTTGTTGCTCTGCAAACCCGCGATTGAAACTTCCAGCCATTGTATATGAGATTTGGAACGGAACAGGTGCAAAGCATACAATAACCTGCCTCGTTGGAATGTAAACAGTTGCTTTCACACTGCATTCGATGCTTCGTGCGAATTTGTGTATTTCCGGGCTCCTTCTTTTCCTTGCGGTCGCGCTCACGGTCGCCGCGGTCCTCACGCTCGCGCTCGTCCTTGAGCATGGGGACATGTCATGGGTGGCAGGTAACAGTGTTGCTACAGACTCTACAACTGCCTGGGATGTCCTGCAATGTCTTGGGATGCTGAGGAGGCTTACCGGATCGGCCTCTGATGGCCTCTGACCAACGTTTCTGAGGATGCCGCTTCCTTTCCCATCGCTGCGTCGCCTGCCAAAGCTACCGACGGGTACAGGCTGCTGCTGGGCTCTGTCGCAGCAAGCGCGTCTAGAGTTCAATCGCCAGTGCACCAAGAACAAAGAACACCTACAACGCGAAAGACAACTCTCGAATTAGGGGGACGTCTCACATGATGCAGCTGAATAGTCAGCCAGGAGCAGGAGCAGATGATGACCCCTTATCCTGGAGAACTTCCACACCAATCTGGATGACTGGGCGGATTTGGCGAAGGGTGCATCCAGAACAGTGCAAGAATCAGCCGCACGCCTGCTATCTGCACCCGTATTTCGGAAGCGAACTGTGCGCTGGAAACGGCCGCGGAAAAGGTCAGAATATGGGGCACTCGGCACATGAACTTTGCACAGACTTCATACCAACATCATGTATACTGTTCACAGTCATGCCCATAACAACTGTATTAGGTTATTAGGGTCGAGATAGCCGCTACGCACATCACATCGTGAGCTCGAGTCTTCCTTGCTTGCAGGACAAATCAGAGCCCCGAGACCTCCGAGACACACAGGTGGCGCAGTGGCACTTAGATAAAATGCACGTGTCCCATATCCACATGTGGGACCGCGGCCGCCGGTTGGAGGGGAAGGGGAATTTGGCGATGTCCCCAGCCTGGCACCAAAACCCAACGACTTACCAAACGCTTCGGCTGACTCCGACAGCTTGACACGAATCCAATGCAGGGTCGTAAACCTGTCTGCTGCACTGGCCCCCAGACACGTACATGAGTCTCATCGGCCGAAGCAAAAGTCCGCTTGACCAGAGGCACCTTCCAAGGCTTGAGTTTGGGGTTTGTAAGCTGAGCTGCACCCACATGTTCATGAACATCGATGGTAACCAATAGTACACCAGAATTTAGCCCTGCTGTTTTCCACTCATGACGCATGACTGTAGCACTATTCAAGTCGGGGCGGGGGACAGCATTCAGGAAAGTGGAGTTGAGTCGAGTCTTTTCCTTTGACGGAATTATTGTCTCGCCGGCCAAAGCAGTGGCCTCCTAAAGGCGGGCTCGGTTGCACTGAAAGTTGGCTGAGGGGGGTGGTTCACAAGTTCACTAAACTTTTTCGCATGTCGAAAGGACGTGTTCTTATGCTGACGCTCCAGGGCCAGCGAACAGGATAGTTTAGGTTTGTGACACGCCTATGTTGCGTGCCTTGGGGCGTTTCCTGGAATCTGGTCGCGTTTGGAGTTCTGGTGCGTTAGCCTGCCTTTCCAGCATCTAAATCCAACACATGCTGATGTGTTAGGTGCCACTACATTTGACAATCGAATCTGTAAGGCTTGCACCAGCTGTGCGGCGGGTGTTAGATGGCCAGCATATGTCAACTCTCGCCTCAGCAGCCAATGTTGTAGCAGCTACTTCATAAACAGTGTTCGAAGACTTTTCCCATCTTGCACTCAACAACCATGTCTCCGAAAATCTAGCGTGAATGCCGCACTATTCATTAATTTCTCGTGACAGCATGCACAATAACCGCAACTTGATGCTTTCCCCAAGCATGATAGGCTCGCAGCACCAAAGAGCTACAGGCCGACGCAGCAAATACCCTGGGATCGGGACTCCAAGCCAAACGTTAGTGGTTCCGACGCCTGGCCACGCCAACAGGGAAGGAACAGCTGCCACCGAGTTTCAAACTCAGCAGCAACTGGATTTGTTTCTGAACAGAAGCTTGACCTGCATCTTACAACTCCTGTTCCGGTTGCCTCGTGGACCATGGCATGGCAAACCTTTGTCAGGAAGGTGCACACGGGCAGTGCATGCCAACGCTAGAGCACTCAGCGTTGGCTACGAGAGCAGCTGGCTGTCTGTCATTGCCACAAGTTTCGGCTTTTATCACTAGCACATCGAACCTGAGGCGAGCACCACTTTACAGCTGCTTTGCAGGTGCAAGTTTCACGGACTTTAAGGAACAAACGCTACCAGACCAGCATGGCTACTGATACTGATTCTCGTTCATGCAGAAACGCGACCTCTCTGCTTGCATGTGCAACAGTATCAATGAGCATTGCAAATGATGAAACGATGAACAAACAGTAGCATGAATTAGCATGTGCCTTACTACCGAGAGATGGAGCCGATATGCAGAAACATCCAACAGCCTGCGAGCGCAGTAAATGCAGAATGGGGAAGGTGACCTGCAGAAATCCAGAAGTGGAATTCAAGCGAGCTCGCGGAACTGCGTGCCGCCATGTACCACGGCTGCTAGCTTACATAACTACAACCTGCAACAGAAGGGTAGAACGAAGCACGTCCATGCTTCCTCACACTGCGACGTCTGTAACAAGCAGCAGTGCAAGTATTATTGAAGACGGACTTTGCAGTCCGACCGCACAACTACCCTTGTGCAATCACAGTGAGCTGCAATGACACAAGCAAAACAGTGACCACGAAGGCGCAAAACTATAAAGAAATAGAAGCAGTAAACACCGACAGACTTTTTTTGTGACTGTCTGAGAAGCTCCGATATTGAGCCATGCAAAAGGGACAGCAATAAACAGCAACGGTGCAGAGCTCACAAATTTTGACTCTGATCCGCAATGAAACGCAATTGCTCAGCTATTTTTGCACTCTAGCTCAAGGGCCCTTTTGAGTCATAACGGCGACGGCGGCTTCATTTACAGCTATACAAAAACCGCCTGACAAGATCAAGACATGACTGCAAGCACGCACTCAGGCTATACATGCAGATTACGGGGTAAATCTCTCACCCGTCTTACTTACTGATGCGTGCTGGGCCCGGTCACTTTGTGACGTCGCTGAGCCTTCCAAATCAAAATCTGTACAATGCGCTTTCTACCAGATGCATTTCCGGTAGCTACTAGCTCACAATTCCTCGCATTCCGCTGCACGACTGTAGCGCCTGGACTTCGCTCTTTGTCAGCTTTCTCGTTGGGTCTGAGAGCTGGACTGTGGCATCCGCCATAAGCTTGAAAAGCTGATGCGGCTTTAGCGACTTTGTCAGTGCGTCAGCGAGCTGTGTCGCTGTGTCGCTCCAGCGAAGTTTGTCGCCACACGGCGCCAACACCTTCCAGGACTTAGCCTCCTCGATCCAAAGCTGCTGTCTCATCGCAGACAGTTCTATGGCGAGGCGTTTATCTGCCACCTTGTTCAGCTGCGCACTGTTTAAGTGGTCGCTGAGGCTCCGGCAGTCTGAAACTCAGAGGTGTTTCATCCGCCTTTGTGACTCTTCGAGCCAGCCCTTTAACGAGGGCAATTGGCCACGGAGCTCGCAGAGTATGGCCCGCAGACGGTCCCCATTTTCGACCGCAGTCTGCATGGCATATGTTTCTGCCGCCAGGGTGCTTCGGCACACCCGTTTGATTGTGGTAGACCCGTAGCTGAGGATGTGGGCTACATGCTCGTTGGCGTCTGCCTTGCTTTGCACTGTGATGTAGTGCAATCGGCCTTGCTGCGATCGGAATCCCTGTTCCTGGGCGAAACTCGCATCAGAGAACGACACCACACAGATATCGTTCAAATCCAGTTTTCCCGCGGGATAAAACAGAGACTTATCCTGATCGGCCTGGGCTAGCTCTACGACGCGGTTGGCTTCCTTCAAGTCCGCGATTGTCGCCGAGGAGCATGCCCGCTGCAGGCAATTGACTTTGTAGCACAGATCCGGCCTGGCAAGCCGTGCAACCCACGCCAGTGATCCCACTACGCTCCGTAGGCTCGTCGTTTCGGCCTCACTCGCTCGGTCGGTCGCCTTGCCCCCTACTGGGATGCTGATCTTTCTCACTTGGCGGGTGTTGTCTTCCGCATCAATGTCAATCCTGACACTGAAATCCTCAGCTTGCCTAAACCTCCTACCGCAGAACCGGAAATCCGTGTGCTCGATCTTCCCTACATCGAACTTGGAGAGGATCGACTGCATCGTGTCGTGTCCCTCCTGGGTCGCACACCACAGTAGATCATCAACGTGGGTAGCGAGGATTATCGCCGGCAGACCGTCCGACCCGACCAGATAGTACAATCCCGGCGCAATTTTGCTCACTGACAACCCTTCCGCCTTTGCCTCCGAACACAACCTGGTGTAAAACCCCCGCCCTGCATCCATTGTCCCGTAAATCGGGAGTCTGCACAGGAGCATGGCATCCTCGGGCACACTGGGCAATCCTCCTGACGGTTGCCTCATCAAGAGAATCCTTTCCATCGGCGAAGCCTGAAAGTAGGCACTCGATATGTCACCGCAGTACAGCTTCAACCTTCTTGACGCTGCATAGCTAGCGATGAGACAATGGACCTCAGCATCAGCCGTCGGGGAATCGCAACGAAGCTCATCACGGCTCACCTTTTCCAGATGACCGCATGCCACCAGCCTACTGCGATACTTTGGCTTGTAGCCTTCACCGCCCTTCATGAATTCGTTCTTGTCTACATCAATCCACTGGCTCGGAATCGGCTGATGTCCTTCGCTCAGCAGCTTCTGAAGCATCTCCCCTCGGATAGGAATCGCTGCATTGTAGTGCTGATACTTATTCCATTCCTCCTTTCGCGCTTGCTTGAGGCCTTCCTTAACGTGGTCTTCGCACTTGCTGAAATTCAGCTTCCGCGGCTTCTTTCCCGCGCCTTCTTCTCCCGGTCCGAAACGCTCTGCCACGAACGCCTTGAACTCTGGGTTTTCCTTCGGAATCTCAGGAAATGAAGACAGATCCACCGGGCTGACGCTCCGGATGCGAAACAAACTGAACCCTGTCCATGCCAAGTTGGTGATCCCGCTCGCTTCTGGAGTTCTACCCCACTCATCGTTCACCACATCATGCGTTCCGTCTTCAAAGAATCGATGTGTTTCCCTTGTGTAACCGATCCTGCTGAGATCACCGGGGAAATTCTCGGGGTTAGGCTCGTACATGTGTCGTCGAGGCGTCACATGTATCCGGAAATGCATGTTCTGTCCAACCTTCCAATGGTCCTTGCGCTCACACGCCTTCATCATGTCATCAGGCTGCACCTGCTGTTCCTCTGCTGTCTTCTCGACTTCAGGATCACTCTCTACCGCTACATTCACGGCACAATCGGGCTCAGGATAGAGCCCTAAGCTCTGCATGAATGGTGTTGTTGATTCATCCAAAGTTGGAACTGTGAAGCATACGATCGCAAACCTTTCGCCCTTAGTTCCGAACGCTCCATGCTTGACCTTCCCGTTGAAATGAATCAATCGCCCACGGGTTCTCGTTTTCACACCCTCAATGGATCCTTCTTCCGCGTGCCATGTTGATGCACGCGCTGTGTCCTTAGCGCTGTTGTGGATGGCATCCTTGTCTCTAATCCACAAAGCACCACCTGAGTAATTCCCGTCACAACACAGGTAATTTGACGTTCCCTGGGAATTCTGACTGTCAGAGTGCACAGCAGTCGGACTTTCGTTCCCGAAAAGGATTGTGACCGAATTCCACTTCTCTACTGCTGTTCCACTCTCTCGGCACCTAGCAAGCATGTAGCTGTTCAGGTACTTTGCCACGGAAGGGTACCTTGTTGTGGCATTGGTAACTCCGAATGCACCTCCGTGACGGTAGGCGCCGAAACTCATGTGATCCGCTAGCCCCGGATTAGGCCTGGCACGATCCGCCTTTTTCTCAAGCTTCCACATGGCTTTCATGCTTCGGAGAAGTGCTCTACCCGAACTCGGTGTGAAATCGTTATCCTTCAGTAGCTTGTCTGCTAGTGCCTCAACCATGAGTTGCATAGACTCTCGCTCTTCTCTCAACACGGCGTTCATTGCTTCCTCCGCCGGTTCCTCACATGCTAAGTCGCCCGTCTTACTTATTGGATCTTCTGCCATTTCACCATCGGGCGACGATTCATCACTGCTGCTGGATGACGAATCACTGCTGCTGCTTGATGTGATGTTCTTGTCGTACTTTTCCTGCTTGCGCTTTGTTCGTGCTTTTGGCTGCTTCTCACTCTCATCACTGACATCAATCTCACCATCTTCTCTCACTTCAACGAATCCCCTTCTGCCCTTGGGACCCTCAGTCAAAGACTCAGGCAACACTGGAATCCCGTTCAACAGGCAGTGGGACAAGACTTCCTCTTCCCCGGCAGGCCGCAGTGCGTGGGTTGAGCACAACACAGGAACCCCCCACACTGCTTCCGCATTCTCTTGGCCTATCACTCTGGACACACTGGACCACTTCGTGCCTCCCACCTGAGTGTCACGGCGGTAAACCACATAGTCTCCCGGCCGATACTCCTCCTTGAATGTGGAGGCATTCCTCGTCAGTGCCTTCTGTATTCTTCTAGAACAATCCAAGTGAATCATTGCCTTCTTCGCTGCAAGCCTAGCCTGCTGCCTCGCCTGGAAAGCCTCTGATCCATCATGCTTTGCTGACAATGCACCTAGGTCCGCCCATCCGGGGTCACTGGTGACAGATCCGGGGTCCAATGGATTACGTCCAAAAACCCACTGGGCAGGAGAAAACCCTGATGAATTCATCATCGTGTTCTTCACTCCAATAACTTCCTGAATCACTCCCCGTAGCGCTTGGCTACCTTCAGTCACCACTTCATGGCACACACGTCTGATCACTGCCTTCGCGAGCCCTCCATGACGCTCTACCTTTCCTATCATCCACGGTGCTTCGGTTGCCGCGAACCGATCATCTACCCCCTTTTCCGAAAGGAACTTTACGAACTGTCCTCTGTTGTGGGTTCCCCGGTCTGCTGTCACGATCCGAGGCAATCCCGACCATGCAATCCACTGCTGGAATGCTTCAAGGCACATCTCTGAAGGTGGCGGTCCGTGGTTCTCCGATGTCACAGGTCGCAAAAGCTCGAGTTGTTGGATTCCAGTTGCAATGTCTACCATGTTCAGGCACTGGTATCTCTGGCGTTTCGAATCCATGCATTCTAGCACGTCAGCCCCAACAACTTCCCCGAACTGGTATGTCGAAGGCAAACCTACAGGATGTGGCCTAGGCTTCTGTCCCGTCTTCTCGCATGCATCGCACTTTGCCAATTTGGCTGCCTCTATGAACTCCTTAGCAGCACCTCCAGATCTCCCGCAGGCAAGCTCGGTTCGGGGTTTCCGCGATCATCGTCACCACGACTGGGTTCCATCACAGCATCTTCATCATCGGCGTCACCATCAGGATCTGCTACCATGAATGCTTCAGCTCTGTCGTCGAGGTAGCACTCTTCCGCAAAAGCAATCATGTGATCTCGGAAAGATTCTGATGCCGTTTCCACAAATGCGTTGGGAGTAAAACCCTTACCTTCAAACCACGACTGAACTCTCGCTTGCAAGTCGCTGGCCTTCGGTCCAACGCATGCAATGCACGAATCTCCCGAAAGCTCAATGACTTCTGCTCCACTCGCGTCCGCTTCCAATCTTCCCAATGGCGCAATGACACCAACCGTAATCCCCGAAGCGTCTGATTCACTGAACAAATCCCGGCACACATGTGGCTTAGGGCTTAGGATTTACCACCTTGCAGAACACTATCCCGGGCCGATGCTCGGCCACCTCGTGGACCAGTCGGTTCCACTTGAGCTCCTTCGCTTGATGTTCTCCAACTGATGGGTGGTTGATTGGATCTGCGTCGTGAATCCAAAGCGAAGTGATGCTTGGCTTATGGGTTTGGGAAGATCGGGTGTTCGGGGTCACCGGGCGTGCTTTGGGACCCTTCTGCAATCACCTTGGCTGCAAACCGATCTGACTCCTTCACCAACTGAACCTGCTTCTCAAAGAAAGCTTGTTGCCCTCTACTCATCAACCCGGGGTGCTCAACCATGTATGCCCTCGGCCCGCGAGACTCTCGGGTGACACTGGAAGCCGGCACCGACAACTGCACCACAAGGTCTGCCTCCCGAGGAATCCTGGTAGAACCAATCTCACCAGCACGAAAGTAGTGCCACTCCGACTCGCCGCGATAGCGGATGTACACATGCTCATTCCAATTATAATGCCTGGCATCCTTCAAGGTAAAGAGAGGGCACTCCGGAGCCTGAGTATCCAATAGCACGACCTTCATGTTCAGCTCAGAGTTCTGCGATGCCGGTCCCGGCCCGATCCATGTTATCGCTTTGAAGCGTCGCACACTACAGCGTTCCGATTGAAGATTCAGGGCTGTCAACGGGGTAGCGATCTCTTCAAGCCACTCGTCTGTTACAGACCCAAAATTCACCCTATCACGCCAACTGGAATCGTCGCCTCTGCGATAAACCGGGAGCTGTCTCCATGCCTCCTCTGATCGGCCTCGTGCATCGGCGCTCCCTCTCGCATCGGAGCTTGACCCACGACCACGTCAGCGGTGGCATCCCTCGATCCACGGCCGCGTGCATTGTGAGGGGATCGACTTCGTGATCTTCTGGGTGGCGTCTTTGGCTCAGGCACCCTCGAACGCGATCGGCTGTCACGCCGGGTTCTGCGCCGACCACGGCCATCATCACGCGCTTCCATCTCGCTCCTAAGCCTCTCGACCTCTCACGTCAAGCTCTGCACCTGATCTTCCAACCTGGCATTCGATGAAGATGCCTCTGCCTGTCTTCTGGATGGCGGTGGAGTTGGAGGATGGGGAACAGCTGAGCCAGACGGTCTCGCTGTGACACAGGCTGACGGAACAGCTTTCGGAGCAACGGCAGATGACTTCGCAATGGCAGGGACAGATGGGGCGATGGCCTTCGCAGCAAGAACACCAGGAACCTTCGCAGTAGGAACCGCATAATCACGAGGTACAGCCCTCGGCGGGGGAGTCGCAGGAGGTACAGCCCTCGGTGGCGGATTCGCCGGCTCTCTCGGCATGGCCTTCGTCTTCACCTTAGGTGGGGTCACAGGGGCCTTAGGGGTAGCCGAACCAGCAGTCACGTCGCCATGGATCCAAACCACTCCGGAGCTTCGCCGGAAATGGAACTGATACGCTCTGCAACGGAGCTGTAAATTCACTGTAGATACCCTGAGCCTCCGCTCTGACCCCTTCACCAATGTGGCGGCACATGTTACACCATCCACGGCAAGGTCCATTCATCGCAGCCCACGAACCGTTGTACTGCCCGGTATGTGTCACGCTGCAACTCAAGTTATAACCGATGTGCTCTGCCACTGCGACGGACCTGTGACGACTCTGATTGCAAAGGGACAAGATAAAAACGCTTCGGCCAGGGCATTCACGAACGAAAGCAATGACATCACGCATAACACGCACAATGCGATCGTCGCTCACGCATCCATTAAGATTGGCCGCGTGAGAGCCCACATGCCCGCGCTGATCCTGCTTACCCTTACCACCCTTCTCAGGATTATAAATCTTCAGGGTGTCAATCACCACAACCAGAGCATCATCCTCGACAGGTCCATCAAAAACATCCCGCGCAATCGCCCTCGCCGCCTCATCAGAGGGGTCTCTCAAGTAAGATCGCGCAGCAGCATTCCAATTGGCACCTACGCTGGCCACCTCCACGCGGCCTCCGCTCCGTGCCATCATGGCTTCCGGCAAACAGTCCGGGGCAACCATACGATCCACAATGTGCGGCATCGTTTCCGAAACCCGGTACTGCCTTATCTTCTTGGTTCGTTCTCAACCCTTCACTCAAGTTGATGACCATCAGGTTGCTGCCTTTGCACCTGAACAGTGGCAGCCTCACAACCAGGTCTTCGCCTCTATCCATGGTTGCCTCAAACCGCTTCATGTCTTTGCTTATACCCAGCATCGACCGGGCGTACAGGGACATGAGAAGGGGAGCAGTTGATTCACCCCCGAGGATGTGGGCGTCCAGCAATCCCGAAACAAAGTGATCATCCCCGTGGGGGTCCGTTGTCTTGCTGCTGCGCGGGGGCCTCCGATCGCCTAAGGTCTTAGACGATCCCACCAATCCTCCGAAGCTCTTTCCCTCCGAAGTCTGCCACGGGCAGTCAAACCCGAGCTCCCTTAACTTCTTAAGGGCATTTTCCATCCACTTGGAGGAACAGACCAGACGCAACTGTTTGCCCCTTCATCCAATACTCCGAAGACATCGGGGTGTTCGTAGATGTCAATCTCGGGCAAAACCAAGGGAATGAACTCGGGTTCTTCGGTCTTCATGGCTAGCATTGCAGTTGAGCTAGCCCCGTCCGATCTAGGTCTCGACCTCTTGTCCCATCGTCCTCCGCGCACCGACTCTGCTGCCATTGAGGACTCCCCTGGCGCTGATCGACTTAGGGTCAAACCCTTCTCAACTATGGCTGCCTCGATTCGATCTTGCAGTATTGCATGCAAGTCTCGAGCACTTATCGCACCCTCTGAAATCATGTGGTCTTCAACGTGAGTGCGAAACTCGTCGATCATGGGAACAACTTCTTCTGGGACAAGCAGGACG
Source organism: Symbiodinium sp. CCMP2592 (assembly GCA_905221615.1). Lineage (NCBI taxonomy): Eukaryota > Dinophyceae > Suessiales > Symbiodiniaceae > Symbiodinium > Symbiodinium sp. CCMP2592. Next base: position 167,767 of record CAJNDT010000035.1, on the reverse strand, counting down.
TCTTCATTCACAGAACGGTGGATCGATGACACAAGATCAAAGTAGTAATTTTGACCGAAGGTCGTAATGTAATCCTCAACGCAGCCCCACCCCACCCTGCCCCACTCGTCGGCACCCTGTTGCCAGTGAGGGCTTAGGGCTTAGGGCTTAAGGGTTTAGGGCCCAGGGTTTCAGGTTTAAGGGAGCATCACGAGCAACAGCTGCAGTTGCGTGGGAGTAAACCTGTTTCTTTTTGTATCGTCTTGTCTTGCCGTGTTTCAGCAAGTGAACGCTAGTGAAGAAGATGCTTTTTGTTGTCGCGCTTCAGCAAGCGAACGGGCCAGAGTTTGCGAGTCCAAAGCGGCCAAAGCGTATCAGCGGGCGGCCCAAGGCCCAACTTTAGAGCCCAACAACAGCAAACGCAAACGCTATTTTCAAAGTGCTGAAAATCTCGGCAAGAAGCAACTATGGCACAGTGAACGTGAAACGGGCAAAAAGCTACAACAAGTTGCAAAATCACCGGCGTTCACAACAAAACCCCAAATCCATGCAAAAACCTAGCAAAAACACATCAAGACCGCTTGAAAACAGGACCACAACACAAAACAACCAAGACGAACAGAGGAGAACCGAGGAGAACCGAGGAGAACCGAGGAAGAACCGAGGAGAACCGAGGAAGAACCGAGGAGAACCGAGGAAGAACCGAGGAGAACAGAGGAGGGTCCAAATATGGTCCAAAGCCCTCCAAGTGACAAAAAATAGTCAGAGAAGGGTAAATTCGAGCGTTTGCAGCTTTTTCTGCATTCTCTGACATTTTTTGCTGTTTCTGATGCTGATATTGAATTTTCAGCTGAATTTCAAGGTTTGCGACTACAGCACAGAAAACACAACCGTTTCATGCTCACTGTGCCGAAATGCTTTCCCTTGCCAAACTTTGCCAAACGCGGAACTCAATTGCGTTTGGCCACACGCAATCTACTTTTGCTACATCGTCTACAGGGCGTTGGTTTAGAGCTTCGGGTCTTGCCCACGGTTTGTGGCTCATCGGCACCCATGTAACAATTGGGCAAGCACGTCAACTCTCGCAGCCATAACGTCTTGCAGCGCTTGGCATTGTTCATGTTCTTCTCGTGTCGGCGCTACAGTTCCAAACTGCTGTACACTAAGGCCACTAAGGCCTGCCATGCCATGAACTAAGATATCACCCAACGCAAGAAGTCAGCAATGACACAGGCCTTCAGTTAAATTTAATAGATCAAAGGAGATGGATGATGATGCTTCCACGCTCTTGGCAATCTCCTGTCGCTTCTTGGCCTCTTCCCTAGGCATTTCATCGATCACATGTCCGCAATCCTTGCAGAAAACCTTTGACACGGCCTTATTCGATCCTAACTTGCTCGTGTTCCGATGCTTGCACTGCTCGATGTCCTTCACTTCTCTCTCAACCTTCGTCTTTGTGACCTTACCGCAATCCCTGCATGTGAGCATGGTGTAGTACGCGTTCGTACCCTGTCTAGAGAAGTCAGTGCACTGCTTGCATGGCACGGGCAACGGCGGGTTCGGGGGTTTCTTCTTAGCACTGCTATGCGCGGATTGCGCCGGCACTGCAATCGATGATTGGGCCGGTGCAGGTGGTGGTGGCATTCGGTCGAGAGGGATCTCTCGCCTTTGCACTTCCATGGTTTCATGATCAATGATGTAGTAGTTCTGGCAATAGTCTAGAAACCGCGCGAGGTACAGCGATGGAGATTTTTGGGTTCGGCCCCAAGTCACATAACCCGGAAACCGATGCACAATCTCCTCGTAGCTAAGACCCTTATGTTGCCCACACTCAAAGATGGTGTCACCTCCTGGAGGGATCTGGCCTTTCTCTCTCTTCACTGGGCTTGTCTTCTGGGGACTTGCGTATCCCTTGCCACTCTTGACAGCCATGTATCCCGTTCTCTCACAATCACCCGAGTGTCCAATCATGATGCACGGGCTATCATCCTCAGACGAATCAGACAAATCTGCTAGGAAGGCTTGGGGCTTGGATGCTGTCGGCGGTGGCTTGTTCTGACTAGCCTGTCCTGAATTTCGACCGTTAGGACACACCGGGTCTCCGGACCAATGCCCTACCTGTCCGCACTTCAAACACTTCGACCTCGCTTTGATCTCCTGAAGTCGTTTCTTGCGATCCTCAACTGAAAGCTGCGACTTAACCACCGGAAACCTAGAGGGCTTCCCTTGGGGCTTACCCTTCATCTTACCCTTACCGCTCGCCTTCCCAAGCGCTGCATACGCGGCACACTGCAGTTGCACGGCCTCGGCAAATGCCGCAAACGCGTCGGGACTTGCCGTTCCGTCCGGGTTGTAGATCTCGCACTCTTCCATGCAGTTCAGTGCGATGGCTACTTCTTCGTCTGACACTTCTGGGTCTTCTTGCACTCCAATGTATCCACTCGAGTCAGGCTGATGTTCATGCGATACATCGTGCTCTGCCCACGCTGTGTATCCCTCATAGGGACTCTCGCTCTCACCGTGTCCTGGGCTTGCATCGCTCCAAGACTGATCGTACTGCGGGCTGTGATCTCCATAGTAGGCTTGAGGGCTCCCTTCATCGATGGCTTGGTATGCGGACTTACCTAAACCTTTGCTAAATCCCTTAGGGCCTTGACCTTTTGGGTTCTTGCCACCCTTTCCAGAATTCAGCATGCGGAACCCACGCAAATGAATCTTCCCATGGTGTTCAACCATCACTCTTGCGTAATCCTCGAATCCATTTGCCTTCCCTGCACAAGCCTTGATCATCAACTGTTGGTCGAATGTCAACCCGCTCAACTCCAACAGAAGCTCTGCTCGGAGACTGTCTGACAGCTGAATCCGGGAGTCAAGCTGTCGCATGAGAAGCCACCATCGGCGCCTTCGTCCGATGTAGGAGACAACACTTTCGTCGGGTTGTCGGGATAGGGGTCCGTTGACTGCTTGGCCACTACGGAAAAGGGCTTGGGCCTCTTGGGTACCTAGTGGGAACACCATCAGCTTGATCGCTTCCACAAGTCTCTGAAGACCTCCCTTAGCACCCAAATCCGTGACACCCAAATCCTTTGCCTTCTGAAAAGCGTCTCCCCTTAGACCCTCTAAAACCCGAAGTACAGTCTCCATGCGCTGCTCGGCTTCGGTCTCTTCGTCTTCGTCGTCGTCTTCCTGATCGTCGTCTCGTCTCAACTCTTCGTCGTCGTCGGGCTGCTCCGCACTGCTCACTGATCGTGGGCCTCGCTCCAGATCAGAGTCAGGCGATCTACGCTTTGGGGATCTCTCCTTCTTTCCGGTCTCCGGCTTACTGGATGAAGTGAACGAGGTGTCGGCTTCTTCTCTCCTCTTTCTCTCTCGTTTCAACTTCCTGCACTTCTGTTCACACGCAGCTATCCTCAGCTCAGTGCGAAACTGCCACTCATGGAAATTAGCCGGGCCCCCGTCGTAGATGAAGACACCATTCTTGGTGACTATTGGCGCAGCCGAGTAAGTGCTGGCTTGAAACTTCAAACCCGCGACCGACATGCCCGATCGCACACACTCACTCTCACTTCTCCGCAAACACACGTCAACGCACTCTTCCGTCCTTCCTCCCACCTGACACACACTGATGCTTGGGGTTCAGCCTTGCGGTCCGAACGAAAACACTCGCGGCCAAAGGTTCCACCGGAACTATAACCTCGCCTGAAAGGGAGGAGTTCAGCTCCGCTACCAGTTTGAATCTGATCCGCAATGAAACGCAATGGCTCAGCTATTTTTGCACTCTAGCTCAAGGGCCCTTTTGAGTCATAACGGCGACGGCGGATTCATTTACAGCTATACAAAAACCGCCTGCCAAGATCAAGACATGACTGCAAGCACGCACTCAGGCTACACATGTAGATTACGGTGTAAATCTCTCACAAATACAGAGAACACACGACTATCACAACACAAACTACCTAAGAAAGAAAAATGCAATGTTCGGGACAGTACTACACCATGCAACACCAAAAGGCAGGCTACTGCGAGGCTACTAGCGAGAACATGTAAACCAGGAACTGTCACAAGAGGCTTCACTCGGACGTTCACAATTTTTCGGCTTGCCGGTGCAGCGACTGCTCAGTCTCTTCAAACTGTTCTAGATAGGTTTTTGACCTCCCGGGTTTGAAAGCTGGTTCAGCGGAGCAGTCGCAAAAGCCCGTATCGTTCTACAAACGTAAAGAAAGCAGCGAAAGCCGAAAGTTCTGCATAAAGCATAAAAGAGCGATAGGAAGCGAGAAGCAAAGCTTAGCGGGCTGGGACTGAAAAGCTCCGGGTGCCTAAGGCACGCCCAAAAGGTGTGGGCGGGTGGGAAAGTTTTTGCACAAGCAAGCAGCTGTTGCGTGGTGTTTGCTTGAACCCAAACAAGGCTGCGAGACGAGTGCTGCCAAAACAACCCTGAGTGAACACAGAAACCGTGGAAACCGTTTGGGAAAGTGCAACACCACGCAACACCAAAACGGCAACTGTGAGGGTGCTGAGAACAGCTTTTAAACCCGGAAGGTCAAAGACCTATCTGGAACAGTTTGAGGAGACTGAGCAGTCGCTGCAGCGGCAAGCCAAAAGTGAAGCCTCTTGTGACAGTTCCTGCTTTACATGTGGTTCAGCGGAGCAGTCGCAAAAACGAAAAGTGAGATGATGAAAGCAGCAAAAGTGTTGACTTGCGCTTGTTGAAACTCCGATTCGTTGGGCCAGACGTGGTGAAACATGCGACTCACTGGCTCAAACTTCTGAGACAAGCTGGATGAGCTGTCTCATCGAGAATGTAAAGCAGATCTGCCTTGTCGTTTTTCTCTCACTAGAGATGTGACTGCAGTCCAGAGCAACGCTGGTGATGGAGCTCCACATCGAAAGCTTCCGTACAAAGAGCTTAAAGGCACTTTGGAGCTGCAAACAAAGCTTGTTACACACAACAAAAAATAAAGCGAGCAGAACAAAGCATTGAGCCGAGTTTTTTTGGCGTCGGCTGCAGCTCGGTCAGTAAACAAACATCAAACAAACTGAACAAAACCGAAAAGACAGCGGTAAAAACGTAAAACTAGAGGATAGAGGGCGGCCACTCAAGCGAAGCCAAAATTGCTCAGATTGTTCGACCCCGCAAATTGGAGCCGGTGCTGCAGTTGGTCCGCACCCAAAGTGGTGGCTGAACAGTTCTAGGCGCAGCAGCTGGAAGAACCACCTCCAGCACTTGAACTGAGGCACTTGGCTACATCAGCTCAGCGTTCTAAAAAAAACACTTGGAGACAAAAACGACTTCATATCACAGAGTGTTTTTCACAGTTTCTGACGTCTGGAAAGGGGCTTGGCATATAGCAGGAACTTCTATCCGTCGTGCAGCATACCAGGATTCCAGAAACTGTCACGGGCTTTGTTCCGTTGGAAGATGCGAAGACTTTGCAACAAGAGCCAGCTGCTTGCTCCCTCAGGCTTCCTTCCGTGCAGAAGCGGACTTTGGAAGGTCGGAACTGTCCAAGTAGCTGTGAGGCCCAGGTTGTAACCCAGGTTTGAACCCAGGTTTGAAACCCAAGTTCGAAACCCAGGTTTCCGCTCGAGTGAGCCCAAGGGGATTTTTCTGGGAGGTTTTGAAGAAAATATCATGATCAAAGAAAAATCATGAAAAAACGCTGGAAACGCAATGAAGCCACACGAGATCGCTTTATGAACGAAGAAGAGGCTTGAAGGGGTTTGATGGGGTCCCAGAGGGAGGGGTTGGAACCCAGGTTGAACCTGTTTCTTTCTTCAGGGTAGGTTCGGGAACCTGGATTGAACCTGGGTTCCCGAACCTGGGTTTCGAAACCCAGGTTTGAACAACGATTTGAAGACGGAGTTGTTCAAACTCCAACCTGGGTTCAAGCTGGGTTGGAATCTGGGTTTGGTTGAAACCTGGGTTTGGAACTGCGTTTGAACCTGAATTGGCGAAGGTTTACGGTTGCTTCCAAGGAGCGGAGAGTTTGCAATTTGCAAAAAGCGGAGGTGGGGGGGGGGCGCAGCCCATTGAGCTTTTTTTGAGCGGACCCCCGCTGAACGATTTCGTGCGAACTTTGAATTTTTATGTTTCTGCCCTTCCTTTTTCAGGTCTTTGATTCTTTTCATTTCCGTTATAAGCACTCCAAAGCGATTTCGTGGCATTTGTTGAACGGTTCAGACGCGGGGAGTTTGCAATTTGCAAAAAAAAGTGGGGAGGGTCGGGGGGGCGCAGCTCCGATTTTGTGCGGCCTCTGTGTGTCTCTGAATTTCATGTTTCTGCTTGTTTCATTCCCTCCCCTTAAGCGATTTCGTGCGGGTGTCTCCTTTCGTGTCGATTTTTTGGCGTGAGCGGGCCTCGTCGACTACGGCTGTAGCACTCGGTCCCTACAAACGAGACAAACCAACAAACCAAATCAAAAGACAGCGGTGAAACAGGTGGCTCTAGAAGTAAGGCAAAAAAGCTAGCTGCGGCGCACAGGCTTTGCCGGTGTTGGCCGTTCAGCACGAGCTACGGGGCCTCAGCGACCGATCCACAACAGCAGAAGGCCGTCGCCCAAAGCTGTCCAAGACTACCGGTGGAGCCCAAAGTCAAAGCTCCGGCCGCCGTTCTAGTTCCGTCGAACAACGGTCAGCCCCGGAGTCCTGTTGTGTCACGATCGTGCACACGAAGTCCAAAAATCCAGACCTATAGCCGGAGGCGAAGCAATTGACCCAACGACGTATGTCGACGGTCGCAATGCGCTGGCATGGGCAGACGCCGCTTGTTACTGGGTGCGGTCCAGTGGCCAAGCATCCAGCAGGCGCTGCATGTCGTTGCCGCCAAGCGGAAATTGGGACTCGTGCAGAAGGTACAACATTTGGAAATTGCGCTGCTCATACATCTCACGCAAACGGTGGAAGTGGAAGCTGTACCTGTCAACCGTGCATATCCAGATCGGGCGCATGGAGATGCGGCGAGTTCCGAGGATATGAAAGGGATTTGAATGCCAGGGCCGAGTCCACCCTGCGCCAAGAAGGCGTCAGCTTCTGCTTTCCAGCGTTCTTGGCCCCAGGGGTCGCCTAGGCGGCACCAAGCACGGCTCCCATCAGGCATTGTGTTCTCACCCGACTCCTGGGCCACGAGGTGATGGATGAGAACCTTGGCTTTGATGTCCCACGCTTCAAGGTGGGCGTAGCACCACAGGCGCACCACCGGGAAGTAAAAGTCCTTTATTGTTCAAAGATCGTGCTTTGTATTAAGATGTCGATTGTATGTCAATTGTGTTTGAACCTCCAGGTATGAATGCTTGCACTCGCACATGTCGCATGCAGAGAGTTCAAGCTCAACGCTATTTTCACACGGTGGGGTAGCAAGTACCGCACACGGCAGAAATCTTCGAACTGTCGGTCCTGTGAGACACAAGACTCTTTTCGTCCCCAAGGAGAACTAGCCACTCTCAAGCCGTGCACGGCTCACAAACTGAACCTTAGTGAACGGCCTGCCAGTCGAAGACGAGCAAGACCGAGCAAACTGCGAAGCAGAGAGCCAAGACCCGAACCAGGTCTTATACACAAAGAATACCTGAGTGTCCTCAAACTGAGGTCCAAAGCTTCCTGAGGTAGCACAACACTGATGCAATCTCTGCACTTTCCACGAATCAATTAGGGTGGAGAGGGTGGGTATTTCAAATAAAACTCTCGCCCGATTCAGGGCTTCCTGCCCCTTCGAGAGGTCAAGCTGCAACGGACGAATGTATTCTTCAACTGGTTTACAGCATGTATAAATGGGTTCAATAAAATGGGCAGTGTAAAAGGAAAGCCCTAAAACAACAAATCAAAATTGGACTTAGGTCTCTAAGTCATTTTGTCATGTTGTTTTTCTTTGAACAATAAAGCTCTATCTTCTGCAAGTGTTCAAAGAACGAAACTTTTCTGGGGCCCCCTCAGCCAAAACACCACGACAGCACTGAGATCCCAGCCAGGGGTGGTAGCAGCCCGGAGGCGCATCAGGGCCGCATGCAAAAGGCCAGCGGATTGGATGGGAGTGTGGGCGGTGCTTGCAGCCCCAAGGGGATTTCGTCAAGCGGAAGCAAAAGCCGAAAGGTACCCTTGCAAACGCCTGGGTACGAGAACATCTGTGGGTCGAACTCCCCCCGTCTGGCAGGCAAGCGTCCACGCTGGAAACCCTCCAGCATTCGCGCAGCAATGGCAATTTGGGGCCGCCCTACAATCGAGGCCAGTACTTCCACTTTAACGCGAATCGTTGGCCATTCTGACAGACTGGAGAGATGCGCACGAGTTGTAGAAGGCTGGCGGCCGGCTCATCGACCAAAGCCCGTGCTAGGTAGAACATCAGTTGCACCGGCAGCAGTACGCCACAATGAAGCAACGGGGTTCCCTGATTCGGGTCAATGCTCGAGCCTCCCACCTCCGTAGTCCGCCGGACGCTGGTACCAGTGCCACGGCGTCGTGGGTAGGGGGCCTCTTTTGGGAGCAAGAGACATTTGGATAAGGCTCCCGTCCCGCACTGGTGACTTGTGTCCTTCCTTTGCACAAAGCTTGAAGCCATCTAGCTCATCCAAAAGGAGCCACCACCAGATCTCGGGGCGCGCCAACTCATACCACGAGAGGTCGAAAATACGCCCTTCGGCAGCCGCAGCACTGGATCACAAAACTGCGCCAGCGCAATGGAAACTGCAAGCAACGGGGTAAGGCACACGCGGAAAGCCTCAGTTTGTGTGCAATGGCGAAGCATGAGAGCGCGGTCCGCAAAATCGGCGACTCTAGCTCCGAAGTTCTGAGGGCTGACCTTGACTTCGCAAGCCGGCAAGAAGAGCGGCAGCGAGAGAAGTACAAGGCAATCCGTTCGGCTGGGGAGCAATTGGAGGAGTGCAGCCACGGTTGCCTCGCCGTCGACCTGCAATTGCTGCGGCCTGTGGACAGATAGTTGCGAAGGCTGTCGTGTTGCTCCTCAAAGTCCTTCTCGTCTTCAGGCGGAAGCACTAGGAGCAGTGGGAGTGGAAGCAGCACAACTTTGGCTGAGTTCTGCGGTCAAGTCAGGGTCCTCTTTAGCCGAAGCGCCATCCGCTGGGTCGGGCTGAAAATCCGTCAGGATTGTAGAGGGCGCGAGGTTGCCACAGGCGGGAGAAGGGCTACATGCGTGTTCTCCTGCAGTCGTGGATCTGGACACAGCCGGGAGGGGAACCCAGGTTCAAACCCAGGTTCAAACCTGCGTTAAACCCCGGGGGGGAGGGGACCAGCCTCATGCGCAATGAACACGAAAGCATACTGCGGTGTGCCCGCCGGAGCCATCGGCTGGGTGCAAGCTCTTGAGCAAGGTAGAAAGACCTTTGGGGCCAGCCATGGAGTCCCAGGAGAACAAGCATGCCAGAAAGGAGAGGCATTGGGTTGAATTCGCCCAAGAAGCGCATGTCACTAGAGACAAGCGCTGGAGCCGCCCCAGCAGCGTCCGATTGACGGTGTCCGAGGCAATAGCGCAGAAATAGAATGCGCCACCCGAAGGCGGCACGCGGACGCATGCACGCTGGGAGAGGAAGCTGTCGGCCCTCTTGGGCGGCTGCAGGCCTCCCCTTGTGAGCCTGGAGGCAATGGAGCCGATGCGAGGCGGACTGGTAAGCTCTTGCAATCCAATGATGGGACGCATGGTGTCAATCACAGGCAGGAAAGAACGCACGGTGACAGGTTGTCCGTGAGGCCCATTGCGCACGAGTCCATACCGCGCAGGAGCTGCACGGAAATCGGGCATTCCATAGTGAGTGAGCAGGGCGCAGGCGTCGCAGAGCGGCGGTATGCAATGAGGCTGGTCCCCTCCCCCCCGGGGTTTAACCCAGGTTTGAACCTGGGTTTGAACCTGGGTTCCCTCCCCCCGGGGGGGGGGGGGAACAACAACAACAACAACCCAGGGAACCCAGGTTTGAAACCTTGGGTTTAATGTGGGTTTGAACCTGGGTTTGAACCTGGGTTAAACCTGGGTTCGAACCTGGGTTCAACCCCGGGTTAAACCCAGGTTTAATACCAGGTTATAACCCAGGTTTGAATCCAGGTTTGAAACCCAGGTTCTAGCCCAGGTTTGGAACCCGGGTTTAATGAACCCAGGTTTAACCCAGGTTAAAACCCAGGTTCAAACCCAGGTTAAACCCAGGTTCCAAACCCAGGTTTGAAACCCAGGTTCTAACCCAGGTTTGGAACCCGGGTTTAAAAGCCCAGGTTTAAACCCAGGTTAAAACCCAGGTTTGAACCCAGGTTGAACCCAGGTTCCAAACCCAGGCTTGAAACCCAGGTTCTAACCCAGATTTGGAACCCGGGTTTAAATAAACCCAGGTTAAAACCCAGGTTTGAACCCAGGTTTGAAACCCAGGTTCTAAACCCAACCCAGGTTTGAAACCCAGGTTCTAACCCAGATTTGGAACCCGGGTTTAAAAACCCAGGTTTAAACCAGGTTTTTACCCAGGTTTGAACCCAGGTTTGAAACCCAGGTTCTAACCCAGGTTTGGAACCCAAGTTTAACGCACCCAGGTTTAACCCAGGTTACAACCCAGGTTCAAACCCAGGTTAAACCCAGGGGCCTAGGATTGGTTTGAAGAAAGGCTTAAAGGAGGCCTGAGGAAGAGACCTGAAGGAGGACCTTCTTCGACACGAAAGGAGACGCCCACACGAAATCGCTTAAGGGGGTTAAAAAACGAATAAAAGAGAAGCAGAAACATGAAAATTCACACAAAGGCCGCAGAAAATCGTTCAGCGGGACCCGCTCTTAAAAGCTCAATGGGGGGGCTGCGCCCCCCCCAACCTCCCCGCTTTTTGTAAATTGCAAACTCCCGCCTTTGAAGCCGCCTAAACCGTAAACCTTCAACTCCAAACCCATACAAAGCCAAAAGACAAAAAAAAGAACAGGGTTCAAAAGCAAGGATATAAATACCCACGAAATCGCTTTGGGGGGCTTAACCGCGAATAAAACAAAATCGAAGACATGAAAATGGAAGGGGCTGCGCCTCTCCAACCCTTCCGCTTTTTGCAAAAAACTTCCTGCACCTTTGACGCCTAAACCGTTTTCCTTCAACTCCAAACCCAAACAAAGCGAAAATTAACAGAAAAGAACGTGAACAGACGCCTCCTTCAATACAAAAGCAGAGGCCACACGAAATCGCTTAAGAGTTTAAAAATGAAGAAAATAGGCGCAGCAGAAACTTGACACAGCAGAAACATGAAAATTCAGAGACACACAAAGACTGCAGGAAATCGTTGGGGGTTGGCTCTAAAATGAGGACATTCCACACGAAATTGCCTGAGAGGCTTAAAAGCGAAGAAAAATACATGTTCACGAAATCGCTTTGGGAAGCTAACGCAATAATAACCTGCTCGTTTGAATTGCACTCTCCGCGCGATTTGAAAACCTGCCAACTCAGGTTCAAAACCCAAGTTTCAACCCAGGTTCCAACCCCAGGTTCCAACCCAGGTTTGAACTCAGGTTCCAACCCAGGTTCAACCCAGGTTTGAACCCAGGTTCAACCTGACGTTCAACCCAGGTTCAAACCTGGGTTCGAACCTGGGTTCCGAACCCAGGTTCAAACCTAGGTTTGAACAACTCCGTCTTCAAAACAGTTGTTCAAACCTGGGTTTCGAAACCCAGGTTCCGGAACCCGGGTTCAACCCAGGTTTCCGAACCTGCCCTTGAAGAAAGAAATAGTTTGGCTGGGACCAGCCCGTATGCAATTGACCGTAGAATTCCAAAGACGTGGCACTGTCACTACGCGGCAGGGACCGATGCCCAAGCTGCGCCAGCCCATATCCCAACTGATGAGGGTTTGTGGAGGATGGCATCAAGTGTCCCCCACCAATGAGAGGGGGACGCAATGATCAGCGGGCCGGTGGGCCGGTGGGCCTCGTGCTACCAGCTGTGAGTCGCTGATGCGCGTCCTCCCCTGTCATGGTGAACCGACCTGCCTTGTCCACCAAACAGATGTCCACTGCACCAGTGGTGCCGGCGCACACAGTTGTGGAGAAAAGGTCGATAAATACGCCAAGTTCATTGTGGTGATCACAGAAAAAGTTGAACAGTTTCAGCTTGCTGCGTGGTGGTCAGCTTCCCTGGCGGAGGAAAATCCTCCAACCGTTCCATGATGAAATCGGAGCCCGTGCTTCAAGATCTCAAAGATTTTGGTGGTCGGCGTCACCACAGTGATCTTTCTCCCAGCCTGCAAAGCGGTGTCCGCACACATTGTAGGCCATACAGAACACAGAACCACTTAACCACGAGTCCGCTTTTGTGCAAAGGAGGATGCCTGTTGGGGCAGCCGCACAAAGTAAACCCCGGGCTGATGCATGCCATCAGCTGCAACGTTGTTCGCGCCGCGCGGGCCTGTCCGCGTCTCCAATGGTGACTGGGCACGGGGACCGGTCTGTCGCGGGGAGTAAAAGATTGGACTGGGGATACGGATGCCGTTATCAACAGATAGAGGTTGGCCAATAACCGCGTGGAAGCAACCAGCTCTAAATTCAAGCACACCCCATTAATAGGCTCAAGGCCCTCAGCTTGCAGTATCGGCCGGGGCAAGTATTGCCTCGACTGCGGACAGGCGACTGAGGTGGCACAGGAGCGTTTCGCTGTGAGACGTGGCCTCGTGAAGAAAGCACTGCCACGGCAGATGGAGTGAGGTGGGCCGGCTGTGGACAGACGTCGTCCCCCACCTGCGTTATGCCAGAATAGGGAACAAAGTGAGTGCCCTGGTACTGCACCGGCATCCCTTTCAGTCGCAACAATCTTGCACAAGTCCAACCGCCACAGAGGCCTCCACACCAAACAGGCACTCCGCTATGGGCTGGCACACCGTCAGACTGGTGCCCGATGGGGCTCCGTTCCCTGATGACCACAGTACCGGTGTCCTAGGCTTGTCCATTGAAGCGTGTGGAGAGGCCCGCCCGGCGAGGTGGAATGCACAAGGCCACGGAGGAGGGTAGGGCTGAGGGGCAAGCTGAGCAAGCCCGGATGCCCACCGGTTTGGCAGTAAGGCGTGCCAGAGTATGCAGTTGTACATCGCCTTTGCCACCTCCCGTGGGCTGTCGCGGATCGCCGGTGCGTAAAACCAGTTGACAACTTGCGTTGGCCAAGATGGCTGCCGAGGACGGCTGTCCCTCTTGTTGCCCTTCATCGATAACAATGACGTGGGCATTCCGGAGAAAGTCCTTCACCTCACTATAGGACGAGTATTAGTATCTCAATTGGAGCGCATCCGAGCCCTGTGTGAGCAGGAGCATCCGCGCACTTCTGATGGAAGGGGAGGTTAGACGCGTATCGCGCCCGCGAGTGTCCGGTCGGTCCGTAGCAATTTCCCCCAAACCAGCAGCCGCATGCTCGGCGGCCTCCGTGAAGGGCACATGATCGAAGGCCGGGTCGATCATTTCTGCATCTCCAGAGACGCGCCGGACCACGACGAGGGGGCGCAACCACTCAGGTGCATCCGCAAGAAGGTTGGTGGCGATGCGAACAACTGCGACTAGAGCAGAATGCTGCTGAGCTGTCCAAAGCACGTTCTGCTCCGACACCGCATCAATGCAGACAAGCGCGCACCACAAGGAGAAGGTTTTGGAGGAGCCTGCACAACCAAGGACACCAAGGGAGCTACGTTTAGTGGCTCGCGCCGCCAGGATTGCAGCGATGTGCCCGATGAGAAGACCATCAGGGCTGGCGAGCAACCCGGCAATGTGTCGACAAAAGGCTTCTCCCATGAGAGCAGCCAAATCGTGGAGCTCCTTCGGAATCAAAGCAGGGCTGATCCGCCAGTCGCTGCGGAAGGCATCCCGCGGGTTAGCATGCTCAGCCAGCAGACGAAGTGCGAGGACTCGCTCCCTGAACTGCACATACTGCGCCTTGTTCATAGGTGGGGCGGCCGGGAATCGCGGAGCCTCCGCCGCAGCCTCGACCGCCTGCAGGAAGGTGAGCACCATGTGCGTTTCAGCCCCAAAGTGGCACTGCGGCCGCGGCGCCGGAGGAGTGTGGGGCCTGATGGGAAGGCCGATGGCAAGCGGCACCCGCGCCGTTGGCATTTTCAACACCTGCAGGAAGACGTCAAGTGCCCCACTCACTTTGACACATGTGAGGCTGTGCAGCGACTGATCCCACTGATGAACACCTCCGGCCATGGGCTCCGCTCCCAAAAAGGCAGGCCATCGACTGACAAGCAGAAGGGCAGCCGTGGGATTGAGGCGGTTGTGGCGCCTTTGTGCCTTCCGCTTCTCGGCTGTGTTTCCACTAACGCGCAGGAAACCACCGCATCCACGAAAACGGCCGTGAGCGTTTCCTGGCCAAACTCCAACCGCAGCAGACAGCCTTCCGACGGGGGACGGTTGCCGTTCTGTCGATGAGAAAACCAGCCCGTGTTTGGTGGGCCTGCGGAAGGATTAGGACAAGATAAGCCAAGCACGTATGTGCCAAAGCTGAGGCGATCTTCAACCCGCAGGGCAACCCGGAGTGGTTTCAGGAATTTCCGTTTAGTGTCCTGGTGTGACATGCGCCTATTCTCTTGTCCCGTGTCCTCCAGGGCCGCCCCTTGGCTGCAGATATGAAAGTGCAGAAAGTCCACCACACGCTCCAGAGACAGCTCCCCCAGGGTCCGCTAGAATGGGGCGGGCAGCGGGAGGCTGACTGGCCGCTCGTCTTCACAGCACCGGAGGCGCACCTGCTGAATAATCCGGTCCCGACGGCGCGCACTGCGGCGCGCGCAAATCAGACACCAACTGCAGCGGAGGGAGCTGTGCGAGTCGAGCTCCACAGGGACACCGTGACCCGGTGTGGGAACAGCGCTTGCATAATCCGTCCGACTTCACTTTCTACCAGTCCTCTGCTGCGATAGAAGTGGAGGGAGTGGAACGCCCACTCCAATTCCTGCTCCAGGCTGCGCATGGGCAAGTAGGGACCAGTGCAGCCCTCCAGCGCGAACGCAGGAAGCGGAATAGATGGCCGCACGGGCAGTCTCGGACAGTTGCCAGGGGCACAAAAAATCCTCACTGGCATGGACGATGCGCAACCGGCAGGGAACCTCCAAAAGTGGCCGGTTGCGCCCTGGACTCTCGGAAGGGTTTTGGCTGGGTTGAAACTTGGTGGGGGCCGAAAACGATACGTTGAACGAAAAAGCAAAGCCAAACCTCCAGAACTCATGTTGCGTACGACTTGCAAAAAGAACTGCTCAAGAAATTTTGAATCACCATGGACAGCGCAGACTTCATGTAAAAAACAGGAGCAAAAATCAGAGTGTCCTGAGATGGCTATGCTGTTCGGCTTGAAAACATTGCAAGGGCGCTTTTGTCCTGTTAAAAAATTTACTGTGCAAAGGTTGTGCTACGTTTTCCATCATGCAATAGACTCTCGTTCGAAAACGTGACAGACATGCCCAATCGCTGCTCTGTCGGATGTGCTGCAAAGGACGCTCGCAAAACCGTGCACGAGAGTTTATCTTAAAAAATTGGCCCCCGTACATTATGGACCCCAGAGGTCTCTGGTCTTCCCGGGCCATTTTTGCTTGACATGCCAAGTAGCTGTAAGAAGGGAATGGATGCTTGCACAAACTCGCACCTGTTTAACTGTTTGGACATAACGAAGATTTGACAAATCAGAATCAACACCGGTGCTGAATTCTCGGTTACGATCACGGAGACAAAGTTTCAACGCGATGAGTTGCTGCCATTCCGCGACCAAAAATTGGTCGAGGTTTCCGGCCTCCCCTAATGCAACAGCAAAATGTGCTCCAAGCAAGCATACGAGCTGAGACGGGGACTTCGACCCTACAATGTGTCACACCAAGAGATTCTCGAACGAGACTTGTAAGCAGACACTGCAAATTTGAACCTGTCAAAGGCAACATGACAAAAGCAACACAGTGACTTCCCAATCTTGCAACATACTCCAATGAATCATCAAAGCAATTCGTCCTGCTGGTCGTACTGATTCTCAACCAGCACAAGCTATGAGATACAGAGAACCATGCATTCACTGGGCATCTTGGCCTTCCCGTCTCAGGCCAAAGCAATTCTAGCTTTACACACCTGGCTTGCGCCAGCTTATTCAACACTTTAGTACGCCGATCTGCCCTAGCCTACACTCCGCTTCATTTGTGTCATGTTATAAAAAATAACTTGCTGCTGCTCGGGCATCACAAAGCGTCCTCCACTACTTCTAGATTTAGATCCCGTCCAATGCCTCCCACACTTCCCAGCCTCTCTCTTCCAGGCTCTGCCAATCCCTCCCAGCCCCCAGCACTTCCCAGTGTCTCCCACCACGGCAGGCCCTGACCTTAGTGAAAATTGGGGCTGCGTTTCCTGGCGGGGAGTCCCGCCAGACTGAGTTGCGCAACAGAGCGTTTCATGGCGCGGTTGGCCTTTTTCGCTGGATTTCATTCAATTTCACTTTTTGTGCAGGTTTGTGTGGTTTTTGCTCCTTTCTGCTGCATTTTTGCATCTTCAGCACATTTTTGTATGTTTTAAAGACTGTTTTGGGTGGGATTCCGGTGGGTTCCGGTGGGTTCCGGTGAGTTCCGGTGGGTTCCGGTGGGCTCCGGTGGGCTCCGATTCTCACCTGAAACTCTGCCAAATTTGCCACTTTTCCGGTGGGAATCCACTCCCTGAACCAAGCCCGGGTAACCAATTCTCACCTGAAAATCACCAAATGTTGCTGGTTTTCCGGTGGGAATGCTTCTCGAAGCTGTTATGCGTTGGCAAAATGATACTTCAGAGCAGATCCAAGCATGGATTCCGGTGGTTGGGTTCCAAGGCGCTTTGGGGCTGGCCCAGGCCCACCTGAATGGCCTGCTTAGAAAGTCAATTTTCCACCAAACACCTGTAAAAATTCAATTTGCTTGAATTTGCTTCAAAAATGGCCAAAATTTGTCTAAATG
This sequence comes from Symbiodinium sp. CCMP2592, assembly GCA_905221615.1. Taxonomy (NCBI): domain Eukaryota; class Dinophyceae; order Suessiales; family Symbiodiniaceae; genus Symbiodinium; species Symbiodinium sp. CCMP2592. The sequence continues at coordinate 150,902 of CAJNDT010000035.1, read as the reverse complement.
GCAGAATTCAGTTGGAACTTGTTGGAATTGCAATTTTCTGGCTGCCAACGCCAAACGGATCAGACAGGAGCACCTCTCCGTAAAATCTGCTGGTTGACCGATCTTTGTGTTCCGTTTCACTGTGGCCAGGGCACCGTTGCTGAGTGCTCAGTTTTGAGGGCGGAAACTCAACACACTCAAAAGAACAAGGCTCAGGCTCGCTTCAAATTGCTGTTAGCGTGCAGCTGCAAAGGGAACAGAAACCACGTTTTGAGACTCATAACTGCTGACATTGATTCGATGCGAACTTTTGCAACCGCCAGCATAACAACGCATTGTTGATGCTACCACGTGGAAAGTGACGGCAGAATTGTGCTGTGAGAGCCAAATCTACATGCACTGAACTTGTTTCCATGTTCTCTTGCAGTCTGCAGTCTATCATGTCTATGACCTAATTATCTCATTTCAAACTTCAAAAATTTCAAGACGCAAGATTCAAGACTTCAAGACTCAAGACTTCCAAAAATTCAAGACTTCAGCCTCACGAGTTCTGGAATTGGGGGTTCACGATCAAAATCAAGACTTCATGATTCATTTTCATTCCATGAGTCTTTGAATTCATTCGACGTTTTGATTTGTTTCAACAGAACTGAAACACATCGGGCGTCAGAAGCTGGAACCGAAGGACCAGGCGGACCAGGAGGGAGTCACAAGAAGTTGGAGGGAGTGACTCGCGCCACCGTTTCGTCGTTCGTAAATGATAGACTCTGATTATGATTATCTGATTATTTGACTGGCAATTGACAATGTATGTAATAAATAACATGTAAAAATGACATGACATAATATGCTCGGTAACATTTGTCGAAAAACGAAAAAGTCAAAGATCATGGCATCATGGCAACGGAGGAGTCGCGACAATCCTAAATCGTGACAAGCAATGAAAGAACCAACAAAACAATCAAACACTTGTTATATTGTTGTTAAAACTTGAATTTTGACATCTTGAAATCATGATCATGAAAAAATCTTTCTTACAAGTGCTTCCTGAGCCATTGATTCACTGAGCCCTTCCTTTCCGACTCCACGGCTTTGGCCTTCCTCGTTGGAAGCTTTTGGACTTCCAACTAGCTTTTGCTTAACACACAAACGAACTCCAATCACAATTCTTTTTCACAGCCAAACTTTTAAAAACTCCAAAACAGCTCCACTTCAAAGTAACGCGTTTTCCACTCCATTCCAAACCTTGGATTTGTGTCCAAGCAACACAACCAAGTCGTCAAAGAAGAAGAAGGCGTTTCCAAGGTCCTGCTCCAAGAAGGCGAAAGCACTGGGTGCAACTGACCATCCAAAAGCGCGCAGAATAGCCAGCCGGCATGCCGACAGCGCCGAGATCCATCTGGGCGGTTTGTGGGTCGGCAAGACCAGGGATTTGAGGAAGATTTGTGGGAGCCACATCACGGAAGCCATTGGACTTCCACAGTTTGTGGAGAAGTACGCCTACTTGACCTCCGTGTAGCCCGAAAATCCGCGAAGAACTGGACATGCCGGGGAAACACTCACAAAAACGATGCAGATGGCCAGACATGCTGAATGCGGCTTCTGCATGCCACCTGCTGAACGTCAAGCGGCAAATTCGCCAATGCACCCACGTTCTGATGTAGCGTCCAAAAAGGCCATTTGGCGAAAAGGAGGACGGTTTCTGGAAAGTGCTTCGGAGCCACTTCACGGATCCTCCACGCGTGGGTTCTAGATAGCCAGGACGCCGCAAGTGCCGCGCTGCCACCAAGTATATATCACGTCTTGCACTGGGGAATGAAATTGTGGCATAGGCTGCAGCATACCGCATCTGAAGTCGTGGGGAACGGGATATCTATATTCCTACAGGTGTCAAGCTTTAAGGGGCTTTCCACCTTTGAAAGAGTTTTTGGGTTTGCCACCCGTCATTTCTTCAGTTCACTGAAGCATTTGATTGAAAGTGCAACATCTCCTAAGCTGCGTGTATTTGGGAAAACAGTGACCGATTTGAGGATCCAGTTGTGGTTCCGCCACTCGTCGAACTCCTCAGGGGCATTGGCCCATCACATCCTTGTGTGGCCTCGGTTTCGGCCAAATATCTTCCAGTAGAGTTTGGATGCTCTGGACACACATCACCCTTTTGGGCTTGGGTTTGCTAGTCACCATATATCTTTATTGGATAAATGTCGCCCGTGATATGTGCCAAAGTTTTCAGACTCTGGCCTTCTTTTTTCCGGTGTCCCTATTGTGATTTGCAGTTCTGGCAGGGAGCCATACCTTTTAGGGATTGGCTTACGGTGTAATTGGGCATGTTTTTCAGTCGTTCTATTTGAGACCTCTTGTTCGCGATCATTCACCCAATTACGATTAAATTACATATCACCGTGATGCACGGAAAGTCGTGTGTGTATGTATGTATGAATGTATGTATGTAAACTCATCCGCCCATGATACCCTTCCAAGGTTCCAGTTTAGATGGAAAGTGTAACTGCATTAGGCTCCCCGGTTACATACACAGGTACTCGCATGTACATCACATAATATTCCTCGACATACACATATATATATATATATAAAGACATGTACTTATACATATATATCTGTGTGTATGTATGCATGGGCTTCCAAAGTGTACGAACTTGCATACGTATGGTACAGGTATGCATGAGCTTCCACACTGTAACTGCATTAGGCTCCCCGGCTACATACACAGGTACTCGCATGTACATCACATAATATTCCTCGACATACATATATATATATAAAGACATGTACTTATACATATATATATCTGTGTGTATGTATGCATGGGCTTCCAAAGTGCACGAACTTGCATACGTATGGTACAGGTATGCATGAGCTTCCACAGTGCATCGTGTGTTTCTGTCTAAACGTATATTTGTGTGTGTAGCTGTATATATGTACAGGTATGGAGGCCGTGCTTACGCACAGACTTGATATTCGCCATCCTTCACCCACCATGCCGCTGCGGGATTTGGGATAGGAGCCTGAGGCCGTCCATTTTCTTGTTTGAGCCTGTAGCTGCCTAAATGCCTACTCGTTGCATATAAATGGGTTTGCATGTGTATTGCGGAAACAATGCACATGTTTCCGTGATACATATATATGTATGTACCCATGTATGTATATATAGAATACATATATGTATGTGTTTATAAGCTTTGGAAAGGCATGAGCATGTGTGTATGTTGACATACACATCCATATGTAGGTGTGTATGTATGTCTGCATGTATATATCAAATCTACGCACATACATCAACATGTATATACACATATATATATATGTAGGTATAAACTAACATCTGTCTACCAAGTTTGGCTTGTAGGTAAGTATCTATGTTCCACCCCAAATGTCACAAGTATGTTGTGGCTCGCAACTTATCTTTCATTGTCCGAGCTTGCGGATGAGGGCCCAACATTTTGTACGATGTTTTGGAATGTTGGAAGCCAATCACGACTCTCAGTGTCGGGTTGTGGGTTCGCCACCCATCATCTTCTTAGACGGTTTGGACCATCATAATTGGGGGTGTAGAGACCAGGTCACCATGAGTCGCGGTACAAGGACGTCATTCCCATTTTTTAACGTGTAGAATGATAGAATGTATTACCCATCATACTTTTATCATGTATAAGTGTCATCCGTAAGTAATGTCACCGTTTTCAGGTGTGGGAGCCGCTTTCCCAGTTGTTCATGGAGGGATGTTTCATTTGATAGGACAGGATTGGTGGCACACTGGAAAGCTTGAGATGATCGCGTAGTGCGGGAACTGGAATGCCAAAGGCCGAAGGCCCCAGACATACCCTGCTTACCTCCGGATCTCCGTCCATAAGGTCCTGCCTGCGGGGGGGGGGGGGGCGCAAAAACAAAAAATTACCAGAGAGCAGCCCACCAATTTTTTTTTTTTTTTCCCCCCCCCCCCCCCCCCCCCGAGGCCTCCAGGCCTCCGTGCCCACAGCCACACCTTAAGGCCGTGCCCTTATGCCCTCCACCTTCGGGATCTCTTTTGAACGATTGTCCTGTACTTTATCTCTCGGACAAGTATTCGGTCAGGTCATGTCAATGGTTTCGTGGAAACTCAAAGTAACAATTCACAACACGTCGTATTTGTATGCATCAAAAACAATGTGGTTGGAAGTGAAAAGCTTGCTAAGCTTGCCATCTGCGAACGCAGGTGAAAACATGAACACACGAAAATACACGCCGCCAGGGCGTACCATACTGTTGCATTAACCTTTTGTAAATGCTCAAAGGGTGAATCTGTCCCCTCATAGGGGTTGCCGATGGTTTCCGGTCTGGTTTCCGATGGTTTCCTGTGGTTTCCTATGGGTTTCCCATGGGTTTCCTGCGGTTTCCGCCAGGTTTCCGAGCGTTTTCCACACCTTTGTTGTGGTCTGCTTTGGTTTCCCATGAATTCTAGATAGATATGCTCCTCAAAAGTACATCTGTTCCCTTTTAAGGGTTTCTGAAGGTTTCCGGTCTGGTTCCGATGGTTTCCTGGGGTTTCCTATGGGTTTCCTACAGATTTTCCTATGGGTTTCCTACAGATTTCCTGCGACGCCGGATCTTGGCAATGCTTGCAATGGCTCGTGTAGTCATGACTGCGTTCGGAGCAGGCCAAGACATAATCGACATTTCTGAAGCAGGCGGCGAGGTTCAGACTCTGTAGTGCTTCCAACAAGCCCACTTCTGGGTTCGGAAATTGTCAGGATTGTGGTGGCCGTTGTGAAGGGGCCTCCAGAGTGCCGGGAGATCTTCTTTAGTTTGTTGATTTTCATAGCTCAGCTACACCATATCGGTGCTGTCGTTGCCTCAGAATCTGCAGCAGATCAAGATGCTCAAGCTGTAGTCGCTGTTGTGGCTGCTTAAGCAAGAGGAGAAGTTGTGACTTTCACAACACGTGTTGGCGGCCGTTCTTTGAAGTTCTGTGTGAATTGAGAACTCAATAAACGGGCAAAGTTCCGGGTAAAGAGCGGGGCCAAAAACGGGTCCAGAATTCGGACCCGTTTTTGGAGCCATCTAATATTGGCACAATTCCCGCAGGTTCAGAAAACGGCCCCATTTTGGGGGCCATTTGTTCGCGGGGAACCACTTTCGAGCTCGTTGTCGGAACCGCAAAAATCTGGACGCGGATCAAGGAATACCGTTCAATTTTCCCAGTTGGTCAGCAAGATGCAGCTGGATAACTCCAAAATGTAGCACCCAGTCACTGCTTGTCTTGAACACATCTTCGGCTCAAAAAATCAAATTGCGGCATGTGTTTTTGCCAAGTGCGGGATTCGCTGCAGGATGCTGCAGCAACAGTACATCAGATTTGTTAATTGCATCAGAGTTGTTTATCTTTGTTTTTTGGCGTTTGTTTTTGGGCTCGCCTTTCGATGATTTGACAAGCTGACATGCGTTACAACCAGCTGGGGACCCTAGAGTGTTCGAGTGCCCGGGCAGAACAAGGCGTCCAAAACACGGAGGATGGTGAGCTGCAAATTTGCGAAGCCAGACAAACATGTACTTGTCAAAGCGGTTTGCTTCGCAGTTGTTTTCCAGTCAACAGCATGTTGATTTTCTACGGATTGCTTTCCGACTGAATTCCTCGGTATCTTTGCTGTCCGACAACATTTTTCCAGCTTTGCAAGCCAATGACAAGAATATGCTTTTTGCAAGAGGATACGGCCAGGGCCGACGATAACACCTATGTTGGTCTTGTGGGTGGGTTTTCCGACCCTTGGAAAGGCCATGCTGTGTGAAAGTTATTTCACGGTCGGCACAACGTGGGACCATCCGGGCCGTTGGCAGATGACAAGCCTTGCAGTACGTCGTACCAAAATCCAAAGAATTGGCACAGACGTCTCTCATTTCTCGTTTTGCACAAGATTCAAAATTCATCAATTCCGTGCTGCTTTACACGGTACATGCACGCACGGACAGCTAAGAAAATGATAGTAGCATCAGTACTTGGCTGAGTCACACTTCAGTAGTCCGGACGTCCACCCAAAGCTCACTCAGATTGGGTTTCCCCGAAATGCGACTGTTGCACGGGCTCCCTGTTCTGTATCTAGCATGGCGCACCTTCGCGTCGCGGGTCTTGTCTTGTTCATCAATGTCGCGATTGGTGATGAGTTCAAACGCTTGCACATCGCAGTTTTCGGCTGGGGCACCCCGGCGGAGGTTATTTAGAGCTGCGGGTTGTGTACAGCCTGCCATGCTATGACCAGGCACTTGGTTGCGATCTGTTTCCTGTGTTTGGCAACGCACGTTCTTTCAAACTTGCAGAATGGAAGTAGCTGGGCGTATGGCTGTGTTGCAGGCACGTTGTTGCCGATGCGGCTCTTGGCCGCTGAGGCACAAAAGTTCCGGGGTCGAACGTCCACGTGTGTTGTGCCGTGTGGATTTAACACGATAGGTCAACTGCGTGTTACTGTTTGCGCATGGAGCTTTCCTTCGATCTCACTAAAAGGTGACGTTTGCATCGTCGTTTGTTTTTGGCTTGGTTCTTCACAAGATACCAGGTGTGAAAGTGCCCTCATTCGCGCAGGCAGTGAACCTGGAGGCGGCACTTGCCACTTGCTTGAAATCAGTTGCACAGCTGTCAGTGGAACATGATATGTTCGACACCAGCAGTGGGCTGGGCGAATGGCACCTTAATAATGATTATGCATGCAACTGGTATTTTGGGCGAAGCTGTAAGGCCGGTGCTTCAGTTGTCGTCCAGGAGTGGGATTGGTCAAGGCAGGACGTGCAGGGTGACACCCCATCGTCGGTAAAGCCTAACTGTCTGTGCATGTCATGGAAGAAATACGAGGTCGTCTTTCGAAAGCTTCACTAAACCGCGCAATGATGGGAAAATGGGAAGACTGCATCTCATTGACAGTCATACTACTTGTGTGCCAGACAGCCGTTGTCCACAGCGAATTGAGCGCGGAAAGCGATTCTTTGAGACCATGTGGTTGCGGAGGTTTGTTTGGAATCATTCGCTTTGGGTTTGTTGTGAAGTGGTTGACCTCCGTGCGACGGCAGGTTTGCAGTGCTCGATGTGTTCCAAGCAGCGCCCAGAAATGGTGGGCAGGTCGAGTTGCTTCAGGCCATTCATGGTGCATCCTAGTACAGGTGTGATGAGCCTGGCGAACCTTTTCATGGCCTTGTTTGTCAGGACACACAGTCGAAGGAGCTGTTGGTGGTGCGGCTTTCATGTTTTCCCTCAGCCACCATTGTGACATCACTGGATGCCATGTTTGCGATTTGTGTCGCTTGTGCCGACTGAGCCTGAATCGTGTGCCAGGCCAAGGTCATGCCGCTCTGTTGGACCTGCCATATCCTCTGTCTTGCCTCTTGCAGAAAATGTGAGGACTGGACCTGCATCTGGTGCAAAGGTGGAGACCACGAGAAGTTTGTCGAGATGTACCCGGAAGAAACCGAGATGCCCTGGCGTGCCGTTCTCTTATCTCCGGAATTTCAGCCGTCTGCGTCTAAAGTCCATTTGCTGTTTGTTGGTCCCGAGATGGCCAAGCAGATGTGCGTTTGTTCAATTGCGTGCCTTGTTGGCACCATGCTCGTTGTGGCACTGAGGATGTATGCGTCACACAATACCTGGACCAGAGACTTGGTGCGAGACTGAAGTAAGACAGTCGAACAGCTTGATCACATTGGAGGCTTGGCCTCCAAATACTGTGGCAACTGTCGTGGGAACACTTGTGATTGGGTTGGTGCTTGCTCAAACCCAGATTTTGCATGCATACGCTCCCTGGCTGCTTTGCCTCCTCGCCGAGGTGAGCCGCACGTCTGCAAGTTTTTCGGCATCTTCCGAATCTTGGTTGTCTTACAACCTCCTGCAATAGGCTTTACGAATGACGCCAGTGTTGTCTGGCTTTCATATTCAAAAAGTTCAAGACCGTGGAATTCTCGCTTCGTGCTGCTTTGAAGATGTCGTCTTCCAGAGACGTGTGCCTGGAAAGCCAAGGAAGATCATCTAAAGGACAAGATGCAGGCAGCAGCTCAGACACGAATGCTTGCAAGCAGTCCAAGAGTTGTGGCTTCGTCTCGGGAAGCTTTTGAAATCAAGTATTTCTCTTCATGAGTTTCAGAAAGGGTGGTGATCGCGATGCCATGGATCTTCTTGGGTCGAGAGTCGAAACCTCGTGGTCATGTCGACGAACTCGTGCGTTCAGGTGGTGGTGGGCCTTGCGATGCCCCGCAGGACAGCAGCGGCGCGTTTTGTCTGCAATTGTCCATCTGAGGCACATCGACCGCTTGTTCCTGAATCATGACTGTCAGTCAAGCAAGTGCAGCTTCAGAAACGGCGTTCTTGTTGTTACCAGCCCGTGGAATTCAATAGGATTGTTTGGAGGCGCAGGGGCGCTGTTCCTGTTGAGCTCACCTTTTCGAGGAACATGCGGAGGAGGGCGAGCACTGCCTGGTGCTGTCCTACTGCCGCGGTGGAGATCTTTTCACCTGGCTGGAGAGGTGCGCTCCCAATGATGAGCCCCGGCTACCCAGCTCGAATGCAACTATTTGCATCGCTTTGAAAGCAATGTCATAGACGCAGCAAGAGTGATAGAGGTGCCAGAGCGGCTGTGCAGGGCGAACATGGACAAACGTCTTCTTGACGCGTCCAGTTTCACTTCTGTCTGACTCCAGAAGAAACGCCGAGGGCGGAGAGGGAAGGAAGTGTGCATGTCGACCAGACTGACATGTTCGGCGCGAGGAGTCGGTCCATAGATGTTGTGGCGAGCCGGGAGCAACTGGCCCGTCCCTTGATCCATGAAACCCTGAGGGTCTGGAGCTCGGTTCGCATGAGATTCGCATCAGTGGCTCTCTCTCTCTCTCTCTCTCTCTGTGTCTCCCTGTCTCTATGTCTCTCTGTGTTGACGCCACTCTGTCTCTCTGTCATTCTCTCACTCTCCCAACCACCGCCGCATGGTTTTGACTCCCTGTGTGACGAGGCTGCCTCCAGCGTTCACCGCCTTGGGGTGTCGCATGGTGATCTCAGTTACTCGCACGCATTCCGCATAACGCAAGAAAATCGTGGAGAGACAGGCGTCGGCAAGAATGGGTTTCCAACTGTCAGTCCTCTCACTTCTCAGAGCCTGCGGAAGAACACGCCAGATGTTAGGCTTGGAAAACATTCTGCTTTTCTCGGAGAAGGCAGGCTCGAGCAATTGGTTGTGCAGTTCCTGAGGGGGAGAGACCGTGTCCGCGAATTTGGCGGGATTCGATCACTTAACCGAGAGCGAGAGCTATGCTGGCCAGTCCGTAGTTGTAGCATGCCTGTGTCCAGGCACAGCTCCCTCCGGACATTCGCCTAGTGGACTTTGCCTGCGCATGCGGGCCTCGTGCCTGTGGACCGCGGGGGAAGAGTCCCTACCAAGCCCCAGAGGTGCCTGCAATTGGTTTTTGCAGCAGCTCCCAGCAACCTGTGGAACAATGCCGGGACGAATTGGCTTCTAGAAGTTCCAAATGTGTTCGTTGCTGCCAGATGCACTGTTCCGACGGCTACTGCACCGTGGCTGCTGATGTGTTTGCGTTGGGTCTGTGTCTCAGAACATGCCAGTTTTGGTGTGGAACACATGCTCTAGAACCTGCCGAACGAGTCATGCACCCAATCCAAGTGAGCCCGAGGAATTCGTTTCAGCAATTGACTTGCCGTGTCCCGGAGGCGTGGTTGTCTTCGCCCTCGTGGTGGGGAGCGCCTGCCGCGGTTTTCTTCTTTGTGCATCTTGTCTAAGCAGTTTCAGCACGTCGGAGCCAGGAACTACCCTTGGAAATCTACGAAGCCGCAGCCAATCTGCACATCATTGCTCTTGTGTGATGAAACAGTGCTCACCAAGCTAGATTAGGTGCACCAGGCCCAGATGGATGTGTACATTCTCGATACTAGAAACTAGTAGTACTGTGCTGCGGACGCCGCCAAATGTTTGCATGAGCCTTCTGTTGCCTCATGCGATGTTTTCTGCCCAACATCCGCAGTGAGTGCACGCATGAACTCCAAGCGACGGACTGCAATGAGATTTGCTTTCTCAGGAACACTTGTCAGTTTTTCCGCTACTTCAAGGAGTTCGGATTACAAGCCTTTTTGGTGCCATGCTCAGCTCGTACTCCTAGCGAGAGATGTTAACATGGAAACGTCGTGCAGAACTTGCACAAGTTGCTTGAGTGATATGAGCACACGAATCACACATGTACACGGCCCCAACTTTGGAGCTACAGAGCCACTCAGACTTTGTTTGTCAGTGATCCGGTCACATTTGTGAATGTTCAGCTTCGGCTGAGGTGCGCCGACGCGTCAAAACTCAGCTCTCTGGGCTGCAACCGCTCTCAGTCGCCTCCGTCTTAAGAAGAAGTTGCAATGTGTGCAGTAGCTGCCGGGCAAAAGCAAAGAAGAGACTGTCCAGAAGACTTCCAGTTTCAAGGGCGGCCAATGAAACTGTGTTGAGCTCGTTGCAGGTGGTCTCGCAGCATGCAGTTTAGTTCCTCCAAAAGCGTCAGAAATCCATTTGGAAGGCCAATAGCTTCAAGCCAAGCGGCTTTTTTGATCGCAAGGGTCAATTTCTCGGCAGTTGAACACTACGTTCGCTGATCAAAGGGTTTGGATGTGTGGAGGACCTCCCCGACGATTCGGAGACGCTAAGAAAAATAGCATCTGAATGCTGCGTGTGAATGATCGAAATGAAAGTTCGTGCAAAAGCTTTCACGAGCAAGCTTGTAAGAAAACAGAGAGCCGAAGTCGTGACACACCAGGGCCCGCCAGTTTGATAACCTGCGAAAGTTTGTCATGTTGGAGGCCCGACACCACATTACACTATGCCTGCATCAAAGCAGTGAATTTGAGCCTGAGCCGGGCCTGTTGGGCATAACTTCCGCGCTCTGGCAATTTGCGAGGTCGGCTTCGATGGATTTTACATAGCCGACACTACGTGGATGTCTTGGGGAGAAATACATGGTCCTAACGGTCAGTACCCGGCACGGTGAGGTCTTCAGCCACATGTCACAAACCGTGCTGTTAAGCGTTTCAGGATAAACTTGTGTCGAGGCGATATATCGGTGAACACAGGGGCACGAGAAAGAGCATGTGATCCATATGATTCACCAGTACTGCGAACCGTATTCAGGTCCTCTCTCATGAGGTCATCGACTTGCTGCAAGGAGCACGGTCGCTTGACGGGGAATGCAACCATGCCGCGGTACTGTAGCGATGCGGCTATGCTGACGTAGCATCTCTTGCGGTTCGAAGGGATGTTTGGATGGCATAAGTTCATAATGGAGTGGCCAGGATGCATGTGCACGCCCGGCAGGACTGCTATGCGTCGATCCACTGATGAGAATGCAGATTCCCACTGCGCTGGAGCATGAGTGGTTCCAGCAGGTGTGAGGCATGTCGTCTCGTGGTTTGTGCATGCTTGGCATTTAGGATTTAGGTCGTCTACTCTTCTATTCTTTCACCCGAATTTAGCGGCTTTCTCGCCTGAATGAGATACTGAGCCTGTTTCATCCAAAACGGCCGCTCCTGCACAGGTGACAGTCATGCCGAGAAATCCGAGCCAATCTCACATAGACGAATCCGAATTTCTGTTCTCCATTGTCAGGACTCCACTGCAAGCAAACTAGCTGCAGCATGCTTGTCGAAGCAAGAGCCTCCGTTTGCACAGTCTCCGTGCATGGAGTCCCGCAAGATCCAAGCCTGGCTGTGGCGACGAATCAAGCGCCAGAATGTGCAGCGATGACACACGCTGATTCTCAGAATCTCCCAGATATGCCTTCTCAACCAGACCTCGGTTAACCTTCGAGCCTCCGAGAGAGTGTGAACATTGCCACATCGATATAGACCAGTATTGTAGCGCTTGCACTGCGCCGAACATAATCAGCTACATCCTGGAGCTAGAGCATGGTACCGCCGGGAATCGTGTCAGGAGCATCTAAGTCGGAAAATTGGGAAAGGCATTCAGGCCCCGGCCCCGACCAACGGCGAGGTGTTTCATCAAAGCTGCGCATCCAGAGCTGGATGACGTTAAGCTACGGTCAGTAATTACTCGTAGCATCCGCCTCTCCTTCGAGCAACGTGAAGGCTCGGTATGGCATTTGACTTGACCGTCTGTGTCACGGAGCAATCGCGTGCTAGATCGTGCTAACGTTGGAGTCTAGCTTAGAACTTAAGGGCCAACTAAGTTGCATACAATACCTGTTACCTGGCACGAAGTGCCTTTGGCCTGAAGCCTGTCATGATTTAACGACCTCCCGTGTGGGACGGAGTGCATGGCTGTTGTTGCCCTCGTCAGATCCAATGGATCGGACGATCATAGTGCCGCGGTATCTGCTTGTAAGTCCGCAGTCTGGCGGTCTCTGTGTATTTAGTTCAGGAGGTGGTTGAGGGTGCCTTGCTCGGAGCCAGGCATAGCTGCAGTCGCAGGAGCCCTATTCCAGAGGCCGTGACGTCCAAGCCCTAGGTACCCCCATCACTTGTGCATGTGGAAGACATAGTTTTAACTTGCAGCTGCTTTGCTCTGATAAGACATTTCCAATGCAGCGGTTTGTTTTCCGCTGTTCCAGCAATCTGAGACGCCTACCCGGACCTGCCTTGACGCAAAACGGATGTGCGAACATTTCTGGGGATCTGGGTCGTTCTTCAGCGAGGCATATGAAGTTTGGAGATCTGGAGGTCAGGAGGGCAAGAAGACCTTTCAGAGACTCTTGCCGCACATTAATTTGCGAGGTTTCGATTTCGGGATGGTCTGTTAGCTGCCCTCCGGCACGTTCTTCGCATGAATCGCGTGAATAGGCCAATCCCACAGCTCAGAGTCGCCTTGCAGGGCCGTCGGTGCGGCCTACCGCCCGTGAAAGGGTGCTGTCAAGGATTCGACCCGCGGAGGTCAGATACCAGGCCGTTCGGATGCTAAGCGGGATACGCGGTCTTTATCGACTTGCTGCAGTCGCATGGTCTCTCCCTCCTTTGTGTCACACAGCCCGTCTCCTTCAAGCAATGACGTTCCAGGGGAAGCACACCTCTTCTTCACGCTGGAAGCTTTGCTTTCTGATCATCGCAAGATCATCCCCCGTCCTCCTCAGACTGGGTGATACCAAGCCTCCTCGTCGCTCGGTCCCTGAACCTGGCGCCTGTGTCAAGTCTCGTGTCGAATTCTTCGGGCACCCCTATTACTAGGTGACCCCAAAGTGTCGGTCAGCCCGGTACGTCCGTCCGTTCCTCAGCATGCTTCTCTTTCCACGATGCACCGTCAATTTGTCTCCTCAGCAGCACATAACGGCAAATAAACTCACGGCTCTCCGCTGCAAGGCCTGGCTGCTAACTTTGATGCCTTACACTGGGTTCAAACATCTGCTACGGAACAAGTTGTCTCACTGGCATAGCTTGCAGGAACAAACCTCGATCCCTGCACGGTCTCCAAGTGGTCTCCACCTCCCAACTACTTTCTTCCATCCTTTGTTAGGCAGGCTCGAAAGAGTACTAAACAGCCTGCTTGTCTACTCTCCCAAAGCTTCAAACTGATGTCCCTGGTACTGTTGTCCACCACCGGACGCATACCAGCCACCGTCGCTGCATGAGGGACCGCCAATCTGGGTGTGGCCAGAGCGGCAGTACAACGCGGCTTTATGATGCCTCCTCGAGGCTTTCCCACGTTCCATGTTCCTCGACTGGTCCAAAGCTTGGTCCAGAACTTTTGATTCGGCAACCGTGTTTTATACAGACAAGACGATGAGTTTGTTGGCATTTCTAGGTCACGCACAAAGCGATTATGTCCCTCTATGACAGGCCCTCTAGTCTTGTTAGAGATTCGTCATCATCGCTGCTACATCGTGAAGCAGGCCTGTGCAGCAGTACTGCTGCAACCTAAAGTGGTCAAACATTGGAATCTTGCGAAAGAAGCTAGCGCAAGCTCTTGCAGTTACCCGAAAACGATGCTCAGTGCTTCAAAGATGGCGGTCAGCAGCTGCACGAGATCCATCCGGTACAACACGTTGACAGCGAAACACTTGGACAACAAGCCTTCAAGTTATATATCAACAACATAAACAGGCGCTCAAAAAAGGATGGAACAATGAAACTCTTGGAACCTCCGGACCCATCCAGATCGCCGCCCGGGTCGGCGGATGTTGAATGGACCACGACTTAGGATGGAAAGCTCTCCAGGTACTCCTTGACTATTGGGTCACAGAATGTGCAGATGGTACCGTTCTGCTTCTATGTTTTGCTATACTTGAATGACTCCTCCGTGTTGTCCAACACAACGATCATTCTCGCAGACTCTTGCGACGTACATTCTGATCTACGTACGCCAACGCAGATTGCTCGAATGAGTTTTGACCGACCTTGCCTACAGCTCCGAAGCTGTCCGAATGATTGTTCCGCGGATTCTTATCTTGGGCGATCTTTACATACATCCAGGTTCGCTGGAGCACCACAGTGCATTTGTGACGGCCCACGCCTGCCGACATGTCCGAGCACCTAAATTGCACTGGGCGCAGTCTCGTGCTACTGAAGCGCACAGAACTCTGTTGCGCACGGATCTTCATATCTGCTTCTAATTTGCTTTTCCTCCAAAGTGCAGGGTGACACTGTCATCAGCAAATCTACGTGTGTGCAAAGAATGCATGAACATGCTTGCATTGTGTTGCAGCGTGACTTTTTGCTCATGGGCAAAGAGCTATGTAATGTGCGACACAACATTAAAATCATTCCCGCAGGCCCAGTGCTTAAAGATTCCAGTGCATCTTCCACAGCTCATCGATAGGTGCATAAAGGACTCATGGCTTTGGATCCACGGCGCAGGCTTCAGCTGCAGAATTGTGAGTGAGCAGCAGTTTGTGTGAGATCAGCACTGCGTTATGGGCCTGGCTCATTGATTTTTGTGCAGCTTACGGCTAGTAACAGAAGGACCCGCTGTGAGTAGCTAGAGTGAGTGACACTGAGTGCACTCGCGAATCGTGTTCAGCATGCAGCATGCAGCCCAAACGAGGGCTTGAGATGAGAGAGGGAGAGAGCGACAGTTCTGAATCTGGGAGTCCCCAGTGTGTCGGCTAACCAAACAGTGGAGGCCTGGCAGCGCGCCGCTTTCCCATGGCCTGGGCGTGGCAAGGACTGCGCAATCATGCGTGGCGTAGTTACACCCAAAACTGCGCAGCTGCTGCCGGGTGCCGGATGGTGCCGATCGCACTTCCCAGGCCATCTTCTGCGGCACGACGACGCCCCGTACCGACGGCTGCACACCTACATGGCTCAGGGTGCCGAACATGGGTCCCCACCGTTGGTGAAATCTAGGGGTGCCACAAGTGGAATTATTTGGATCTAGCATGCTAAGGCCTCCGTTGGAACGGCAGAGGTCGCGTGGGGGAAGGTGCATTGGTTTTGCTCTGTAGGAATAGCGTCGCAACAAAGCCTGCATGTGGCAGGGCCGTCCTATGATGGAGCCCATGGGAATGCTGCGACAAAGCAGTGCTCCAAGCCTCGTGCGCAAATGCATGAGTTAAAAGCCCTTGTAATTCCCCGGTCCCTTTATGAATGTGGCAGCCTACTTCGAATAACTTGCTTTGCTGCCAGGTACCCGGTGGATATGGAGGCCGGTCCACTGGACAACTTGTACAACTGGTATCCTTGGAGTCCGGAAATGTCAGAACAAGCATCCCTGTTGCAGGCTTCGAGCCCTACCAGAGGCTCTCAAAGGTGTATGACTCAACGACGTAATGCGCCGTGTGCCCGCGTGCCGCCTTGTGTTCCTTTTCCCTGAGTCGATGTTCGTTTGGCGCCAAGCACATTTAACCTTAAGAAAGTCAGGCCAGTTACGACGTCAGCCGCAGCCCAGGAATGAGGCACATGGGATGAGGTGAATGTGTAGTCTACACGTAGCTAGTCAGTTTTTCCAGTGCAGGCGATCTGCATCAGCATCTAACTTGAACTTCACGCGGCCTACTGCTGCTCCGTCGATGCCACAGCAGCCAGCCCAGTGATGGTGAACTGGTGACGAGGTCTGTGTAGCTTGAGGTGTCGCACTGAGCGCTGTGATTTTGTCCAACTCGATTCCACAAAAAACGCCATGCTGGACAATCCATGTAGGTTTGAGCGCGTCGGTCTCTTTTGGTTCACGAAGAGGTCTTCTGACATAAAGGTGCAACAGTGCAGTCGCGGCTTTAGACCATGGCTTTGGTGCCTGGCTTGCCTGGGCTGCCTGCGCTGCTTGGATGCAGTGGGAGATACTCCGCAGTTGAGTCAGAGGCGTACCCTGTGCTCCTGCGTCGGCTGAGAAAGAAGGACATGAGGTGAAGGATAAGAGGCACACGTACTTGACAAGTCGAGTTGGAGGCAAGCCGGCATCTTGGGACCAGCTCCACTTGCATCAGCGGCGTTGCTGACGGACCAACTGTTGTACCTTTGAGCTTTCTGCTTCACAGCTGGACATAGTCTGTCTCAATACTGCAGGACAGCAGGCTCATGCAAGTGCTTCAACAGCTTTCTGCTAGCAAGACTAAGATATGAGATTGTTAGTGCGACGGGGCTCACCAGCTTGGGAATAGACCTGATTTTGTACTCCCGCATGTCATGTCAGTGCAGGAGCCCATGTACATTCGACCAGTGGTGGCCTGCCCATGGTCTTCGGTTCCCTTGGATGGTCTCTTGCTTAGAGCCACGCATGTTCACGTATGAGGACACCGGCAGCATGTTTGCAAACCACATGTCAAAGGCTTGGCATCCCGATCCCACCCTCATTGTGTTCATGTTCGCACCGGCCTCTTGTAGCAACAGCCTGCTGTCAAGTCCCACACGTAAAGTCAAAGCAGAAAGGCTGTCTTGGATCTCAGAAGTGCCTTCAGTCCCCGAGTACACCAGCCTAGCCAGATCTCCAAACCTCAAGGCGTGCGAGGCTGTGTGGCGAGAGAGGGAACGGGTCGAGGCCATGCCGATTTCTAGATCTTGGGAATTGCTCCAGCTGGGAGCAAGGGCCGGCTCTGCTTGGCACTGGAGCTGCGTATCTCCTCTTGTCAGAAGAAAGCGGCCGTTTCTGGCTTCCCGGAACAGCAATGACAACTGTATAGCAACAAAGAAAACCAGCAACAGCAAGAAAGAAGCACTCTGCCTCGAGACCTGAGGGAAAGGGCAAACACCTTGTGTGCCAGACAAGCGAGAGGACAAGGACTAAGCTGAGTGACCACTGCTTTCTACATGATGCCATCATGGTTGACCTTGGGCCCGGAGCCTTCATTCTGAACCCATGTTTGTTTCCGGCTTCTGCTTCGCTGTTTCTCACTGTTTTGTGCTGGGACGCTTAAGGCTCCATCTGGGACCAAAGCGAAGAGCTCAGAGGCCTGGACACCCCTCTCAGTTGTCACGGAAGCTAGCTCTGTGGAGCTTGCGGGAGTTGTCCTTTACAATTCACTCAGAATTCACTCAGGTAGTAGAGAACTAGGTCAAACTGCGTGGACCTTATCTGTTCCGTTCACATCAGTGAAAGGGAGGGGGGCGGCGGGCCCCCACCTTTGGCCACCCCCCACACCTCAAGGTCCATCATGGCTCGTCTGTCTAAGCAACATGGCACCTCGTGCTTTGTGCTTAGGTGGTCGAGTGCGTCTGCATAGCAGGCTCACAGATTACCGCTCAGTAATCAGTTAAGCTGCCACCAGGACAGATCGAGACTGCTCGTATATGGCTGATTTATTGCTGACGCCGGGACGCTCCGACGCGCACTGAGGTCGGTCAAGGCACTACGATACGACAAAAATGTGTCTTTATGTGGGCCAGTGTCAAGGAGAATACTGCTATCATCTTGCAGGCTTAAGCTTCATGGCACGACATACGAGCTTGCTTGCAGCACGCGCGGCCTCCGCGCAATTCCAGTCTCTGCCAGCGTTGTTGCATTCGTGTGGCCTAGCTTTCGCAGCCCTCTTCTCTTGTGAAATTTCGACTAGCAGAAGCAGCGGAAGCAGCAGAAGCGCGCGCGCCAGGACCTGGCAGCTCCCTGGCCTCGAACCCTGGGAGCTTGGGACATCCAGAGGCAGGTTTGCTCTGAGTTTGCCTCTTTGCCTCCACCTCTCTCTGCCTCTCTGCTTTTCTCTCTCCTTCTTAGTGCTTTCTGCAGGTTTGCAGACGGCCGCCTCCTGTCGAGCATTTACCGATTGGCAGTCTGAGGCTCCAGTCTGTGGCCCCGAAGGGCGTCTTTTGTGTAGAGCTCTTTCTTATTCCGATGCTGAGCTCCTGCTCGAGATCAGCTCTTTTGCTGTCAAGGTGCATCTACTTCTCAGCTCCTTGGAATTGCAACGAGGGATTTATCGAAGTACGCAGATCTTACATCAGCAATCCAGCTCACATGAGCGAAGCTGAGCATGGTTGCTGCTTTTTTTCGTGTTCATCGGGTTGACCAGAGTCAACACGCACATGCTGCATACCTGCAGCATGCTGCGGCATAATCAGAGTGGTCAATCCGGCAGACAGCTCAGGTGTCATCCTGCACGAACGGGGACCAGTGTGGCTATTGCCATATGCAGCATGCACAGCGGCCTGCACATTTAGACAAGAGGCAGAGGCAGGACTGCAGCGATTATTTTGCGGGACAAGAGATGTGTTCTGGTGCTTGAGCTGTGCAGGGAGTTGATGCAGACGCTGAATACCGGCGAGCTTATGGCGGTGATTCTCAGGCATGGTACCATAGCCGATCTCTCAGTGATCGCTTCAGCTGCAGCGTGCCCCAAAGGCACTTACGCCTGAAGGCCGAGGAGAAGGCAGTCTGAGTTCGGGCACTGAGTGTAGGCCTACAACTTTGGTTCATCGGCAGTGCCGGGTGATGCGCTTCAGAGTGTCTTTTGTGGTTGTGGCGCAGAGACAGGGCTTTCTCCCTCTGGCTGTGGACGTTTTGGCCATCCTGGAGCGACATGCAGCAGCACCCACCGCACGGGTGCCGATGAAGGTCCAGAGCAAGCCGCTGGGCAGACTGCAGTCGGGGGTCGCGGACAACACAGGATTCACAGACATGGGAGGGAAAGCGAGTGCCACGTCCAGGGCATACTGACATTCGAACCATATACAAAGAATGCGAAATTCTGCAGCGTTTATGTAAAGGAGGGACCACGCGGATACATGTCTTCCTGAAAAGGATCTTTGAATTGACTTACTTGATTTACCGTCTATCCAAGGCTCGATGCCCTGCTGCGGCTCGGTGAAAGATTGGTAGGTTTGATTCTACTTTCTGGGCAGTCCACACTTCAGCAGTTGGACTTTGACTGCTTTGTTTGAGCTTGGCACGCAGAGGGTTCCGAAGTTAACGGATTCGTTAGCTGCATGGCAGTGAGGGCCGAGACGCTTTGGATCAGGGTCGCAGGACCAGAGCATAGCCATGCCGGCCGTCCTCAAGACGCCACTGTAGCCCTCCAAGTGTCTTTTTGGCATCACCGTTCTCCGATAGCCCGGGCGTTGCAGTGAGATGCACAGAAGGAGCAAGATGACGTTTGCCGCCCTGATTGGCATGGCGCTCCGGCGCAAGGCCTTTGCATTGCAAGAAGTCAGGCTAGCAACAGCCCTGCATATGCAACAGGTACAGATCACTTCCTTTGTTTGCTGCCGGTTCTTGTTCCATCCACCATGTTGTGGGCGAGTTTTTAGACGGAACATCTCTATTCCGCCAGTAGACTTGACCCTACGATCAGGATGTGGATCCTGGTTTCGTGCAAGAGATGAATCAGGCCATCCCTGCCTGTGCTGCACGCGAATACGAGCTGCTCGTTCAAGCCTTGTCTCCCCAGCCTTCTTCTGAGGCGCTATCTGGGCTGCGCAGCTTCTGGGCACTGGAAAGCTGAGGCCATGCCTGTGTGATTAGAGGACGTGGAACGGCGATTCTGAGACAGGCTTTTGTCAATTGTCGGCTAGTCTTGTCAATTTGTCAACGTAGCTGTGCCTGTTGCAGATGCCGGTTACCTTCCTTGACACGGTGATGAGAGCAGGGCGTGAATGGACCGACTGCTTGATAAGCCCAACCTGTAGTCGTTGCAGTGAGTAGCTGAAGAGGCTCGACCGAAGCCAGGAGAAGGGAGCCGGGGTCTTTCATAGGGAACACCATTCGTTGCCAGTCATTGTGGCACGTTGCACAAGCCGCACCTCGGTTCCCACAACTGTCTTGCGGATTAGCTGGTGGGGTTGCGAGGAGTGGCAGGAAGGGTCACATCAGGGCGACGTGATAGCAAGATCTATACAAGGCCCTCCAGCACCTTTCGCGGACACAGCGAAGTCACTGGTAACTAGTTCACGAACTTGAAGCTGCTGATGTGGCCAACATGAACTTTTCTGTACCCTCGCCTTCTCGCGCTCCGTTTTTTCTCTCGCCTCGAGGCTGCATTATTTCTATCATGAGCCGCAGATGCCAGCAGCTCCGAAGGGCTCGAGTTCAGAAGTTCAGACTTTCATGTTGATATTGGTCCAACGGCCTGTTGCCACTTAGGCAACACAAAGAATATGTTGTCGACCAAGCTGATTCACAAATTTGCCCACGAAAGCATTTGTGCAATGCACCATGCTCTAATTGCAATCGATGCTTCACAATCACTCTCGATCTTGCACGGCAATTTCTGAATCAGCTGTTATCGACCGAATGGTCGTTGTAAGTGGCCGCCTTGCTACAGCTTCACGCGGCGGATTCTTGCTTGCAGAGGAAAGCCAGCCTTAGAGCTCTCAGAGCGACAAATCCAATGCGGCTTCTAAGTAAAAGCATATGGGAGTCAAGCAGTTGAAGCCTATGTGCGCCTTGTAGCATGTGCTGTGATCGAGCTATGTGCCGATACGCCGTGCCTCCCAGATGGAGTGGCAAGACTGTGTGTAGACTGTAGACTCTGGTAGGTCGCGACGGTTTCACGTTTCGATGATCAGTCAGAGACCTTCTCTTACGGCCCTCCTGCCCTTCGGTTAGTGCCGTTACGGCAAGAAGAAGTTGGTGAGTTCCCAGTGGAGGGCATGAGCTGTTTCTTTGGATGTGACACGGGCAAGAGTGCATAGGCTGCCTCGAAAATGTTCCAGCGACTACCTGGAGCAGCTTCGCACATTCCTTGCAGATGGCAGCCTGCCATACTTTGCTCCAATACCGCAACCCCAGAGGCGAGTTGTAGCCTCTGCCTTCTGCGCGGCAGCACACGCGAAGGAAAAGAGGGGTCGTTTCTACCGCAGGTAGGTCTTTGTACTTCGTCGAGACTGGATGAGACAGAGAGCCCTCTTTGGTCATTCAGATTCGAGGGCTTTCAGGCTGGCTATGGGCTTGCACTGAGGCGACCATCGCGGCGACGATTGCTGAGCTGGCATGTTGTGTTTGACTCGCTCTGGCTTAAACGCCCAGGGAAGATGCAAAGGCAGACTTGTCGCTTGTCGGTTGCTACTCGTGGGGGTGTCCAGGCATGAGGCCTCGCCGCACTACGTGTCGCCTGACTGGCATGATTGGAAGCAAGAGGGAACACTCGGGAACCTGCAGGATCTGCAAGGGTAGGGACCACGGACCGAGCGTGACGGGCCAGGCCCGGAGATCGCTTCCGAAATCAGGCTGGGTAGAGGCTGCTGGAACCTGGCTCCTTGAGTTGTCGTTACAATGCGATTCAGGCACCGCTTCGTGGCTTTCCGCACAAAGATGCAGTCCAAATGGACACGAGGTTTGGGATCTTCAGTTTGAAGCCGAGTTCCCGGGTGCAGTGTTGTGACTGCAGCAGAGGCTGACAGAGCGTCTACGAGAGCAGACGTTCTCATCCGTTGAGCCGACGAGGAGGCAAGGGACAACTGCAGAGCCGTGCAGTTGTGTAGCTGGATCTTGTGTCGTTTCTTGCTTGGTGATTGCGTTTGGTTGTATACTGTATACTCGTAGTCAACATTGACGACTAGGGCCTTTGTGATGCACCGCCTTTGTGGTAAAACCTGGAGCCACTTTGCGAGTGGCCTTGTTCGGTTTCTGCTGGACAAGTAGCTCCCTGCCCATGTCCCGCTGGCCAGGCGCCAACGGGCAGCCAAGGACAAAGCCTCAGCAACCGAGCCATCAAAGCAATCCCATGCGGGAACCCCGTCCGTGCGTTTCATGCCTCATCAGGCTCCCATGGCAGGTCAAGGAGACCGCGCTATTGAGGGATGGGGGTACATGAAGACAAGTGCGTGCATGCGTGCCGCCGAATTCAGGCATGCTATAGTGCATGGACAGACAGATGGCTATGGCAGATTGGGAGGTCTAGATGGGCACGGTTCGTTGCTGTGTGTGTATATATATATATATATATATTTTTTTTTTACAGATGTATCTATTGCTCCCTGTCTGTCTCTCTCTCTCTCTCTCTCTCTCTATGCACACATACGCATCATGCTTACATATTTAAATAAATATATAGAAATAAATAAATATACATAAATAAATCAATGTATATATATATATATATATATATATATATATAGATAATACACATGTATAAAAAGGGTCGGTATGCACAGGTGCATGTATGTATACCTACTGTTTCACATGTAGACAGCCCAGCTAGCGGCGTGGCTGGATGGAACGAGTGCGGCCACTTTGACGTCGAAGCAACACAAGTCGTTTTGGAGTGAGCGGATGGGCTGTGCGGCCCTGCTAACATTGTAGCAACTCCGCGCGCGCTCAATCTCAAAATGAGCACTGAATCCCAGAATGAGCAAAGCACCTGGCGCGAGAACCCTCTAAAGTGCACATCGCACTGTAGCAAGCACGAATCATCAAGTTCGGAAGCCCCACACTCCAACGGACAAGCTTGAAGTCTGCTTCAGGCTCGAGATCAGGGCACTGTGAAGCTTCTAGGGCTTTTTGGCATGTTCTTGAAATCCCGGCATGCACAAGGGTTCAGCAAATCCCCGACCCGATGCAAAGCCGCGAGTATTTCGGATCTTGCTGTCACAGTCCCGTGCGTTTCTGCCTGCCGAAATCCTTCTCGTGCGCAGCGTCTTCCCGTCGCAGTGCGGTGCCTGTTCTGGCGTTCCAACTGTGCTCCCGCCCCAGTGTTGTGCTCATTTTGGACTCACAGGGTGGGAGGTGTTGGGAGCATTCGGGGTGCTGTCGACTCTGGCGATGCTGCTGGAGGCAGGCAAGCGCACAGACTCCACCACGGCCAGATGGAAGCGAATGCAGCGAGTGTGGGGTGGCAGCTTCAAGCACGAGCGAACGCAAGGAGCATACTGGCTCAGAGGCTCGCCGCACAGCGGCCAGGAGTTCTTGCATTGTTTGGGGTCCAGCATCATGTATGTGTATATGTGTGTGTGTGTCTGTGTGTGGAAGTGTACATGTATGCTGTTTGCAGACATGTATGTATATGTATGTACACGTGTATTTGTGTATGCATATGTCAATGTGGGTGTGCGTGTGTACATTTACCTTATGGCCTTATGTACCTACGTTCTACGTTCTTACATGTAGTGTTTGTAACAGCTTGGACGGGTATGAGAGTGTACAACAATCTAGTTGGAACTGATCCAGCAGCTGTCCGAGGAGCTTATGGCTACAACAGCCCGTATGGCTACGCGTACAGCGGGTACGTCCGAAACACAGCTGCTTGCGTTGTTTCTCTCGTTCAGTGCAGCTAAGGAGCACAGCTTGCCTCGTGTGGGAAAGTTAGAACAACACTCTCACCGAAATCCAGTCGGCATGAAGTGTGGTTGGCATGCGAGTGACTGTCGGACTTGAACTGTTGGGCACGAAGATATCATTGGCTGCACGGTTTCGACTGTGGTCTTCGCAGTTCCAAAGTGCAGTTCCAAAGTCTAGTCGGGGGACTTCAAGCTTCAAGGTACCACGGCGGTCATCACAAGGATGCATTGCAGCAAATTGTCAAAGCCCAGGTCCCTATCGTTCAGGTTACATCGCAGTGGTAACATCCCCTGCATGTTCATTTCACGCAGCAGAGCTTCGTGACCGGTCGAGAAATGCAGGACATGGAAGTGATATTTCAATAACAGAGAAGCTCGTCCGGTCCGTGCAGATCGTCTTCGCTTGTAGCTCCGGAGAGGTCGCCGTAGTTTTGTTCGGAGTATAGCACCTTGGAAGCTCTAGCTGAAGGCCACGCCTGCACCAGCCACTCGCTCCGCAGCATCATCGCCGTGAGCCTGGCAAGTGCAAAGGACAGAGCACAAATGCACTTGACAAGCAAGTTCCTGTCAAGCACTGTGACGACAAGTAGGACGTTCAAGCTTCGAGCCGCATCAGAGCATCCGACTTTTTCTCGCTCCACGACATGTGGATGTGATCAGGCCATACCAAGGCAGCGCCTACAGCCAGTTTGGAGGCCGAGTGCTCCGCACGAGATGCAGTCGGCTTTGGTTGCTGCTCGTGGAGATGAGTCGGAGACCAAAAGCTGTTCCTGCTGATAGTGTGTGAGGCGTTCCGACAGAGCTCTACCCCCAGGACAGGCCGAGGGACAGCTTCTGCATGGTTTAGACAGTGCTCCCGTGGAAAGAGTAGGGCACGGAAGAACATTTGAAGTGCAAGGAGCCTGCATCAGAGTCGCTCAAGATTTACAGCGACCTCTTTGAAGAGGCCACTGGTCTCCAGGAAAAGCAGTGTGAATGTTTGACCAGGGGCTGTCGCTGCAGGTCATTCAACGCGATCGTGTGTTTGGATCCTTGTTGCGAAAGGCTCGGCTTGACAGTGAGGAAAACCGCCTGCACATGCGACTAGAAGCTCTATCACAGTGCAGCATGTTTTTGCGAGTCATTGGCAGTTTGGCTGAGACATTCAAACGCTGTGCCAAGGACAACGGTATCCTATCTCTTGAGAGTAGACTGAGTCTGGGTAGACATTGCATGGAAGCAGAAAGACTGCTGCCTTTGTGCGAGACCAACGCACCGTGAGTGCTTTCCAGGGCCGCACCCCTTGGACTGCCCCGCAAAACGCCAGCACAGCTCTTCGGCAAAGGCCAGAAAACCAAATGTGGGCTCGAGCCCTGAATCTCGGGATATCGCACCGGCTACACACCGTCACCAGCCCTGGTGCTAGCAAAGCAGGTCAAGGCGGCCTATGACTCGCACTTGGGCGGAGAGGACAGTGTTGAGCCGCTTCGAGATGCCATCCAATTATTCGGCAGCTTCGATTCTTTCACGACTCGGGGGGCAGGCGGGAGCGGTGCCGCCAATGCCTGGTGTTGCAGAAAGCCTTCCAAAGGCTCTGCCCAGAGGTGGGAGACAGTCCTTAAGTAACCGCTCCAGTCGAGACGTGCGCTGAGTCGGGACATGTCTAGGCCCGGGTTGGAAGATTCGGCGAGCCGAGCCAGAGAACACATAACCCTGGCGAAATATCAGCCCAACATCATCTTAAGGTCTTCCAACGCAAAATGGTCTCAGAGAATCAAGCTAGAAAAGAAGTCTTTCAGTATTGTAACCCTAACATCTTGTTGACAAATCCCATCACAGCACTCGCCATCGGCTGTCTTGACGTTAACTGCTGCAGGCCTTGCAAGCGAGCCGGTTCTCGCCTCTGAGGCACCGACAAGCCGGGGGGACCCGACAGGAAGCACGGAGTGAAGTTTTCTGTCACTGGCGCTTGCTCCAGGCCTCGCAAGTGGATGCTTCGCAGCCATGGGAGCTGCACCGCGAGAACCAGGCCAGAGAGCTTGCGAGACTTCCAGTCACTGGCCGGCAGCCAATGGATCTAAGCTTTGTTTTGCAAGTTCGATACCTTTCCCTTCGGCTTTCATGCCCGCGGTTTTGTCGCAGGCTCTCAAGGACCTGATCGAAAGGCCATGGGGTTCAGATTCATGATCACCATTTCGTCAGATCGCAGTGTGGAACACAGTGTGGCGTGTACAATGGTGCGTGCAATGGAGCATGTTTCCGGTATGCCGCGGGAGAGGTTACACATGGAACTCGAAGTGGCCGTCAAGCGCCATGCTCTTACAGACATGTTTACGAGCACAGGCCGTAAGAAATCCGATGGCAAGAGCATCTGCCCCCATGTTGATTCCTCGATTCTGCCGGCGCATAATCCGAGGTGAACAGCGCTGGAAGAACAAGGCCGCAAAGCTCAAGGCATTCTGCAATCTGACTTGTCAGCTGGCAGGGCATCTGCCTCAGCCTGTAGGAGCTGGTCCCAGGAACTTGTCTTTGTTCCAAGAGCCTTCTGCTATTGGCATGTGCCTGCAAGCCATGCAGGATTGTCCAATCTGAAGACTCTTCTGGCTCCCAGCCGGGAATGCAGCAAAGATGTCCAAAGAACGCTGAGCAGCAGCCACGACAAATGCCTACACGTGGCTTCAAATTCGCCCCGCTCGCACAAGTGTTAGATGTGGCCATGATCAGCTTTTCCTTCGGTCGAATGAAGCTGGTAATTCAACGCGTGGCTCGTGCCAGCGTGATGGTGAACGGCACCGAGGCAGGCGACATTGGCCCAGGCCTGCTCTTGGACCCCAGGTGACGTTCAGTCTTGTCAGACTCAGCAGGTCTGGTCATTCTGCTGGGCATTACGCTGGGAGACAGCGTGGAGCTCGCTAAACGACTGGCGGCCAAGGCCCTGACACCTGCATGCATCAAGCCGATGCTTCCCCTGTCTGGGCAGCCCACACCTGAAAAATCTTGAAAAAAAATCGCGCAGCAAGCGCTGCGAAGTAGGCCCGGCTCTGGAAAACTCTAGCAGTCCTCCGGTGTCTAATTTTAACGCTACGCCGCCCGCCTCGGGGGGCAGTCGATGTTGTATACATGCTAGGGGGAGGGGAGGCGGGGAGGGGGGGGGAGGAGGGGGGGGCGGAGCGGGGGAGGGGACGGGGCGGGGGAGAGGGGGTGGCAAACGAACGCAAAAACAGGGTGTCTCCAAACATTTGGCTGCAGGGAGGAGGATTAGGTGGAGGGTACCTGAGGTAACCCCCAAGACGCCTGGGCCTATGGCCTCGACGGATTACACAAGCTGCTTGAGTCAAATTCGTACGGATGTGATCGGGAATTGGCAACACCACCGGTGTTGGGTTGACTGCCCTGTGTCGACATGCTGTCATCTGGCTCGCTCTGTCACTTTCTTCTGAAACCTTGTGCCCATACAGTGTAAATGCTAATGCGTTGGTGTTGTTCAACTTGACTGAATCCCGCTCCCGCCACGGTCCCATTTTGCTTGTTTTTGCGAAGTCTTTGGGTGAAAGTCGTCATTTTTGCTGTGAATTCGCCTGAAGTCCAAAACATCTTTTAACGGGAGAGCCCCTGAAATGGTTCGTGGGACTCTGGAGTCTGACATGCTGGCTGCTGGGTGTCAATTCACTGCTTTAGGTCTGCACACTGGCAGATTTGTTTATCGGCATTTTTGGACATGTTGAGTACAACACCGACGTTTGCGGTTGCCGAGGCACCGCCAGGGGTGCCGTTTTGAGCTTTTTACGTACATGACCCAGCTGTAAGGAAGTTGCGTCTATGGCCTGATCCCAGGCCGACGCTGCAACTGTTGCTACTAAACTGTCACATTCCCTGCTGCTATGGGTTGAGCATTGCTTGACGCAGTCCACGCAGGGATGTCTCAAAGAGCTGGGCAAGCTCTGTCCTCTGCTCAGCCTTCTCGTCGGCCCCTGCCACACGTCCCAGATCGTGCTGCAGCGTGTAGCTGGCTACCGCCGCGTAAATCTTTGTTGACCATGTTGATTCAAGCTGAGGTTCTTGACAACAGCTTCTCCGTATTGGTATTGGGCTCGAAAGCTGGGACAGCCGGTGAGTGCTCCCAATGTGTGATAGATGTCTACTTAGGTCGTGAGCCAGTTCACCCTCTTTGCAACCTTCAAAGGGACGAAGCCCAACTTCAATCGTGCGATGGGTGCCAGCGAGGCCTCCCATGCACGATTGATTTGGCCAATAGAAACGTGTGGCTAATTCGACCAAGCGTAAGCGCTCAGAGGTGTTGGGCGAGGTCACGAGTCAGAGCTCCAAAGGAAAGGGTTGCCATCGGTGGAAACCTGAAGGCAACTTCACGCAGGAGAAACACTTCTGCAACAACAGAGTAGGAGCTTTCTGCAAAGGCCAAGGACCTCCGGCCTGTAGATGGAATCAGACAGGGAACGGTGAGCTGCAGGACTTCGTCGGACAGGATGTCCTGTCTGAGTCTAGCGGTGGAGGTATCGGTAAAGGAATCTTGGGAACGCATGTCGTAGCGGATTGCAGTAGTTGGAGGAGACGCACGAAACACTTGATATGTGTTTACTACCTACTTTCAGTGCCTACTGGCATGACCCAGATCCTCACCACCTAGGATGGGCGACAAACGTGCTCTGTCCCAACTTGGCCAAGTAGACCAGGGCAGCAGCACAGTACAACAGCAGCAAGGGCAGCAATGAGCAGAAGCTTGCAGAGCCATGCCACGATGGAACTTCGACAAGCAACCAACCTGAGTTTCGTTGAACATTGGCATATGTGGCCGCGATTCGACGCTTTTTTGACACGTCGGGTGGCCCCAACATCTTGCCGAGCAGACCCTCTCGAGTTGCACAGGCCGAGCCCATTTACGAAGCTTTCGTGGCCACCTGCCAGAAGGAGAGACTGTGCTCATAAGGCAGAAGTCTGTGCACGAGTGCAGTAACAGCAATTCTTATCGCGGTGCACAGTACTACTCAGCTCGTCTCCTTCAGGAGTTGGGTGAAGGCTTGGTGAAGACAGGTGAGTTCGGTGCAGACATGCAGCTTCGATGCATGGGCAGAGGATTTTGACACAGAGCTCTGCCAGCTGCCTCGCTGCTTGCGGGTTTTCCATCCGACTAGGCAGGTGGATCTTTGCAACGATGGGCCCGTCACTGTGGAGCTTGTCGGGCTCGCCGCAGCTGCACAGCATCGCGCAAGAAGACGCCCAACAGGCAGTAGTGGTGTTGTCTTGCGATGTCAGTGCCTGTTCCATGGCCACAATCCTGCATGAAAGCTGCCAGTAGTGAAGTTGGAAAGTTCAAGCAACCTCTCCAGCAACCCTCAGCCTTTGACAGCATCCGCCACCTCCAGGTCGCTTCTGCGGTTCTAGCGCGAGGCAGGGCAGGGCAAGTTCCAGCTTGAAAGTCCAGCTCGAGTGGCTGCAGGCACATCGGGCATCCCCTGCTCATCCTTAGTGCGACGAGGCTTGGATGACGTGATTCCGGGCGACTGCACTTACCTTCACCTGCCACATGCTGCGTTCTCCTTTGAACGACGCGGTGCTTGATTTCCGGAGCGTCAACAAGCTCACCTGCGCCAAATTGGCAGACTTGTCCTTGCAGGTCGCTGTGGTACAACTGCAGCTCCCCGGTGGGCGTTCTTGGCTGAGTTTTCCCCGTTGCTCGGTGCCAGCAGAGCAGCAGCTATCTACCGGCTCGAGGCTCGGTGTGGTGCGCGGCACGCATTGCCGCCGTTAAGTGCAGATTCGCTTCGGGGGCGAATGAGCGTGTCTGCTTGGCCTTGCCCCGTGATCCGCTTGGGGTAAAAAAGTGTGAGGCTCACACGGATCATGCCTGATCAGGGTTCTTGAAGCGAGACTCGTCCGGGTCCTGAATGGCTTCTGAGATGGCAGACATTGGAGGGAATGTGAGCTGGCAACACATGTCGATTCCATGCTCTGGCCTTGGGTGCAGGCGCGTGCAAACGCATCCCGCCTGTCCAGCAGCACCCAGTTGATGGCCCCGGCGCAGGTGCACAAGGGCAGTACATGCAGCGACAATATTTCACGTTCTTCGCCAGGAAACACCCTCTTACTGGGCCGGAGCAGGCTGATCTCTGCAGTTGTATTTGCAGCTTCTTGTCAGGGCACCAAACGAATCGAAAAGGTAAGGCATGATGCCAATGATTCTGCTTTACCTGAATCAGCAAATCGCTGGCAGGGCTTTTGCCTATGCCTAGTGCCAGTGCTACGTGGCAGCACGAATTCTCGGAGAGGCATCGGTTTCCCACAGATGGACGGTCAGTGGGTCGGCGATGCGCGGAGCCCAGCGCGCGCGCGCTCGCGCGAGCGCGTTGCACACAGTTGCGCACTGTTGCTTGGCATCCGAGGCGATGGCGGCTGCTGCGGGAGCGAGGCCTCTCCACGAGCCCAGGCGCTCCCGCGCTCCCGGTCCAGCGCTGCGAGCAGATTGGAGAAGAGGGGTTTCTGTTTTTTCCATGCAATCTGCGTCTTGCTGCGACTCTGGCTCCACCCATACTGAGTCATTCCCACTAATAAACCCCGGCCCCATGCGAATCAGGGTCAACAATCCTAACAGATGACTGACATTGGTGACACAGCTGCAAGCAAGCACGAGAAATCTAGATACCTCTTGCACCGCTTTCTCGCCATGCGGTCGAAGATTGTTGGAGCCGCTGTGGCAGCTACTTGGCAGAAAGCTCTAACTCTACGAATTGAGACAGATCGAGCCAGCGTGGGCTGCCATTTGCAGCCTTGTAGCTCATGTAAAGAATCGACTGGCTGTTGTCTCGAGGCGTTGCTGGTCAAACTCGCCACTTTTGTCGCCTTCGCAGCCAAGCCCAGTTGGACAGACGAAGGCATGCCTCAAATAAATGATACTGTCATCATTCCGTCCCCGCCTAGGTTCCATTTGCATCCTTTACATCGCACCGGCAAAGATCCACAGTCCCTCTGCGCGCGGAGACTTGGCTGAACAGTATTGAACAGTGACAGTCTGCGACATGAACTTGGTTACGTATGTCGCACTGCTTCCGACTGTTCAGAGGTCCCAGGTGCTGAACCAATTGGACCGCCTCTGACGCTGTCTCCAGAAAATGTGGAGGTGCAAAAGGGAATTCGAATTGTTGCTACTGGTGGTGGAATCTTGTGAAGGTAGTCCTTCAGGAGGCACGGTACCATCACATGCAAAATTGCTTTGGCTATGTGGAGGAGAGCACGTGGCGAGCCTAGCTGACGGACCAGCTTTGTAGTCGAAGGTACGAATGCCTGGGTTATGATCATGCTGAGGGGTGCCGGCATCACGGGGAAAGTGTCTTGGCAAGAAAGATGTGAGTTATTTGTTGCTTCAAGGGCAGCGCGGGAGCGGCGCATATTTACGTGGGGTCCCAACCAACGTCTCAGCCTAAGTGACTAAGTGCCATGTCCCTCTCTCCTTGTGGAACAATGAAGAGCAAGTCTCTGCAGGAGAAGTCTGGAGGGACCCCTGGTGGACACGTGAATCAGCCCACGTCAGCCCTTGATCTTGAGCTTAGTCCTGAACACGTCCCAAGTGATGCGTGGGCCAGTTGCTTGAAAAGCCAAGATGATCCTTGTGAAATCTTGTGAACCCGTGTCTCTGCACTTGTGCAAGAACTCGTTTCAATTGCTTGCCTAGCTGCATGTGAAGAAGCAATACTCTTGGGTGGACACTTGGAACAGCCGTAAGAGGGCAGCTGCTTTGCGATAGGGCCAGTATCTGATATCTCTTCTTTGTGTAGGAGGAATGTGGAAGCAGCAGACCTTTTCGAAGGTCGACCTCGTGGATGTGGAGGGCCCCATGGTGATTATTCACCTGTATGGTGCATTCTGGCACAAGCGCGAGGCGGGCGAACCCAGACGGAGTAGGTAGCTGAAAGTCTAGGGCGCGTTGAGAGCCTTCTGCGCCATGATCTCTCCTCACATGCAAGCGATCGAATGTCGTTCAGAGTTGTCGGATGCTGCGTGTTTCGCGCCCTGGGTGCGAGGGAGTGTGGGAGTGTTCACACACCAAACGGAGTGGCAGGGTGCGTGGGGCTATGGAAATGATCGGGATGCAGCCCTAGCCAAATGGGAGAGCGGCACGTTTTGGGCACTGATAGGGTGGAGTTTTGTTTGTTGCTGTCCGAATTGTTCAGATTTGTGAGAAGCTGATGAATCTACATTTTTGCCATTCTTGCTTCCTCACCCTGCACGATGCAGGACGTCCTCCGGCGGGTGAAGCGCCTCCTCCAAAATATGCTGCTTAGCGTTCCCTTGAAGTAGGATTGGCTCCGAGGAAGTACCTGATCCAGCGCATCCCCGAAATCGCAGATGTCGATGTGGAAGACCCGGACGACCTGGTCGATGAAGGTGCTCGTTGGTAGTTCAGCCTGTGCGGTATTAGGGGCCCAGCGTAGAACACTCGAGTGAACTGACCACCTGACTACGCTGCTACCTGTAAGGTGTGACATCTTCACGGGAGTCCTGTGTAAGCCTCCATCTGAATACAAAGGTCCACGGTCGTGCCAGCGTAGCGCAGGTCGTGACCGCTCCGGGACTTTCTACCACCGCCACTAGAAGGTGCTGAAATGCTTTGCAGAGCTTCAAAGCCGCCTGAGTTGTTGCCTGTGAGCTGATCAATAGGCTTGTGAAGATTACCGTGATGACCAAAGGCTTAAGCAGGTGGGCTAGTTGGCTCAGGAGGGCACAGACGGTTTTGGGAAAGTTTAGTTCCGGCCTTACGGGGCTGCATGAGATATCAAGGCGTCGATGCGATGCATACTCTCTGAGAAGGTTCAAGCAAGTGCACAAGCTCATCCATACCTGCTTTTTCCCTTCCACCATGAGGAGTCAGGCAATACTCAGTGCTTGTATCCGCGACTTCTCAGAGAGCTACCAGTAGGCAGGGAGTGACAATTTGTGCAAGAGGCAGCATACCGGCAGCTTGAACTGTCCAGGATGTGCGATGTACTCCGCACGAACAGGGTCTTTGCATGAAGCATGGAGAAATCCTGCAAGCAGCCGGTTGCAGTCGAAGTTTTCCAGAGCCGAATCTGTGGCGGTCGCAGTTCGGCCCTGCAGTCCCAGACCCAGGAAGCGCACAGACTCCGTGGAAAAGAGCTGTAGCTTCTCACAGATGCACTCTGCGGAACTTAGCTTGCGCGAAGTCTTCACTGATTGGGTCCTGGACAGGTCCTTCCATCCTAGCCGCCGAGAACCTGCCCTCGACGCCTCCCAGCCAGTGCAGGCCGAGACGATCTTGTTGTCTCTGCCAGCAGCATAAGCAAGGGACGACAGGATACGTGTGCAACACGCTTGTGTTCAAAGATGGCAAGCTAGGATCGAGCCGACTACCGTCCTTTCGGCTCGATCAAAGCTTCCGCCTGACTCGACACATGAGGAAATGACGAACTACCCATCGAGAGGGACGGGCTCCCCCCGCTGCTTGTAGCCATCTACTGGTGGGCACCCCACACGACATGTGGTGCGCGGTCAACGCAATAAATTGGCCGTTACAGTCAATTCCTCCCCTTTGGATAGGCATCCAAACAGTCCCCCCACTCAAGAGGATGTCTTGCAGGAGTCCCAAGATCCGTGCCGCACTCCTGCCGTTGTAGCACAACCTTGTTTGGGCATTCCTGAATGTTTCCGTCGGATGGTCCTTGGTTCGCCAATCTTGGCAACCGATATCCTGCCATCTGATCGAACAGCCGCTGCAACGGCTTAGTCAGTGTAGCAACAGAGTTAGTACCCCAGCATTTGTCAGCGCGAATGTGCTGGTGGTTTCATGCCAAGTAGTGTGGTAATCATTGGTGTTACTGGGTGCAAAACGTGCGTCGTGGGGTGTTGGACTTTGAAGCGGTCTCGGGATATGGTTTTGTTTTGTCCTCTCTGCGGTCTTTCATTCATTGGGATTTGTATTGGCAGGAGTCGGATTTTGGACATTTGGGTGATTTGTGCTGCGACCAACATCAAGAGTGATCGCGCAGTAGAGCTTCACGTCCTTGCACTTGCTGTTGAGCAGTATTCAAGACGTCCTAGAACCGGGTCAAGTGGCATGTTCTCAGCAGTAGCTGGCCTCATTGTCGTGCCGCCGGCAAGGCTTGTGGGCCTGAAGTCTTGAACCAGGGTGGCCTCTTCAGTTTGAGTTTGCGGCCCAGGAGCTTTTTCTTCGTAAGGTGCGATTGATGCAGAACATTCTGTGACAAGAGATCGGTTGCTTTGACATGTCTGCCAGCGGCGACGGCATCCATTCAGAGTAGTTTGCGCAGGTTCCATTTCGCCGCAGCATTCACAGCTGCAGCCGGTGGAGCCCATCGATGTTCCAGGCCTTCGCATCTTGTTGCGACTTGACAATGCTCCCTGCTGTACTTTCAAAGACATTGGCATTGTGATGTAACCCTTCCGGCGGTTGTAAGATTTTATTCGCTTTGGCATTAGGATTTGACCCCGACAGGGGCCGCTGCTTCTGGAACCGAGACTGCACGCTCTGACGACAGTGGTGCGCCCATGATCCTTTGCTTCTGCAATGTTTCATTCATGGCTGGAGTTGCCTTGCATAGTGCGAGCGTGTGGCGCACTAAGTTTCTAGGTCTAGGTTGTTCAGGCTTCACTTTCATAGCCCGTAGAGTCCAGGTTGCCTAGACGATACCGGGGGACGGACAAAGCAGAGGAAGGAGGAGACGGCAGACGAGACAGCCGGGAAGGACGAGGAGAAGATATGCATTCATATCTTGTGCAGGAAAGCCGGGCTATCATAAAGACGAAAGCAAAACCTACAGCAACACGCGGTCAACTGCACACAGTCTCGGCTGTTGCGGCCTCACAGTATGTTGCATTGGAGCATGTTGAGAGGGATTAGATCGTGAGCGCCTCAGACAGATATCCCTCGGCTCATGCAATGCATCGCCTGCAGCTGATAGTGGGAGCACACCCCAAAACCCAGTGCACGTACCTCACATACCTGCTCTGCATTCGTACAGAGATTGTCAGATCAGGCCGGAGAAAACCAGCTTGCCAAAAAGTTCGATAGCACCTTCAAGAACTGACTCCTTTTCGCCTCTCGTGATGGCAAGCTCCGATGAGTCGGTGAAGCCCCGGCGGACGACTTGTGACGAGTCGGCGCAGGCGCTTGCAGACCCGGTAGTGTCTTCTTTTCGTCCTCTCGACGTCGAGGCCATCCGCAAGTACCTAGATGAGCTCCGGCTGGAAGTCGAGAAACTTGAGGCCAGCCCCGCTTGTGTGTGGCTTTGCCTGTGCGCGAATTGGCGCACCTCCAAGGCCCAAGTGGCCGAACTTCAAGAGGAGGCGCTGCCTAAGTCTGCGGAGTGTTCTGTCTGCACGACGGTGTGAAGCAAGACAGCCAAGGGTACTAGGTAATGGTTTAATGTGGTCTTGTCTGCTGCCAAGGACCGGCGCTGTGAGGCTCAACGTGGGAGGTGACACGGGTTTCGAGCTTTTCCGTACCTCGGCTTGTCCGAGAACCCGAGACATACATCAAGCTCGATTGCTCGCTTTTTCCTGTTCTGGATGTCGCTGTCAGCCCTTCCCAAGGAGAGCAGTTTGATTGCTTTCCCAAGTCGCTTCTGCACTCGATTGTGACTGGTCGCTGGGGAGGGTACACAAGCTTGGAAGCCTGTCTGCACAGGATGCACATTGACATACTTTTTATTTTTTTACCGTGTTTCTTCGACGTCAGGCCAGGCTGCAGTGCTGGGGTAGTTCAACTAAGGATGATGATGGCCGCATCTTCCTCGACTTAGCCAAAGCCTTGCGTTCAATGGAGCAAGTTCCACATTGTCTGCTTTCTGGAGATCAATCTACTCTGGTCATCTCAGGACCCGGCACAGTTTCGTTGCGTCCTGGACTGGGCCTTTGCTTGGGGCCGAGTGATGTTGCTTGCGAACCTGATGTGCAGGTGCAACGTCTCTGCCTGTAGTAACTTGGTAGTCGAATGATTTCGAGATGAGATTACATTTCTTAAGGAAGGCGCCGAATCGGAACGCCGCCGTGCGCCGGAGACCTCCGAGCCGCAGACCTGGGGCCTGGACCGAAATGTTCTCGTCTCGTGGAATGCCGAAGTGCTCAAGCGCCGTTTGTCTCCTGTCTGGGGCCTAGGACCTAAGGGCCGAGGGTTGAGCCCAGCCCTCGCTCCAAGGCTCCCTGTTAGCTTCATGGAGTGCCTGTCCCCAGCCATTCTTCAGAGTTTAATTGGGGGCTCTGGAAACTTTCCAACTCCTGGCCTGGCCTAACTAGTTTGTCAGATCATGAGGCACATAGATGCACGAAATGTGGCATGACTGAGACTTCGATCAGTGTCACTGTGAGCAGCAAGACTGCAATCCTGCGAGCAACACTGATGAGACTTTTCAGTTTTCCAGGACCTCTTGCTGCGCTTTCTGGGCTTGGCGGAAGATCCTGCCACCATCGTTGGAGAGCCCAAGGACGGAGCCGAAAGGATCTTTTGAACAACTTGGAGTGTGGTTGCTCCCGGTGGACTGTACAAATTTACAGCAAGACAAGTAGACACAGCAGACTACTTGCTAAAAGAGTTTTATACATAGATGCAGGCTCGTTTGACATCTCCTCTGCTGGGCATGTCCTTGATGTCTACCCACCGCGACTCATTGCAGGTGAAGCTGGACCCAGAGGATGGTGCCATTTGTACATACACAGAGATCTTTGGCGGCAAGTCCTTGCGTTCGTGAACGATCAGACTTGCAGTGCTATAGGGCAGCTGTTCTGAGGATTCTCTGCAAATATGCAAAGGAGTTTTCAACCGACGAGATTCGCGCCGCGGCTGCGACAGTGCCTCTAGATTGTAGGGCCAAAGCATGCAGGCATCACCTTTGTCGTTTGTCTTGAAACAGCATTGTGTCTAACGTTGTCGAGGATTTCGCTTAGTGTCGTTATTGGCACCTTATTGGGCAATCTAGTCTACTTGTAGTACTCGTTCCAGCACAGTTGTGCTTCATGTGCTACTCATGATGAAGATGATGGTTGTGCTGCTGCCGGTGATGATTGGCGGTGATGATGAGTATGATGATGATTGAGGATGAATAAGATGATTCAGAGGATGATAGCTTGGGTCACGCGCCGCTGTACGATTACCGATTATTGCTATAGTTGTCATTGTTGGGTTTGTCCTTATGATTACCACATCGCAGCAATCTGAATCCACAAGTTGAGTAAGACAAACCACAGCTTAGCATCAGCAATGGATTGGTATGAACTTTAAAATTTGTCACATCATTGCTCGAGCTGCTTTCTTTACTATCAGTAGTCGTAGACATATACTTATAGACGCATGCGTACCAGCGATCGTGTTTTGCGTTTGAAACACCTGCATTTGCATGCCTCGCAACTCGCTAGACATGTTCTTGTGAAAACAAGCATGGCTGTGAATATAATGATCGTACCAGCAGCGCCACCCCTTGTTGCTGCTTTTGTGAGGTCATAGCCGCAGTTACTTGTACGGTGATGTTGAGCACGTTGAGCAATGAGAAGGACAGAAGCAACAACAACACCCCCATAAACAGTTATACTCACAGTTTCCTTCAATGCCCTTGATTCTGAACCCTTTGTTTGTTCGGAAACCAGTTCAGCAACAAACAGCTCACCGCGCAACAGTTTCACCATTTAAAGTACGGGGCCTATGATAGGACAACTGAGTATTGAAATGGTTTCGTGGCGAAATGGTTTCATGGGAAATAGCTTATAGCCCAATCCAGGGGATAACGACAAGTTGAACGGTTTCTTGGTTTAATGGTTTAGTGGTTAGTGGTTTCCAGAGTTCTGCCACAAAGTGTAGGACATGTAGGACTTGCCAACGTACACAACATGCATACATATCTACAGAGACATACAGAGTGGGTTGACATAGGGATGCTTGACAGTGTTCAGGCATGTGTGTATAGTTACATCTAATGTATGTGCGTGTAAGCACATACATGCATAGTGAATCTTTCTACACCCCTATATCTATTTGTCTGTCTATCTGCCTGTCTACTGGATTTGCTTATCTATTTGCCTCTCTTTCCGTCTATCTGTCTCTATCAGTATCTATCTGTATCTTTCTCTATACCTAACTCTATACATGTATATCTCATCCCTTTTCCCATCTGTATATCTATGTCTATATCCGTCTGTATGTTTGTATCTTTTGCTTTCTATCTCTATATATCTAACTCTATCGCTATTTCTATCTCTGTATCTATAGTCCATGTCTATCTCTATACAATACTCTATGTCCACCGCTATATCCATTATTGTTTCTGGCTCTATCACTTTTCTTGACTTCGCCTCTACCTCCACCTCTATCTTTCTCTCTCTCTCTCTCTCGATCTCTCGATCACTCTCGTTCTATCTCTCTCTCCTTCTCTCTCTCTCTCTCATATATCTCTCTGTGACTCGCATCTGCATTTCTCCCTGTCTATGTCTCTCCTTTCCCTCTCTGTATCTCTGTCTCTGTCTGTCTATGTGTCTATCCATCTATCAATCTGTCTATCTATCCGTCTGCATCTACGTCTCTGTACATCTCTAGGTCTTTCTGTTTCTCTGTCTCTCTATCTCTCTACCTCTCCATCTCCATCTATCTATATGTATATCTATATGCCATCTATATCTATCTATCTATCTATCGGTCTCTGTCTCTCTATCTATCCACCTCCGTATGTTTAGCGCTCTCTCTCTCTCTCTGTTTAAATACCATGCTGCCGAAGCGGGGACTCGCCAACCCTGAGTACCATATAAATTGACCCTCAATCGGAAAGGAGCGAATACCGAATGAGAAGTGGGGAGTGGCAAACGCCACGCGATACCAAAAATCTCCCGTCTCAGTACTTGATGCAGTCTGGTTCATGCGCCAGCCGGACGCTTGGCCTGGCAATGTACGTGGGTTGCGCTCGGAAGTCTACTAGGTGACTATTGGCTGAACTGCATGGAGAGCGTGCGAAACTCAATGCCATGCTACCGGCCAGCCCCTTTGCGGCATTGGCATCAGACTCTGTGCCGGCTGCACGTTGCATTCTTACAGGTGATGATGTGCAACGGGATGCCTGTCCGCGACCAGCACCTTGCCCAACATTTTTTGAGCTGAGCTTCACTGCTTGTACAACATGGGCTTCTTCACGGGTGCATTCTAGCAGGCATGGAACACAATTCGACTATTCAGCGCGACCCCATGCGCAGGAAGGGTTTGTTGAGCGCTGAGACACACGGAGCAAGCCGGCCGGGGTTGCAGGGTTGGTGCCGGTCGACTGATATTCTGGCCCCCTTGTCCAGTCCGATCAATTGGGTAGGGTGTGTTTTTTGTCAATCGCTCAATTTGTCTGCGGGTGGAAAATGTCTGCCAGATAGCTCGTTTGCTTATGATTGCCTTTGCAAACTAGGCTCACCTCGCAGCAATCATCGCAGATCGACGAGCTGCTTGTCGGCAAGCCAAAGGCTTTGTGGCAGAACGGGGCTCTTGTGTTTCAGTGATGCATCTCTGACTGCGTGCATGCATGACTGCAGACCACACTCAGTCGCACAGTATTGGTCTCAGTTTTGGTTGGATTCGAATTTCTGTCTGCATAGATACTGATCCCAGTTTCGAAAGTCGAGCATGACACCGGCAACAAAGTGCATTGGCTGCTTCGTTGACAACTGCTGTCCAGGCTTGCGTGCCTCCTGGCGGATCACATCCGCGCAGTCCAGGAGGACAGCTTTTTCATGTCTCAGTCGTGTGTGAATTTTGCCCTTCGACCCGAGGAGGGCCAGGAACTGCACCAACGGAGAAGTGCAGCTCAGGCTGGAGCTCACACAATTCAGCAATCACTCAACTGACCGCAGTGAGCTGCCAGGACCAACTGGAGAAGTTGGAAACCGAACGCACAGGCACCAGTTCCAGAAGCATGATTTCAACGGTATGGAAGCATGTGTCTCTCTCTTGCATCCGGCGTGACACGCTGGCTGCAACTACTGCATGTGCATCATTGGATATCTTCGGAGGGTTGCTTCTATTTCTCTGTCCGGAAGGCATAAGGCTGCTCGGTGGCAGAGCTGCTACGCCCCAAAGTAGCTCTGAAGTGCAGCAACCAGAGGCTTGGAAGCAAGAAGCAGGCAACAGTCAAGACTTGGCCGATGCTGCACGATTCTGTGCACGTCCGCACCGTGCTTAGGACATTGCAGCTCGGCTGACTTGGCCAAGCATGGCTGGGACGTTGGAGCATCGCTTATCGGGGCTCGGGCAGGTCTACTTCAATGCAGCGGGTCGGATCCTGGCCACAAGCCGCGCCACGCTTCTACACTGTCACTCAGCTAAAGACACAGCAGTGCTTCCTGTCCCTGCAGCCGTATGCGTACTGAGCACGTCGGCCAGGTACGGGCTCAATGCTTGAGCGTTGGTTTGGTGCAGAGCTTAGCAGGCGGTGCAACTCGAAGAAAGTCACGACATGTCTGGGTATTCTAGGTGGTGACTGGACACTCCAAGAGAGCGACCTTCTTGGCAACGCGGTGCGGATTGACCAGGACCTTGCCGCCTTGTTGGCATTCCACATCGGAACCCTGTTCGGAAGCACGCCGGAGGACTCCGAGACCTTTGCATCTGTGCTGCAGATTCTGCGATATCATCGCATCTTCGGGCATCGAAGCTCAGACTCCTCGGGGCTCGCAGATCTCTTCCTGATGCTTCAGTCGTTCTGAGGCCGAGCTCTGGGCTGCCCGCTGGGCAGCCCTGCCGAAAGGCCAAGCTCCCGGCGCTGCGGCAGGCCGCCTCCACGAACCCGCTGCCACTGGCTGCCACTTCATTGCTGCCAGGCCTTGTCCTATTTCCAGCTGGAGCAGGTGAAGGGCAACGGAAAAGGCTGCCCCGGATTGAGGCTCCAGCTGTGCTGTTCTCATGTGGAGTGGCAAGATCTTCAGGCTTCAAAGGCAAAGCCTCGCGGAGCGCTTCCGCCTGGTTGCGGCCGGAGTCGTCTCCTGGCTGTGTGTGTGTGTATGTGTATGGCATCAAACGCCGGAGCCTGGAGCCAAGGCTGCACATCCCAAAACGCGAGGAGGTGTGGCGTTGCCCCCCATGTTTGGCAAACGACAAGTGCAAGTGTCAATGCAGGTGTTTGAAGCCTCCTCCGACACGAACAGCCCGGTCAGATGGGAAGTCGCCGTGGAAGTAGCTTTGTGATTCAGCAGTGCGTCAGCTCGACATTCAGGGTTCATCTCCGCAGCTCTAAGCGCGGTCGATCTGAAGGACTGTCATGAGCTCTCTCCATTTGGCCGAGGCTTCTGTAGCAATGAGACAGAGACAGCTGGCACCAGAAACCCCTAAGCCTCTTGTTTGAAGCTTCTGCCGTGCGTGTCACTCTGCTTCTGATCGGGGCTGGAGCAACGCAGAGTCGAGACGAAGCTGACCAGCACATCGATCGTCTAAAGAAGCGAAGAAGCCAGGCAAAAGTTGCACAGCCACCGAAAATCACCGAAACCCTTACTTGGCGCTTAAGCGGCCTGGACTGCTTTGTGTGTTTCCGTGTTTAGTGCAGTGAGAAGGTTCCGCTGCGGAACGCCTCAAGCGCTTGAGGTAGCCCGTAGGCCGGCAGGCCTGCAGCAGTAAAAAAGTTACTGCCCCCCTGCGTTTTCCTCATCATGATGCCCGAGTGGTCTGAAACTCCGGCTTCTGTAAAGTCTTGTTGTCACTGCACGGGTGCACTTATGTCGCCTGC
Source organism: Symbiodinium sp. CCMP2592 (assembly GCA_905221615.1). Lineage (NCBI taxonomy): Eukaryota > Dinophyceae > Suessiales > Symbiodiniaceae > Symbiodinium > Symbiodinium sp. CCMP2592. Next base: position 109,628 of record CAJNDT010000035.1, on the reverse strand, counting down.
TGCCTGCGACTTGCAGCCAGATCGCCTGCCGTTGAGCCTCGAACTGCTGTCAACTGAAGGCCTTTTTGGACGTGCGTTAGAAGTCGCAGGAGGAAGCCTGAGGAGAGCTCCCGCGGCGAAGGCCAGCGTCCGCGCCATGGCGGGCTCCGCTGTGACCACACAGGGCGACCTGCATGTGCTGCTCGCAGCCTGGCAGAAGAAGTCCGTGGTCTCTTTTCACGGGGAAAAGGTGTCTCTCCCTTGGAGGTGCGGCATGGAGAGAGCCTTAACAATCCGTTGATGGCCAAGATCTTTGGGCCTGTGGCTGACGAGGCCTTGGTACCAGTTGGGAGTAGGAAGCAGTCGCCGCCGACTGTCGCCTCCCATAGTCAAGCAGTGCCGCTCAAGTTACACGTGAATCACAGCAAGAGAGCATGTTTTCGAGCGAGAGCTTTGCCGGTTTTGTGCGCGAGAAAAAGGCGGCGGCCGAAAGGCACCGGCAGAGCATTCTTCGGGCACATGATCTTTCCCTGATTGAGGATCCTGTCTCTCAGCGGCGTCGTGATGCTGAGGCTCCACCCAGAGATTTCACAGCAATGCTGACGACAGGAACCAAGATTCATGTAGAGGCTGCGACTGGTGCATGCAACGCTCAATCCAACTTGGCACGAAGTTTTTTCTCCATGCTTGACATTCACACATGACTTGCAAAGCACGGTCGTGATTTGTTTGGCTTGTCGAAACCGAAAAAACCTCGCCATGTCTGCGAGCCGCTCATGGCCACAGGGCCTGTGAGACATACAGGACATACGCATACACCCACATGTCAATTGACGGCCTCCATGACGCACTCGCCGCAGGCTCGTTGGCTGGCCGAACGTTTTTCGGATCCTGCACTCACCGACAGAGGCAAGTTTACAGGGCTGCGCCATGCAGAATACAGCATGATGGCGGCACCGCGCCTGCATTGCCAAGGCATCCAAGAAGCCGAGGAAGTTGCCAACACCTTGGCGCCAATGCTACGAAGGCACGAGTGGGACGAGGGGAGCCTCACCGCATATTTCACATGCCATTGGAAGGCTAGCTGGAAGCCAGCTGATCAAGATTTTCGTGTCGCCCTTCATGCGAACGTCGCTAGGCTTCAGATTGTCGTGAACTGCAACAGTGCAACTACTCCTCTGTATAGGTTGGTACGTGACAGCCGCCAGATGTCCTGACCAGCCTAGGCTTCAGACAGCCCAGCCATTGGCTCAGGCGGCTCGAGAAGAGTGCTTGATCATCGAGTCGATGTGAAGCTTGCAGGCATGAAAGCACAGGGACTAGCAAGGAGGGTTGCTGGTGTTTCCTGAGCGTGGAGCCGCAGCTGGGCCATCCAATACAAGAAGACATGTATGTCCCGTCTTGCATGCAGCTCGACGGAGCTTCTTGTGTTTTGCAGGCTCTGGGCTCTTCCTGTTCCGTGGAGGTGCGGCCAGATCTCTTCGAGGCGGGTAGCACGCGCGGCATTCCAGTGATCGGTGGGAAGTTCGGGAAATACATACTCTCTGACTCTGGAAGCCTCATGGAACATCATGCAATCTGGAAGCTTGCGGGTGCTGTGCCAGCACACAAATGCTGGGCATGGAGGTTTCAGGCAGGCACAAAGACCATACACAACCTCGAAGCCACGAGGTCGGGGGTGTCTATGTGGAGCGGCTAGGCCGACGGGATGGCCCTGGAGAGTGCTTGACAGCCGAAGAGATTGCCCCTTGCTGGCTTTCGTCCTCTTTCTTGGGATCGGGGATTGGGCGTTCAAGCGGTGCAAGTGGTACGAAAGCAACTTCGCTTCAAAAGCTGAATTCAGATGGCTTCCTTTTGTCTCGCTTCTCCGACGGAGGCTTGCCTCGGGTTCTGCTGCCTCTCGTGAGATCCCCCTCCATGTAGCATGCTACGAAATCATGATCCCCTTGCCGGCTGATGCTCTAAAGTCTGGAGAGAGGAGCTTGGGACGAGCAGGTTTAGTGTCCTACTCTGAATCCTCAGACACAGCACACATCCATGTAATGCATCGAATGTTGAGCTTATAATCTTGCAGTTGATTCCATTTTCTAGCACTCAGAACCTCTGCCTCACTCAAAGCGAGCTGATGCCTAGGAGCAGCATTTCCCGACCTACCGCACCACCAAATTGCCAAAAGATGGTGCAGGTGTGGCTTTGGGCGGTCGAGTGCAATTTCAGCGAAGCATTCAAGGATATGCCTGCTAGGCTGGTACCGGGGCAGCTGGGAGTGCGATAAAGCTGCCCGGCAGCGAGCTGCCGAGATCGCAACATGGCTCCCATGGCTGATGGCTGCCCTACCGGTACTTCGGAGGCCGTTTCCGTGCCATGGCCACAGTCACAGTAAGGCCAAATGGCTTCGGTCAGCAGAGCTGCGCAAGGACGGGAAGACTCTTCACTATTCCACTTCTGTCTGGCGGATTCTTGCACTTTGTAGCAGGACTGTGCTGATGTTGCAGGACGCGATTATCATCGAGTATCGATCTTGTTTCGTCGCCTTCTTTGTACAGCACACGGTTGCAGGGTTTCTTCTGTGCAGGAGCTTATGTGGTATTGGTGATCCACGGCCATTTGATCGACATGCTGCTCAAGGCCCTGCTCGGCATCGTGCCCCAGATGCAATCCGAATCCACCCTCCTGTGAAGCTTCACGGCGACAAGTTGTGCTGTCGCGGTGTAGTCGTGCAAGGTGCGCGCCGCGTCACACGCCATGAGTCGGTCGTAAGATGCTAAGGCTGATGACGGTTCTTCCGATCGCCCTCACACCAACGTCTTCACGGAACGTCCTGTGGCTCCTTGGTTGATTCTTGCACGTTTGCGGGCGTGCGACACTGCCGAGTGTTCAAGGGAGCTGCAGACGCAAGGTTTTCTTCACACCGAATGCAGCAACTGCCCACATCTCGATACGGCGAAATGGCGGAGCTGCTCGGCAAGATATGCTTGTGTTGATTCACGCAGGTTTGATGTCAGCCGAGGGCATCTGCCCAGGACGAGTTTGGCTTGCATTCCTCAGGTTGCGATCCATCACATCGGTCAACGACTTCCTGATCGGAGCAAGCCGAGCAAGCTGTGAAAAAGACTTGGCATCACGTCCAGCAATCTGCATCTTCCGAACAATTGGACGTGCAACGCTCACGCGCAGGGTATCTACCACAGCGGCAGGAACGGCGAGTCATCAGGCTGTTGGGTCTTTGCTTGATATGCCAGTTCGAACACAAGCACGTCTCAGGCCTCCATCCGTTCCCCAGCTAGATCTCGATCAAGTGCAGCCGGGGCCCAGAGAAGCTGTGCAGTATTGGGCCAGTCATTTCCATCAAGTTTCGCACCGGTATTTGGGCGATTGAGGCAACACATAGAGGAAGACGAGCAGGAACAGGAGGAAGAGGTTCGTTTCTCAGCAGCGTGCAGCAACATCGGCAGTTGCTTTGGAGGTGGGGCTGGTACTAGTTACTAGTAGTGGCAGTGCATATGGCTTCTGGGATTTTGGTGGGATTCATGTCGGTTGGACATGCACATGACCTCGCTGTGGTGCTGCTGGGTGCTTCTGTGGATCCACCGGGTGCCCGCTTATGAAACATTCGGCTTTGCAAGACTTTCCTCGCGCTTTGGCCACAAAGTGATCCCCATAGTTTAGCGGATGGATGCAAATAGGGCCCTATAGTTTAACGGATGGATGCAAAGAGGTGGGGCACTGCGCTACACAAACAGATGCAGTCTAGGCATCCAGTGAAAAAGTGCCAGCCGGAACGTGGTTAATGCTGCAGAGTCAGAAGAAAGCGGCACGCCAACTACGGCCAACGATTGATTTCGGTATACCAGAGTAGCAACCTAAAGGCATCCGGCATTCTGGGGCAACCATGGTCCAGAGATTTCAAGACCGTCATGCGCCGAATCCGCTTTGAAAGTGATTGTGTCATCGATGCCCGGTTTGATCGTACTGTCGGCAATGATGTTCGCGGCCAGGTGGAGCAAGAGACGCAGGAGCATGATCGGGATCGGAGCGAGCTCGAAGTCTGTTGCCATATTCCATCTCCAGAGGAGCTGGCACTAGTCTGCTTGTTTTTTGTTTTGCAGGATTGCCACGCCTCGGGACCTGCCTACGCAGGACAAGGGACATCCTGAGTGGAGATATTCGTTTTCATTTGCACGAATGTTAGCTTGTGACACCCTGAGGAGACAGGGAGTCGCTGCCTGAGAGCTTCGGGGGCCTCGGGAGCCAGAGAGCTTCCCAGTCCTAGTTTTCTTCGACAGGCACCACATGTCACGCGAGCTGGGGCCAGGCCGGGCATTGAGCCACTGCCAAGTGGATTGCTCTCAGATCGTAGACGGATTGGATACTAGTGTCGCATCCACAGAACCTGTCACCAATTTGAGCCTTGAATCTTGAGCAAGCTTTCAGCATTGGCAGACGAGATCGGGAAGAGAATCTGTCCTTTAACGATTTCTTGCTTCCATTCACAAGTTCAGTGGCCCGGTCTGCATCGCATGGCATCCCAAAGAAGCGGGATCTGGTTGGAGAACACAGGCTTGAAAACTCACAGGGTGAGCTGACAGATGAAAGAGGTTTCGCGGACGACGGGGAAAGGTGTTTGCTGGGCCAAGTTGGAAGCTGTCAGGCACTGAAATGCCTATGGACCTTGGCACGCCGCGGCTGGACCCTGCGGAGGAGGAATGCTTCCGAAATGAAGCGGTGCAGCGATGCGATTGTTTTTTCCTGGCTTGCTGCTTACTGTCTCAGATATGACATTTCTGTTAAGCAGCTTCACAGAATCGCGCATCAGTTGCGATGTCGAAGGATGACCTCAGACGCATCTTTGATGCTTGTGACAGAGAAGGCACCCTGGACATCTTTGTTGTGCTTGCAGTCGCCACACAGTAGAATTGGGAAAAAAAAATCAGGATGGTGCTGCTAAAGCTGGCTGTTTCAGATTCCGCACTTCCGTCTGATTCTGCAGTTCCAGCTTCTGACAGGTGATGGTACCATGAACAAGCACGCAGCCGAGCTTTCATGAGACAGAGACATTTTGCCGAAGTTGTAACGTTCGTGCTTGCACTCGTGGGGGACCAAAATGCCAGGTGGGAACTCATCCGTCTTTGCCAGGAAAGAGCAGCCCTCAGCACACGCCCAGGGTGCACCGCAGCTTGCTGGTTTCCGCTCCGGGTTGAGATGCATGTCTGCAGGAGTACCCGCCTCAAGAAATGCATCATCCTACCATGTTGTTCCTCTCAGCGTTTTGGATCGTGCCATACATGCAAGGGCCCGCAGTCGCGGACTTCTTCGGAATCCCGCAGCAGGACTCTCGTTATCAGATGTTGGGATCCCCTGCTAAGTCACCTTGAACTAGGCACCGACTCCATGCGTGAGTGCTCGAGTCCACTGTCAATGCATGAGCTCGCAGAGGAGGGAGGGCCCCGCGACATTGTTGAAACGAGGCGTGTTCAACAGCACTTCTGAGCGCTGCAAACTGCACAGCTGCGACAAACACTATTGCGGCAGTTTGCACCCTGCCCCCTTCTGTGTCAGGTTCCGAAGCTTGGAAGCAACTGCTGACAACAAGGCACTGGCTTCGCCGCTTCTTGTACGAGCAGGGTCCGAGTCCGAGTTGCTTCTGTGACAGGTCAATTGGGATGAGCTTGGTGCTCAGCGGTCCTGCAAGCTCTGCAGGCTCATTGTCAGCCACAGCGAACATGAGCACCTCAATCCACTCAGGTTTCTGGACTGGTATGTTTACGAACTGCAGTCGAGAGCCCAAGTGGTCAAGGGAAAGAAGCATCTTGAACATCTTCGCAAGCCTACTCGTAGTATCACCATGCTGTCGCCACTGCAGGCTGATCGAGGCCAGAGCTCAGGCGTGAATCGCTGAAGCTATCGGCCGCAGTCGGTGAAGTTTCACGTCAAGGCGGCTAAGAAATTTGGCTGCCGTTTGCAGAATGATGTGGGTGCCTGACGTAACGCTTGCTGTGAGAGGAAGGATGTAAGGATGAGAATGTAATACCAAACATCTAGCTTGGAGTTTCCACAAACAGCAACTTCTCTGCTGGCCTCCCTGTACACTACCTGCACGCAGAAGTTCATCGGAACTTAAGGATGCCAGGATCACATGGAGTGAGAAGCAAACTTGTAGTTGCCGGACAAGTTCCACGAAAGTCTGCGACTCATCACAACGAGCTTGCAAGCTGACAGTGTCTGCTACGACAAACAGGTGTTGTCTCGTAGATGGAATGCCCGAGTGCGGCAAACTGACTTAAGGCATATGAAGTCAAAACTTGCGGGTTTCGTTGGTTGTCGTACATGTGTCCAGCCTTGACACAGCCGGTACACAGGGCCATCCGCAAGGTCACAAGTGGATCCCTGTTCACATTTTCGGATTGATTGGTCTGGAAAGACGTACTAGGTGCTGCCAAGCTGGACATCGCCAAATTCATGAGAAAAGAAGCGATCCGAGCACTCGGATTGCAGACGGGTCTCAGCAAAGAGGGTGTCCTTGAGCTTTTGCGCCCGACATCTTTCAGAGGGGGAGTTTGCGCATTCTTCTTTGCCTAACGACTGCGACCTCGACTCGCCTGGCTTGGCTTACAGCTTTCGCGGCTCCGGTGAGAGCGGCTCCGGTGACTGCAGCTCCCCAGGCTGGGGCCGCGGCATAGAACACCGCAGCGCCTACCACTACGAGTCACGGTCAGCTTCATGCTGACCACTGCCACGCTGATGTTTGCAAAGTTTTCTAAGCTGTGCCGCTTAGTCGCTGCGACACTTCACATGAACTGCAAGCTGAAGAATTGTCAAGAGTTTGGAAGCGTTTGAGAGTTGTTGGCGAGGCCGCTCCAATCGGCCTGGCCGTGTGCCTCTCGGTGACTTCTGAAGCTGTGAGTGAGTGGCTGCGAGCGCCGGAGCAGTGGTAGACTACAAGCCATGTAAGTAGACCCATCGGCACGGCCTGGGTCAAATTGATTGCAGGTCAGGTCGTGCATGTTCTCCTCATTTCTCGAAGCTGCTTTCAGTTCTGCTTGTACGCATCTGACCGCTTGCCGCGGAGCCATGGCACGAAAGCTTCTGGCATTCTTGGCCCCGGGCGTGGGTGTGTGGGCCACCTGCCCAGGTGGCTCCTCGTGGCTCCCAGAACTCATGCATTTTGCCGAAACGGCCACTGCTTGAATGCAGGTCTTCCCTTCACCACTGTTCCGGAGAATTATGCTGCAGTGCCCGAGTTGCCTGTCGCTCTGCCGCAGAATGTTTTCATGTGCAAAGGCAAAGCTTTCTTTGGAACCTGCCTACTTGTGGGAAGTGTCCTGGATCCGAAGCTTTGCCTTTCGTGGACTTTGCAGTGGATGTATTCCTCCTGCGCATAAAAATACACCGAGGTCTACGATTCGGCGCTGAAGGCATTGGACCTGAAGGCAATCACCCGTCTCCTCTGTGTTTAAGCACAGTGCCCAGGGCTCAGGCTTGAGGACGGCAACCTGCTGTGGAGAACAGGCTGTCGTCACGGACCTGCAGAAGCTCTTCGTGAATTCCCAGGTGCCTGTTCCAGTTATCAGACATCACGCACCGCTGCTCTAGACTCTCTGCGATCCACCAGGATTGCTGGCCCGCAGACTTCGGAAACTATGGTCCTCTGTTTGTTCGCATGCCGGCAGCGACATGATCTGCGCTGCCATCCTTGTGCAAGAGAGGAGTGAGATCGGACCACCCAAATCAAAGGCTTGGCTTGGCATTGCTCGGGCAGCTGGCGGGAGACTGATGGGTGAGGGGCTCAGCGAGAAAGGCACACATTGATAAACGGCCTGCAGCTATGGAGTGCACTGAACCCGACGGTATCACCAGGCGTGGGGGCTGTGCCGGTGGCAGGCAGCGCTTCGAACCAGCATATGCCCCAGCGACGGAAGATTTGAACATCATGTCCCGGCTTCGGTCCCAGGAGCGAAGCTGGGCCGACAACACGAACTTGGACAAGGCCAGGGCACTGCTGTGGCCGGTCAAGGAGAAGCCACTCGTCTGCACTTGCGGCGCATAGTGGGTGAACAGCCGCACGCGAACAGCTGTAGGAGGTATATGGCTGAGTTGTATCGTCGCGTGCTGTGAGCATTGTGCGGTCAGCGTCGATCCGCAACGGGCTTTGATGGTAGTGCATGGTGGGACTAGGGCGGAACAAGCTAGGTATGGCGATGGTCTCAGCTGGGGAGACCTTTTCACGTTGGCCAGGGCCTCAGTGCTGATCGTGTTGCTGTGAACTCCTGGTCTGGGCTCGCTCGAAGGCAAGCCAAACCAGAATCACGAAGTTCCAAAAGGGATCAGCACTGACGATTCATGGCTTCATCGTAAGTTGTTTGTTGCCCACCTTCGTCATGGGCTGGTCCAGCTTCAGTTTCCCACGATCGCCCCCTTTCTGCTCCGGGACTTTGTTTCTGGAATTGTTGGTGGATTCTTCTCCTGTGACCTATCCGGACCTATCCGGTTCTTAGATTTCTAAGCCTGTCCTCGCTGGCCTTGCACCCAGCCTATGGACTCGGTCTGTTTTTTCCGGTTGATTTCTCGCAGCTCTCAGATGCGCCCTTTCTTTCCCTGACCGAAGGAAACCTTCAGTCCGGCCCGCGGTCTGCACCGAGCTACCGTTGCAAAACAGAGAGTGTATCCAGCTGCATCATCTGCATGCTACGTGCATGTGCGTGCCCATGCCGGGACTTAACCGACTAGAGCGTCTGAAAACCTTTTTCCACGACGTGACCCTGTCCTTTTCGGTGACGGCCCCACTCCAGCGCTTCGTCGGGCAGCAGGGAGGTCTCGCACCGTGGCATCGAAAGCTCTCTCCTGCTGTCGTGATGCCTGGCACTGCCGTCTGACACGGGCGTGTGGTCCGGGCATGCCTCCAACGCCGCCTGTTGTTGACGAGCCCGACTGCGGCCTCGAGACGTGAGCTTCCAAAGAATGGAAAAACGTGTGTCGCGCACATGTGTGCGCAGAACATGCGCAAAGGACATGCCCGTCGCAGAAGCATCGATTTAAGCCGTTGCCCAACTTCTGCGCCCTAGAGCCTCAGACCTTAATTACCGTGGGTGGACGGCGATCCGAACGGCACGGAAACGAGTTCAAACTGCATACCGGCTCCGGCTCGTCGGTTTCAGCTTCGGTGTAACATCGGGTCGAGTGCGAGGCTGCGAGCATGTTGGCGAGTTGCCGGTCTGCATTCAGCACTGTCACGCCGTGCCTGCTGTTGTACAGTGAGTGTTAGGAGTGCCAAGACCTGTCATGTATACTGGAGGAGACACATCCTACCAGAAGTAGTCAGTCAAACTGGTCGGAAAATGTTGCTCCGCACTGTCTCCCAGCCCTTGCTCATATTGAACACTTGATGAAGGCCGGTACCACTGCCATCAAGACCATGGGCGGGCCCATTTCGCAGTACTGCGCGGGGCGCATCGATTCACCAGACGGTGCCGAGGGTTCAACACACGGATTTGAATCGGAACATCGCGGTGCAAGCAGAATGACAATCTTTGTGGCGCAGGCACAGACAGCCTTGATCTAGGTCCTAGCCCTGAACAGGCACGACTCTGTTGCTTTCTTGCTGCAAATCCTGGCATGCACTCAAACGTTTGGCTTGCTCTTCAGACTCAACTCGCAAGGAGCGGTATGCTCCGTGCGCGGTGAACGGCACCTGCGAGCGACCATTGGGGAGTACCACGGTTCCTTGCCCAAAAGGCAGTCAGTCAGTGTGAGCGCAGAGGAGCACGCATCAGGTTGGTCTGATCTACCTCAACCCAGAAGGTGTGCGGGGCATTATATAGCTACTTGCCCGCTTGCCTTGTTCGGCTCGGCAATAAAACACTCTGGGAGGCCCTGTTGCAAAGCAGCCAGATGGGAGCTGGGCTCCAAACCCGGACCCCAAGGCACCGTCCGGTCCGGATAGGAAGTTGTGCTCCAAATCGCTTCAAGCTGATGCACTTGCGATCGCGCTGTCGTCGAAGGCCTCGGCCCGCGACGTGCGCGATGCCTTCGGCAGAATGGGAATGAACGACACGCAGACCGCGGCTGGGAACGGAATGCTATGCGAGTCTTCGTGGGTTCAGACTTGTCTGCCACAGCAGAATCAAAAGAAGCTGAGGTGGCTCTCATTGGGGGTGGTCATGCCTTTGGAAAGAGCCACGGTGCATGCACCGCGGGACCTGGCCCTGCTCCTCTTGAGGCGGCACACAGTGTTGGGGACGTTGACCTTGAACCATTCCAGATGTGCGCCGTAAGTCGAAAGACTTCGGGAAATCTCAAGGAGACGACAGCTGAAAATGCTGCCAGGACGTCAACAACCCCTGGCCGGGAAAGTGTGGAACTGGAAAGGGGCGCCTGCCTCGAAATAGCCGCGGAGCTTCTCACAACTTGTCGCTGTTGTTCCTTTCGTCTGGTGTGTCTGCGATACAAGTACTTGCGAGGGCGGACACCTTCACCAGTGGCGCCCTGCTTTCAACTGGGTGAGCTGTCCTTGTAGACCGGACTGGCACGCGAATCTCAACTAGGCATGGAGGGCCCCTGGACGACGAATCCCACAAAATGGGCCTCAGACTTGGAGGTGACCAGGCGGCAGGGACAGATGAGGAGAGAGTTCGGACTGCAGGACAACGAGTACTTCGTCATGCTACTGAACCGCACATGGGAGAAGTTCACAGGAGCGACTTCTTTTTTCCTCGGAGAGTCCAAGGCATCAGGGGGGCCGTGGGGCATAGCGGGGCCATGTGCCAGGCCCCGGTGGACATTGGCAATGGCGCGTGAAAGGGGCGGCTGCCGATGAGGCCAAGCTGATGAGGCGAGATATGGCTGAAGTGCAAGAGCCAGGGCGCATGAAAGTAGGGCCCATGTCTAAACTTGCTAGCTCAAGTAACGTCACGGATAGTTGCGGTGAATTTTATTAGGCTGACGAGTGACATGGCCCTCATGAATGACGACAACTACCTCTCTATTGTCCAGGACGACAGAATCTTTCGTTGTTCGTTGCACTGCAGGCATTCGCCTCCTAGGCCTCTGTTGCTTGGCCCAACTGCCGCCGGATAACACCTAGCTGCAGGAGTTTGCCTTGAATCAGGGAGCGCTCGATGCTGCCTTCGACGAGGCAGCAACTCCTGACTCCGGCGCATGCTATGCTGCAGGGCTCGTATTCGGCCAAGGCGTGGTTCAAGCTGACGACCAGCGGCGGACGCTGGTCCATCGAGAAGAAATGCCGCGGGCCATGCTCAACCTGATATTGCATGGTCACGATCTTGCAAGCTGCGCTTTCAGTGCCAGACATGATTAGCTAGGCATGGCACTTAGCTTTGTTGAGGCATTCCCGGTGACGCGATTCCGACAGTTCCATCGCTGCCACCGAAAATGAGGTAGGCATGCTGTATGCCCACACAGTTCCTGGCAGCAGCATGCGGCGGATAGTTGCTATGTGACACTCTTGCGAAGGTCAGATGATGTTGGCTTCATCTCCATCTGAGCAGCTTGAGCTGAGATGGGCCAAGGTGTTGCAGCAAACATGCTTTCAAGCGGCCATGTTCACTTGGAACAAGCCACCCGCTTGCCAGGCTTCGCCGTGTAAGTTCGACTCGTCAGCTGATGGTAAGCGAACTACTTTCGTCCAGGTGCATGCAGTTCTTGGGATAGACATTTCGCCGCGGCTTGAAGCTGGAATCCACAAGCCACGCCATTTAATGGCATTTTCCAGCGACTGTTGTTTGTCGTTGACGTGGCTTGGCGCCATGCCGGCGAAAAAAAGCATGTCTTGCCTGCAATTTTAGGTGCGTGCAGAAGGCAGAAGTTGTGCCGTTCTTGCGCTGAGGACCCCCAGAGCCCGTTCGACGGGAGCTCTGCGGCCGGGGGTTTGGCCATGGTCGAGGTGCGGTGCCCTGTGCCCGGCAGCCCCATCCCCTCAGCGTTTCGAAACGGAGAGAATTGTCAAACTGGGATGCGAGGCGGGTCCTTACAGCAGCAGCTTTGGTCTTCGCAGGCGTGGCGAAAGTGCATCGTGTGTGCATCATTGCTTCTCAACTCGTTTCAGATTAGCTAGACTCCAGTCTGACACTTGGCATGCAGGCTTAAGCTTCGCGGCACTACTTTACTTACGTGCTTGTATCCACGCTGCCCTGTCGACTCTGCTTTCAAATTTTTGGCGAGTGGGGATGTGTGATTCCAGTAGTCCCTGTAGCATCATGTCACTATTCAGCCTCTTGCGTCTCCGAGCGACTGTGCTCTTAGCTATTGTTTGTCTACGGTCGCATGATGGTGCAGTTGCTGTTGCGAACATGTCACTGGCAGCAAAAACAGTCTCTGCGAGTGTTGTTGCCGTCGTGCGGCCTAGCTTTCGTGGCCCTCTGCTTAAGTATTCATATGGTCAAGAAACAGATAGATCGATTGTTGTAGGTGCGCAACATGATTAATGAATATGTTTCTGGATATATACAGGTACATATGTGCGTGTGCGTAGACAGATGACGTGTACGTGCTTATGTGAACGCGTGCAGTCTTAGCAGTACCTAAACCCGAGATGCGGCATGATAGATTCCGGGCAACATATGTGCCAGGGCGGCATGGCCTTAGCTCTGCTGTTTCTGGCCTGTCAGATGGTCGCCACCCCAGCATGGAGCAAGGTTGCAAGTAAAACTGGAGCCGTTTCTATCGCCAGACTTGGGCCAGCGAATTCGCCTGAGTCAGAGGGTGGCGCAGGGTGTTCATACACACGGTGCAAGCTTGAGGTTGCCTGTGCTGTGCTCGTTGATTCTGTGGCTCTGTGCATCCACGCCGAGATTGTGAGGTCGACTATTCTGCCAAGATCTTGCTGCTGGTGCGAGCGTCATGGGAATGGGTCGAAGACGTTGCTTTGCGGACGCTTTGATGGAAAACTAGGCCCTCCACCGGTCCTCCAGTAAACAAAACGAATCTTTCCCAGCCAAACTAGGTGGCCATCGATACAGGGCCTTGGCAACTGAGCTCCGTTTGATGGCAGGTCTGTCTTTGGCGTGAGCAAGGCCTGAGAAGGCACTTTGACGTTCTCGCTGCGGCAGCGAGCTTGGTTGCCTGCGCATGCAGCCTTGCTTGACGGGCGAGAGAGACTGCGCCGTGAGGTGTGGAGTAAGACTCAGGCATTCTAGTGGAGCGCGAACCGAGGTTCATTTGCTGGCCGGGATCCGGAAAGCGTTCGCGTTCTTCTCGGGTTTGACCATGGTGTGACGCTTAGCATCGTAGCTGAACTCAGGCCGAGAGGTCCAGTGAGATGGGCAACATTTTTTGGCAGTGCTGCATCGAGCGCCAGGTTCCACGGGCGGGCGCGGCAGTTCTGTCGCTCTTCGGCTTGGCCACCCCGCTCTTTCAGGTACAAGCCGAACAGCAAGGGTCCTGTCATAGGCAGTTCTGGAGACCGCGGTTGTGCTGTGGCATTTCTTGTGGTAGGTGCTGCACGTCATAGACTCGCTCTTTGCTTGGTGGTACAAGCAGGACATCTGCAAAGACCTTGTTGCCGGAGACACTAAGCATAAAGCGCAGACTAGCGATTGCAGAGCTTCTGCTTCAGTTGGCATGACAGGCTTTGAAGATTTGGATAGCATACTGTACAAGGGACCGGCGGAGTGTCAAGAGGGCTCCAGCTTTCTACTTCTTGCAGTATCTGTACTGGTGTGAAGCCGCAGGACCAGGGAAAGAGGCTTCCGCTTCGAGCCGTGCCGTTAGATGCGATTCTGGAGGCGCGGTAGCCGTACACCTCGTCACGCTGCTGCATTCTGGGAACTCTTAGAGTCTATAGAGTATTAGTGCAGCTGGTGCACACGACATGGAGCTCTCGACTTGTTTGTTATCCCTCATCCTGGTGCAACAGTTGGTATCTGAAGTGGAAGCCGTTTCGGACTGTGAGGGTCAAGCAGAGGCTATAGCTCTAGCGGGACCAAGCTGGGTATGCTCATGGGTCCGTTCATGCTCAGAGCTGTGAAAGAGATGCAAGAGGAAGCGAGCAGAAGCTCCAAGAATTTCGCTTCATCAGGGCCTGGCCTTCTTCCTCGCCTCGCTTCACCTTCGGCTGTGCTGCACCTTAGGCACTCGGACCGGCGAAGAGCAAAGCATCCGTATCAGTTTCAAAAAGTTGTGAGGCCAGATTCGTGTTCTGAATGCCCAAGCCCTGGAGGCCAAGTGCTCAGCAGAATTTGCGGGGTCCCGACGTAGAAATCTGCTGAACCACTCAGAGCAGTCATTTTTTCTGAGGCACTTCTGGTAGCTGTGCTCTTCTCGTCACTGGGGATGGTGGCCATTGGACTCGTTCAGTCCTTAGTGTGTGTGCGCGGATGCACAGGGGAGAGCTGTATTGGGGCACTGCAACATTACATCGGTTGAGAAAGCTTTCTGAATTCAGATGCACATGCCTGCAGATCTAGATTCAGATAGATTCACGAAGGTCCTGGTAGACAGCACCGTTTCTTTGAAACTATCACGAGCTCTGTGGCGGGCTCAGCTGAAGTGGATTCCGATTTCTTCAGAATCACCCAGTATCTAGCTGCTTGCTTCACCTGTGCAGGAGGGCAGGTGAAGGACCAGAAAGGTAAATGCAGGGTTGCCGGCGCGCATGGAACCCGCGCAGGTACGGAACCAGCGCTCCCAAAACCCGACGTGCAGCAAGCCTGTTTCGCTCCTGTCCCCGGAGGATAACTTCCAGTCTTCGCGACGTGTCTGTTGGTATTGCAAAGACTTCAGATGTCCAGAAAGCTCACATACTCGGGCCGAGAGTGCTCTCAGAGACTTTTATGTGCAATGTTTTGGCAGATTGATGTGATTATGGCAGGGCTGTGCCTCAGTGTCTTCATGGCCCATGTCGCCTATCGCGGCTGTGAGGCCCAGGGTAGTGACGATGCTGTGAGCCTTGCAGATGCATCTTAGTGCAAGTGCTGCATGGCATGCGGCTTCAAAGCCGTCCCATACTGTATCCTGCTTCGCTGCCATCACCAACCTAAGTGGCCGGTGCGGCTTCAGTCTGGTGTGTTTGGAACTTGCACAGGTAGTTGCAAAGTGTGCTGTGGTGGTGGCGCTGTCCTTCACGCTGCCGCTGCTGTACTTTGCGGGGTGCGCTGCCAGGATGCTTCTCACAGTGTGTGGCCGTTCCGTTGAACGCGAGTCAACTCTCAGGTACATTGCAAGAAGAGATGTAAAACATGTGAGAGAGCGCCTCGTTCCATAGAGTGTCTGCTACCACTGCGCTCTGGCTTCTGCTGGTGCTAGTGCTACTGCTGCTGCTGCTACTGCTACTGCTCCTGCTCCTGCTCCTGCTACTGCTACTGCTACTGCTGCTGCTACTGCTGCTGCTACTGCGCTACTGCTACGGCGACGGTGACCGCAGCTACGACGACACTGCGATCGCGACCGCGAAGACGACTTACCACGATCATTGCCACGAACGACGACCACGACGACCACGGCGACCACGACGACCGCGACGACCGCGACGACCGCACGGCGACCACGGCGACCGCGGCGACCACGACCACCACGACCACCACGAGCACGACGACCACCACGACCATCTCGACCATCTCGACCATCTCGACCACCACCACCACCACCACCACCACCACCACCACCACCACCACCACCACCACCACCACCACCACCACGAGCACGACGACCGCCATGACAACGACCATCACGACCATCACGACCACCACCACGACCACCGCGACCACCACGACCACCACGACCACCGCGACCACCGCGACCACCGCGACCGCCGCGACCACCGCGACCACCACGACCGCCACGACCACCACGATCACTACGACCACCACGATCATCATGACCACGACCACCACGACCATCATGACCACCACGACCACCACGACCACGCACCGTCACTTCTTGAACAAATTTCGAGTTTCGCACAAAGGTAGGTAGATCATGCGAGACCTTATGCGTAAGCCCATTGCCCGTCCACTGCAGAAGCGCAGAGAGTACAACCTCAATCGATGCTGGCCCTTCTGTGCAGTTGTAATGGTCGGCTAGGTACCTGGCAGCGGTTTACCTTCTCAACGCAGTCGTCCTGATTGGAAGCTCGTGGCCCTCCGGCTCTTGCCCTCAGGCGAGTCTCGTGCCAGACTTATCAGAGCCAGGGTGCTGCACAACCGAATCCTGCACAGCCACGCACAGCGCAGTCCTTTTTCCCTTGCTGCCCCGGCTGTGATGCAGATGCATATCGTGATTGCAGCGCTGGTCGTCGCATGGTCAGGGTCTGAGCTGGACAGTCGTTCGACGAAGAAGAAGCAACCTTCACATGAGTATCAGTCACCCTCGCAGAAGCAACTTTGTCACTCAGGCCGCTGCTCTTCTCCAACTTGCCGCAGTTCGTGGACTCCCCGAAGCCTTGTCCTCAGCCTGTCGTGAGCACACACACACCCACAGTCTTCGGCCACGTAACATCCGAACCTTCGACTTCACGACATCCGAACGTCTGATGGCACGGAATTCAGGCACTTCGCGGCAGCACAGAATGCCTCGAGCCTTCTCTGTGGCCTTCGTGCTTTGGAGGCATGAACGTGTTCTGGTTTTGTGCCGCTGTGGCAGCTGTGTTTAGGTGTGGCTAAGCTTTGGTATCTTTTGACTGCGCAGTTGTCGGCCGCCGTGGGTTTGGCCACCGCGGCCTATCTCATACAGGCGAGCTGCCGAGCTCAGATTTCGGAATCCAAAGTGCTTCCGTGCATAGCTTCTGCGGCAGGCGGAAACTTTGGATATGCGGCATCACAAGCATCGCCATGATGTGGACAGCTGGATAGTGGTCTGGGCCTCGCAAAAGGTACATGCCATGCTCAAGACAACCGCTTCCTTGCGACTCCACAGGGTGTGTGGGGATGTTGTCTTGGCATTGATGCTGTCAGCCGTATCTTGAGTGGTTTCTTTGCCGACATGGTCTTGTGGCAGTGACCTGAATCCACTTCTTTGCTCAGGACCCGCGCACTGTGCACTTCGTGAGCACGCTTCAAGCGCTATACCAGAGGCGTGGCCAGCATGTGCTGTGCTGCGAGCTTGCAAGACCGTTG
Source organism: Symbiodinium sp. CCMP2592 (assembly GCA_905221615.1). NCBI lineage: Eukaryota > Dinophyceae > Suessiales > Symbiodiniaceae > Symbiodinium > Symbiodinium sp. CCMP2592. The sequence goes on along the minus strand of CAJNDT010000035.1, from coordinate 92,583 downwards.
AGATTGCAGATGTGCGGACTCCTAGCATCTGGAAAGGACTTGGTCTGCCCCATGGGCTACCTGTATACTCGTGCACTACCTCTGCATGGTCATTAGGCAAGGAGGGGAGTTAGCTCGGTCTGTTACTCCAGACAGATCCAACACTGCTCTTCTTGAAACGACGATGCCGTCGACAGTCTTTACAGGGTCTTTGCCCCACCCGATGCGGCCATGAGTTGAAGCATGCACACACCAATGATTCAGATCTTCTTGCCCATGATGCGCTTGCTGTGGTCGCACAAGCATGTGCGATTGATTCAGGTGGTGTAGCTGCTGGCTTCCATCAGACCCCCAGCTTGTGGCCAAAGCCTTTGAGTTGACGTAGTCACTGTGCATTTCGGCGATGTGTCAAGTATGCGTACATTTGACTATGTTTTTCTCACAGCACGTGCCATTTGGGCACCATCAATCTGATAAATCACCCGAATTACGCACTTGCCCGAGGTGCCGTTACTTCAGCAGCGCCCAGTTGAGTTGCCATCCTCTGCAGCTCGGTAAAGACTTCCTCTGCTGCAGCTCAAGACCATGGGATGGTAGTCTAGAGTGCCATTGATCGTCTCTAAGGGCGTGTCGATTCGGCGCAGGAGCCCCGGACTTGCGGAGTTCATCTCAGTGCGTTTGCTACAGGGAGTTTGCAGGCAAGCTGGATGAATCTGTAGAAGTGGCTTCGTTGAGGTGGTGCTGCGATGCCCGATGTCGAGGTCATAAGCGAGAAGGCTCTGCGGTTGGCCAGCCGAAAACAGCCTCAATGCCTGAATCGCTTGTTTGAAGGACTTCTGGCCCCCGGCGTTGGGCTTGTCCCAGCTCCTGCTTGGTGCAGCAGTGGAGCGTGCCTGAGGCTGAGACGGCTTGCGAAGGAGGGCAGACGAGAGTCCATTTTCAATGGACATGACCAGAGGATGCCAGAGGGACAGCTTGCCCCAACTTTGGCTGAGGCACCATTGGCTTTGCCCTTCTGTAGCTCGGTCCCAACGCCGGCATGGAACTCAACTGTCAGGAGCCAGGTCTCGCACATGCCGAGCTTGCCAACTCACACAGAGTGTCAGTAGAAGAAAGCAGCTTACAGCGGCACGGACCATGTTCCGTCAGTATCTCTTCAGGCCAGTTCCTCAAGTTCCGGGCCTTCGGCGCGACCACCGCGATTGGAGGAGAATGTCCGTCGACATTCAACATGCGGCGTGCTCTGAACGGTGGTGCATCCTGTAAGGACTTTGACACCATTGCCCTCATTGGATACGGTGAGTTCGGCAAGGTCTTTCAGGCGCATCATCAATTGAGAGTACTGCACGGTCGAAATAAATGGAGCATATGGGATATGGGTGCATCGATAATGCGAAGGAGCGACAGATCCCGTGACCTTGTCTAGCATGACACCTCAAACTGCTTCTTCTTACCATCGAAGTTCCGCCTGACGGCACTTGCGCCTCTGCTGAGAATCTGGTCTAGCACAATACTTGACAGGTCAGGGATCGGGCCACGCAACAGGCAGCTGGTGGTTGCTGAGATGGGGATGTTTCGTTGCATTTGCGTAGTGCCGTGTGCCAGCAGCAGTAAAGTGATCATTCCGTGTGCTCTCGAAACATGGTGACAAGATTCTGTTACTGCAACGCAAGAGTCGCCTCGCTGCACAGACTTTTGCCGTGAAGCGTCTGTCCAAAGAGTTCTATGCCCGCAAGCAGATGACAGACAAGGCGCTGCATGGTAGTCATTCGGACGTCATGCTGCTTGCTCCACCTGACACGATTGCGTGGTCGCGTCGGTCCGCAAGGCTTATCTCAGTTCGTTTGAACGCGCTTACTGCTGCTTGGCCGGGAAAGAAGTGGCTGCCAGGCATTGCGGGAGATTGCCACGCTGAATCTGGCACAGGCGACCCAGCATGACTGAGCAGCGACCAATCGTGCAAAGCACTTGAGCAGTTGGAAGCCCGCAGTCTGTGTCAGGAGCATCCCTTCGTGGTTCGCCTGATCCATGCGCTTGAGAACACAACCGAGGTGCACTTGCGACACGGCTGCTGTAGCATGGAATCCGGGGGTTTTAGTTTGGGCCGCTCACAAACTTCTGCTTCCGCTGCCGTGCATGCATGGATGCACTTACACGTGCCAGTGGGCCATGATCATGGAGTACTGCTCGGGGGGTGATCTGCAGCAAGCACTGCTGTCCCAGCCTGAGGTAAGTTCTCAGCTTCAGTGTTACTCTGCCAACAGGTTTCATGTACAGGCAGCAACAGGCAACGTCCTTGCATTCAGTGCAGCACTTTGCAACCGTCGTGACTGGTGCCAAGGACGGAGGGTTGTCCAGGCTTGCCGCTGCAGCGAATCTTAAAGATAGCTGCCGAGGTGCGCATGCTTCCTCTTCCCCATGCAGATTGGAAACATGATCGCATTCTTGCAACTTCGACATGGGTTCTTCTAGCGAAAGTCGGAGATTCAATGACAGTACGGCTTTCAGTCTTCAATGTGCATGGCCCCCGAACATGTTGAGAGGAGCTCTTTGAGACTCTTCGCAATGTCTGAAGCAGCTCACCACTTCAAACACAACACCTCTGCAGCGCCCGGAGCTCTGGCAGAAGTGTGCGGACTGTGCCTGTCCCGCACACCGGCAAACACCCTCTCCAGACCGAAGGTGTGCAGCCGCGAGGTCGTGGGATTCCACTCATGCCAACCAAAAGGCAGCTGGTTCAAAGAGAAATCGGAAAGCAGGACGCAGGAAACTGCATAATTGGACAGTGGGACAGATGCAACCTCGCGCTTAGGGCCGGGCAACAATGGTGCACTTCTTCGCGCCAATGTCCCGGCACTATGCCGCGGAAAAAGCAGAGTTTGCACACCGCAAATGCAGCAAACAGCTTGAGCGGCAACATCAACAAGAGACGACCACAGTACATTGCATGGGTTGCACTGGGATTCTTCTAAACACACACTTGATGGATGGGTGTTGTGGTGCACAGCCAGAAAACGAGACGACAGCAAGCACCAGCTGTCATTTTGGATGTCCACTCGCTCATGCATGGCCGGAAATGAAAGATGCGGCGTGAATGATCCGTCAGACACGAGCCACGAGGACAAGCCAGGCACTGCGCCACAGAGCAACGGAGAGAGAGCAAGAGTTTTCAAGAGTCTCAGAGAGGTTGGATTGGCAGCCACAGGCTGCCGTTTGAATCATCCGGAGATGAAGACCAAGTTCACTTGGGACCCACGGATGAGTCACAGGAGTGGTGTGGCTCCCACGTTCGATGGTGAATCTGGATCCTTCTCATCTATCTGCCTCGGATCCGAGCCTGTGCCTTTGTCTTCGTTGAATCCCACTGGGGGATCAAAATTTAGGTCATGCACATGTTCTGTTGCTTGGCCGCCTACCCTGCTCTGTGTGGATGCGTGCGGTTGCATTGACTGTATTCGGACGGAGGCTCTCTGAGAGGGTTTGAATAAGTCTGAATTGATAGGTGACCCTGGCACTGGAGCATCTCCACAGCCGCGGCATTGTGTTTCGAGACCTGAAGCCTCGATCCCAGCTCACAGGCATTGGTTCTCACTTGTCGGCGGTCTGTAGGCATTGTCCATGCTCAGGTTGGAGAACGTCGTCCTGGACAAAGACGGTCTGCCCTGCATGTCAATGAGTGTTTACAGTTTCGATGCTATCCTTTGCATTAGGAACCAGCAAACGAGCGATTGATTCGATTCTTGCGCAGCCACTCTGCTTGGCCATGGATCTAAGCTCACTATGCAGGTGCTGCAGTTTGGCAGGCGTGCTTGTCATGTCTTCCTCGTCCGCTCCTTTAACCAGGCACGGCCAAGCTGACAGACTTTGGCTTGGCTAAGTGTCTCGGCTGAACCTGTTGATGCGCACGAAAGCATCCCCAGCGAAATGCATGCCTTCCCAAACAACACCGCATGAAAAGCGATGCATTATGATGCACTCAGGATAAGGCATGTGACCGAAAAGGCTGTAACATGAACTCGACAAGCTGCAACTTGCAAGGCAGTATCGCGGAGGTCGAGATGCAATTGCAGAGGCCGAACAGACATCATCCCCTCGCTATAGACGAGAGGTCGATTTTGGAAATCGCTTCTGGTGCGAGGCACAGTCCTATGGCGGGGTGTGTGACTCAGAAAGACAGCGTGCACCGGGCTGGCTCAGAGCAAGTGTAGCAGGATCTGAAGCCGCTGCACTGTGCCCCGCATGCTGAGGCCTATGCTAATTTCACAAAGACCTTCTGCGGTTCCTACGGCTATGCCGCGCCAGAAGTCAATCCAAAGAGACAGGCAGTGGAGCTGTACGTACTCTTGACATCCCTTCACACAAGTATTGTGGGAGAACATGAAGGTTTGCCAGTAGACACGAGCCGAAAGCGCATTGTGGCTCGTATGGCGGCAGGGGTCCGCATGATCAACACTCTCGCCTGGCAGATGCATGGCTTTGCCGCCGATCTCTATGCCTTTGGCGTCCTCCTTGTTATGATGTTAACTGGCGGAGAGGCAGGGGGCAAGTCACTGCGTGAGACTTTATGCATCCACGTTCTTGTCCTCGTTTGTCAAGTGGCCAGAGCTGAGCAATGTCGAACCACATTTCGGCTTTTCAGGTCTACCACGACGTCAGGGAAGCACCTTTTGAAAAGAGGCCAGGGCAAGAAAGCTCCATCTTAGTGGTTCCGTGTCTGGTGCGATCCTTTCCAGGCTTCCGCCTGAGTCACTGAAAGACCTCCGTGATATTCTAGGACGCAGGAGCCCGAGAGTGCAGTGCGTTGGAGCCTACAAAGGCCGCCAGATTCGTGGGATTTGGCTTAAGTCTGCTCTGAAAACATTCGCCGTGTTCTGTGTGCAAGCATGCTGTGCTGGATTCAGTGAGGCAGAAAGAATCATCACCTCATCTGTCAGGAAGCATACTAACTTGTTATTCGGAAGGTGTGCAGGGTGAGCTCCGACATGAAAAGCCTCCTCCATGTTTTGTGACCAAGGTTTGAACTTTGATTTTTACTGGGCTTCGCACCATTTCCTCCAGCCCGCCAGCCATGTCCTCAGCAAAATGTTCTGAGTTTAAGTCTCCCGACTTTCAGAGATGATGATACAGAGCCCAACAGTTTAGCAGGCCCGCAGAATGGAAGTCCCCTGCACGTTGGAGCAGATGTTCCTGACAAGGGGCCGCTCACCGTGTCGAGATCGACCTCCACGGTGACGTAGTGATTACCTCAAGAGGCGGGGTAGTGATGCAGATGGATCTCACCTCAACCATTCTTATCCCTTCCTCCGGAGCAGACCTTTGCTCTGCGAGTGAAGCCAGTGCAGCCCAGGACCTCGTGCCGGGCGCCGCGGGCCGCGTCCCGCTCGGCCGCCGAACTCCTTCGACTGGGCCCGGCGAGGAAAGCCCAAAACCCTTGGCGGCTGGTCTGCTTGAATCTTTGGCACCCATGAAAGCATTTGGCTGAGTGAGCCAACATGGTGCATGTCAGGTCTAATCGGTTCTCAAATTATCTTAAAGTCAAAACTGTGTCAGGAGCCGAGGGATCACAGCCCAGTGCAGCATATCCTGCAAAGTCTTGCTGGCCTGCCGTTGCTACCCCCGCAGCGTTGCTACCCCCCACCACGCTGTGGATTCCTTTCAACGCTGTCAAGAATCTGATGTAAGCAGCTTACTTGAACGAAGCGGTGTACACAGAGCCACAACGTTTGGGACTGGGGCCATGGGTAATGACTTGGCAGGTTTCCGGAAAGTGCGTGCCAAGGAAGCGAGGCTGGTCGGCGCACGTTGCCAAGGATGTCTCGTGTTGGATGAAGTCGGCACCGGACTAAGTAGGAAGAGCGGCGGCGCTGGGACCTTGCTCTCGACTTGGTGCGCGCTCTGACAGAGGAGGCCCGCTCTGACCGCGGGGTAGCACAGTCGGAGAACAGCGTCAGCTTTCGACCGTTGACGTCGCAGGTGCCAGAGCGACGTGGGCAGCGGCCTCGGCTCAGCCCAGCTATCCTCATGTGCATGCAGCAGTGGACGGGCAGGCTTTTCTCCACGACATGCTGCGACTAAACGGGATCCAGCCGTGTTCTGTTGTACCGTGGGCTTCAGCTCGGCTTGCTGATGCTGACGTTCTTTTGCGTGTGTGTTCCACCGTGTGTTCGTGGGCCACAGAAACCCTGGAAGGATGTACGAGGTGTGTCATTATCTTATCTTTATGTTATATGAGATCCTGCAATACTCCACTAATACTATAAGCCTTCATTTTGTTGCACCTGTTGAAGACCCACCTTCTCTCCAAGGACAGTGGCCACACTTAAGGAACATGCGTTCTTCGAGGAGATCGAAGACTGGCGCTTTGCCGGAGACCAAGATGCAAAGCATTGACGAAGAAAGCATCAACGACGTTGCCTTGAGGTGTACCCGCAGAGCTGGCTGGTACAACTTGCCAAGGTCTGATGCCTCAGGCAACGCTGTGACCCATGCCGTAACATGCAGACTCCGGCCTGACAAGGGGCGCATGACTTTTTCTGAATCGTGCTTGAACAACGGCTTGAATCAATGGTGTGCCCGGAGGGCAGGCGGCGCTCATGGACGATTAACGGCAAGCATCAACTAGGGATGGGCTGTGAGCTCTCCTCGCTGTTTTCTGTGGAGGTTCGAGTTTCGGGGAGCTAGCAAAGCTCGCGTACCCACTATGCATGTTGTGAAGCTGAGGCCAATATGATGTCTTCAGCTCAGGGCTTCGAGGCGTCCGGAGCTCAAGGATTCACATGACGCTAAGTCCGACATCCTCCTAGTTCAGGCTAGAGGACTATGCATGTTGGGTCGCAGCGATCTCATCGGTGGATGAAGCCAAGGTCACAAAGGCTACAGCAAGACCTGGAGCAGCTGCCCATACAGGCACGGCGGCAGGAGCAGCGGCAGTTGCATTGCTTCATTTCCTCATACGGATGATCGTTTTGACGACAGGTGCTGGTGTCCCTGTTGGATCAGCCAGATGATGCGGTCAGGGACCTAGTCTTGCGCAGCATTGCGCGTGTTGGAAGTTTTGGTTTCGCTCGTGCTGGCAGTGCCGTGTGAATCGCAGTAGTTTCCGGCAAGCCTTGGCCTGCCAAGAGGTTCGACTCCTGGAGCAAAGCTCGGAGTTTCTCGTCACTGGCTCAGCGCCGACCATGGGTCCGTCTAGGAGCTTCTCCTTGGCGGCTGCTCGAGGCCTCCAGTAGCCCAGCCTTGTCCACCTCGCCTGTGCTTCGAGCAGCCTCCGACCCGCTGTCGGGACGCTCAGAGCGCGGACGGGCGGACGCCGGACGCCGGCGGAGCTTCTCAGGATCTGTTAGCATCATAGAATTCCGACTCCCCTGGCAGACATCGACAGGTCCTTTGGCGCGAGACTCGTACCCATAGCAGGAGGCAAGCCCACGAGTTGAGCGACCTTGACTTCACTTGGGGATGGGATGAATGTCGGCTTGAGTGTTCCATGTGCGCGGCCGTTCTTACAGGTGGATCTTCAGCTAGTTCCGTCCACGAGTTCCAGCTCCAGGGGTTGCACCTGCCTTGGCAAGTTCACCGCACTGAACACGTACTTCACAGTCCGAATCGTCATGCTGCCAAGGGGTTCTGACGTTCCCTGACCTCGGCGGAACAGCTGGAAGATGCCTTGATCAGCAAAGCTTAGCCGGGCCTGGATTGTTGAGAGACAGGCTTGGCAAGATGGAGTGACTTCACCGTATCCAATACACTCCAAAAGAGAAGACAATCCAGTGGGCCAGGTGCAATTTTCCTTTGAAGTTCTCCACCGCAGATTCTACAGACACAGATCATACATGCAAAGCTGATGATTGTTCAGACAACCCACAAAAAACAGTTTAACTAATTAGCAGACACATCAAGCAGTGAAGCGGGCTCTGGTGGAGTCTGCGTGCGCCAAATCTTTAAGTTCGCTGCCTCAAGATGCGAAATATGATAGGCTTTGAGCATCACGCTTGTAACTTGGATCTAGCCTTCGCTCAACGCAGAAAAGCAGTGCGACCATAGAGGACCTGTCAATTGTCATATATACCTTCCACGGACAACTCCGGAGCAGCGAACCAGGACGACATTCCGAATCTTGCGCGGGCAAGGCCACTAGATAGTGGGTTGTGACGACAACTCCTTTTTCCGCCACTGGGGAGCGCTCTAAACTGTGCGCATGCTGAAGCTTTCTTGTCAAATCCCCGTTTGCGCAGCATCACTAGCTGACACTAGCTGGGGGACAGACAGCTGCTGGCAGCCAGTTTGTCACACACACACACGTGTCTGAGATGCTCGATTCCTGGATCGTGGAGGAAAAAGGAGCCAGCCCTGCATCCTTGAATTTTGGGATATCCTTTAAGGGAGCCCAGGCACGGAGGCTAGTACGGCTCTACGTAGGTGGGCGATAGGCAAGTCCGCAAGCCCAGAGACCTCGGCTTCTCTCCCGTGCCTTGGTCACCTGGACCTATAGTCAGCGTCTACACCAAAAAGCATGGCAGTGAAGGAGAGCTGATGATTTAGCTTGAGCTAGAACGGAGTCTGGACATACGACTGCGAATCCTTTTCTGCCTGCTTGGTGTAGTTTCCACAGCCAAAGAGCATGCAAGTGAAGCCACAGGGAGAAGCGAAGCGACAAGAATTCGTACGCTGCAAGCATCTGCTGGGCATCTTCTTTAGGGCTCGCTTCTACCGTGCCTTCAGACAGTGAATTTTTTCCCAATAGCTACCGGAAAGGCATCCATGCTGCAGCAACTCTCGTTCTGACTAAGCCAAGCTAGGTCGAAGAGCAAGCTCGATTAACCTATGCTGGGACAGGAGCACTTGCTTAGCAAGCCGGGTACCCGTGTTGGCACAGGAGCACTTGTTTAGCAAGCTGGGTGCTCTTTTGGCATACAGTTCCCGGGAATGTGGATAGGAACATCCCCTGCGTGATGGATACGAGCAGGTTTAGCTGTGCGCAGCCAATCCTTTCCGTGTGCACTGCAGCTGATAGCAAGCAAAGGTCCCTGGCGAATGGGAACGACCATGAACAACTCACCCTTCGACGATGTCAGATCATGTTGCATCCATGGTCTTCCTCGATCGGTGGCATGGCTTGCTTGTCCTCCTTGTGTCTCATGGGGCAGCTGCGCTTGTCGGGCGCCGCGGCGGGGGTGCCGGGTCGCACTTGCCGCTGGCCCCGAGCAGACTGTTCACTTTGACGAGATGGTTCTTATGTCTCAGCGTGCACCCATGAGCTGGAAACGACGAGGACGCGACATCAGTGTCGTAGCAGGGCGCCTTTGCGCAGTTTTTAGAATCTTGCCACTTGCGCTTGCTGTGGTGGTAAGAACAAAATGTGGGCTGCTTCTCGTCAACATCTCTGTCTGCTGCACACTACGACGGTCTGTCCAACTTGTGGTAAACACGAACCAAGGGCCAGTGAGTTTTTCATTGGAAGTTTAGTTATATTCCAGCACGAAAACATGGCAATTTTCAATTAGATGCTCAGGTGGATTGTCTTTTAGACGACAGGTCGCAAAGTTCCTGGTCCTTGTCAGCATCTAGCGTTTCGTGCATTTTTTTGGAGATTGCGTCCCAAAGTCCATTTCTCAGCTGATTCGCATGCCGATAGCTGAAGCTCGCACAATTGCTTCCGCGGAGTGCGTATCAATCCAACCTTTTCAGTTGCAGAAGCATTTCTAAAGGAAGGCTAGACATTCTCGCTCCCCTGGAGACAGCACAGGCACAAACAGCCAGATACACGAAACATGGGGCGCCTGCAAGTTTATCTGCTCCAGCGTAGCCGGGCTTCCCAAGAGCCTACTTCATCATGGGCCTTCTCCATCAAAGGCAGGATGTTCAGGTTTTCCTGATGTCCAATCGCCTGCATCCTGACGTTAAGCGACTCTTTCTTCGCAGGCTTCTTGCAGCTCGACTGCTTCCCCAGAGTCGACTACCCTTGGCCTTGGCCGGACGCTTGGAAGGAGACGTGGGTGTACCTGCATCCGCCCAGATAGTTGGAGTGACGTGCGCACACCAGGACCCTGGTCTTAACGAGTTGTTTTGGGGTTCGCGTGGTAGGTTTTCTTTGCGGAGGTGGGGGGAGAGCCTGAGGGCGGGGGGTTGGGGAGTTAACGTCCTTTCCTACGGCGACCATGTCCAAAAAGACTGGCATTTACAGCATTCTTGCCCTTTGCACAACATAATGTTGCCACAAGGATGTTTGTTTCTCGAACAAGACACGCCCTCACAAGGGTTCATGTCTTTTTTGAACATGCCAAAAACAGCAGGATGTTGGATGTGTCCGGAACAAGACGCGCTGTCACATCTGTTACAAGATGTTACAAGCATTCGGGACAGTCGCGAACATGTCAAACATGCTAGTTTTCACGGTTGTTTTGCTTCTTCCTACAACATACTGCACGCGCTTGTTTGTGCTGTCACAAGCGTTCATGCTTCTTGGGAAGATGCATTAAGACTCTTCACCAGCAGTATACAATTCCAGCTTCTCTAACAAGAGAAATAGTCTCAGGGTTTTGTCCAAAACCATGCCGATGTTTTACAGAAGCCAGGCTTTGCCCTAGGAGATAATCAAGTTCAGTCATCACACAAGCACCAGGGTACTGTGCGTGACCTGGTTGGAGCAACGAGCTTCAGCCCTTCCTGCAGCTCCAGAACCGCCGAAGTTTCGCTTTGCAGCCTTCGCTGCAGGTGCCGAAGCCCCGCTTCTTCAGCGGTGGTGGGCTCCCAAGCCCAGAAGTCCGGTCCTGAGTGGGGAGACTGCTTTGATGCTTGGGCGGCACGTGGGAGTCTTCCGTGCAGGATCCGTGGAATTGGCGCTCCATCTCCAAGGTGACGGGTAGCCGGGTAGCCCGTAGTCATTGCCAGCCGAAGCTGCGTCGCAGTGACCGTCAGATTTGCAGGGCCCGATCCCACCGATCCTTTTGCTGTCCATGGTGGCGATCTGGATGAACACAAACAAGCGGCCTTGCTGATTATTGAGTTTCGTGTGGTTATCGTGCACCCCTTGGTCTCTGAGGAGCTGGGACGGTGGGCCGAAGATGCACAGCGTCACCTGCAAGATCTTCGGTAGCTTGGCATGGAAGAGCTTTTCTCCCGCATGCTTTCAGCTTGCACATCCAAGGGCCGAATATGCCTTTCTGAGCGCAAGCAGAAAGAGCTGGGTCCGGTGGCACAGGATGCACAGGGTTTGGGTTAAAGTGCAGATGTTAAGCTTGGTAGAAGCATCATTATCCAGAGCTGGACACTGGCTGACACCTAAGCCACCGAACGCGGCGCTGTGCTGAACAGGAACCCGATATGGTTCACCACCTTTGATTTTCAGTCGTGCAGAACGAGCATGACTTCAGCCAGCTAGCATTGCTGGCGGGGGTTTCGGAAGCACTAGCAGAAGGTACGGGCACCTGGTCTTAAGGTCGAGATGCAACATGTCTGCATGGATCACCTTTAAGGACAGCCAAGCAAACAGCAAGGCGGTGCTCGCCTGTGTCGCCAAGAAAGTGGCAGCAAAAACAAGAGAAGTGCTTGGGCTGTATGATGTTCAAGCTTCCTCAGCTTGTTGCGGTATGAACCCGGCCGTTTGTTGTAGATATTTCCGAACAGTTACAACGAGGCCCCGTCGAAATTTTCTTCGCAATAGGAGTCCCCACGTTGTCGCCATGGAAAACTATCGCACCTCAGTTGGCCCGTGTACAAGCTAGGCATAACCTAACAAAGAGATCGAGAACGGATGCTTGGACAAAGTCGTTAAGACCCCGAAAGCTGCGCCCCGCTCCTTCAAGCAGAACCTACTCGGGACATGCATAGCTCGTGCAAGCATCTGGTTTTGACAACGAAGCGAGAAGACATGCAGCTCGGACGATCTTCTTTCAACATAGCACACTGGCTTATAACATGTTTGTATAGATATGTACACGTACATACATATAGATAAACATATGTATATATATATATATATGTATATATATATATATATATATATACATACATACATTATATGTATATGTATATATATATATATATATATATATATATATATATATATATATTAACATACAACCCGCACATTTACATGCATAATATAGAGTCTATATAGTGTATGCAGAGCATCCTCCATAGGGACCTGTGCTTGTCGGGACATCACACCCCGGTTCCGTGGTTGGGCCGTGCCAGACGACAAAGCCTAAGAAGGTACCCCCCCAGCCAGAAAGCAACAACATCGAGATGGCTCCCTCCGTTGGAGCCCTGATATCCTGGATGTTCAATAGCGATGTGGGTCGCGCAGTGTCGGGCGGCCTGGCTGCAATCACCAATCTGAGCAGTGCATCGTTGTTGGTTTTGTATGACAGTGTCGTCGCCGCACAGGCACGTCAGCGCTTGCTCCTCGAATTGACGAGACTAGCGTGCAGGGTGCCGCATGAAGAAGCACAAGCTCGGCAGGTCCGGGGAATCACAGCAGATGCATCTGCCTGTTTCGAGTTGCTAGGTTTGGGTGCAAGAAACGAGACGGCAGGTGCATGCATGCTCACGATGCAGCATTCCTTGTAAACATGACGTTTAATGTCAATGGGTATATGGCACTGCGGGTACAAGTAGCAGAAATGTCGCAGAACACCCAGTGACCGATACAATTCACAGCTCGGCGAGTACTCTGTGTATACTCCGTGGGTAGCAAGGGAAGATTTTGAGGACGTTCCATTGGCAGCTCAGCAGGTATGTCTGCCTCGGGTGCAGCCACCGAGGTTATGCTTTTCATTACCTGCCGGGCTATCTTGAGCCTTCTTCCAGGCTCGCGGTTCGGTCTTGAAAGATGCAGAGTTCGGAGCCGCGGGAAGCTTGTAAGTAAGCCGGTACACCGGGTGATCTCGTTGACTTTGCTTCAAGGTCAGTTGTTGTCCCAAGACGGAAGGCAACATCGCCGAAGTGGTCGCTCCCGCTGTGGTCTACGGATGTACAGGCAACTGTTTCGGTTCATCGGCTGATTTGCAAGATGCGGACACGAAGATCTTGGCATGCTCAGGAATTGCGCTTATCCTGTACATTTCGCTGCGAACCTTCGGCCGCGTGGATGTCTTCGTTGGCACAGGCGAAGACTTGAGACTCGTCCGAGTGCACATTAGCGTAGTGCGAAGCGGCAGCGTGGACACAGCTTCTTCGAGCCTCCTGAGCAGACGGACGCAATCGAGAGCTCGCGTGTCTTCACACAGCACGCAGCCCTGCCCGGTCCATGTGCAGCCGTCCAGTTGAAGCACACTGCACAGAGGCAAGCCGCACACGCCATATCAATCGCCGTCGTTCCCGATTTTAGTTAGACAGAGCTGCATGTGGCGTCAGAGAAACAATCGTGTCTTGTACAAGCAGCCGCATGCACTGGCAGTGGGGCTTGTCCTCGTTTGGCCAAGGAAGCGTGTCTACAGGCAGATGGCGACGGCCCAGCGGGCTCCCAGCCCGCCATTGTGGGCCTTCGGTGGAAATTGGCAGCCGCTTGACTCCCAACGATCATGCTTCCGGGGCCGTGCGTCTGGCTCATTCCCTTCCCTTAGAATCATGCTCCTTGCGTATGTGTAGTCAAGACTTTACAGCAAGCCCAATCTCAGGCTGCCAGAAAGAGCAGTCAAATTTAGAGAAAAGCGCCTGCAGTTGCCACGGTGTTGGGTCAAGCGAGACTTCCAGTGCAGTTCGCGCGGCATCCATCCCGATGAGGGAAGGTCCCGGAAAGAACAGGACAATTTTTGACGCTCTTGTAGGTTCATGCGGAAGTCAAGTTATCATGAAGCTGGGTGAAGCTAGGTAGCATCATGGGCCTCGTGACAGACCCTTCGCTTCTCAATGCCTTGTAATGCCGAGGTTTGTGCCGTGGATTGTCTACAACCTGCCTGGGAGCCAAGACTTGTGATCAGCTCTTTTCCTGAGGATGCTCTCCTGATGCTCGTAGTTGTCGTTGTTATTCGATTGTGCTGGCAATGCTCGTGATTGGTCGGGGCGCATGCTGCCTGAGAAAGTCTGCATAACTTGTCTGTCCACCCTCAAGATGCTCGCCCGGATCCATGCTGAAGTGAGCAAGCACCTGGCAAAGCAATAGGCATTGTGCAGTGTGCAGCTCGCTCTCCCTCCATTAGACGGCTCGGGCACAAAAACGATGCATCCTAATTGGTGAAGATGCAACACAGGTTGTCATCAGCATTCTTCCCCCTCGTCTACGAGTCTCAGGTCTTGACCGTGACGGGTTTGCAGGAGATTGCCCAGTAGCAATTGCTAGCTTGTGAAAGAAAGCCGTGTGGCGCGAGGACAAGTCCAAGCCAGAGAGTGAGAGCAACCAGCGCTGCATGGAGGACGATGCGACTTGGAACTGTGCTAAACAGACCATGTCGAGTAGTGGATTCGGACCCTGGCTGCCAGGGTCAAGCGAGTACAGTGCGTTGTAAGTTTCGGCTTAGAGCTTCGAGCTCCAGAAGTCATCAATGGTGCCATGGAGCGTTTGCCTGTGACCTCTGAAACATCTTGTTACGGCACGCCCCGTTGGAACAGGTATGCCAGGCTTGAACACACGCGGGTATACACATGCCTTTGAGCTATGATTCCGGGGGCCAGGCGTGTAAGCAGCTGAGCCCGGGCGTTTTTTTTGCGGTACAGACAATTTGAGAACGTCTCGAGAACGGGGAGGGCTGCAGGACCGGATAGGAGTCGGCAGACTGCTGTCATCGTGTGTGGGAAGGAGTGCGCATGGACCCGCATGGACACACAGTGTTCGAATGCACTCGCAGTCGGTCAACTGGCCAAATGGGCTTCTGGAGTTGGCTTTGCCTCCTCTGACGTAGTGCTCGTCTTTACTTCCCTGTTGTCGCAGTCGCTGGAAAGAGACAGTGTGGTCATTGGCTGCTTCGTGTCCATGTGGCGCTGTCTGTCTGTGAGGTAATCGTCAACTATTTTCCTCCGGTGGAGCTGCTTGCCTTGATTTTGTAATGTTGTGCATGACTTCCAGACAACAGGTTTGCAGCGTAGGATGGTTCCACTGCAGCAATGCGGCTCCAGGAAGAGCACGAGCAGCTCCGGCTGTTCACTGCCACGCGATGCTCCGGCGACCTCGACTGTAAGTTAAGGGCTTTTTGCACCTGGTAAGACAGAGTCATGCTTGCTGCACAAGAACCGTACTAAAACCCAGATGCTCGTGGGGGAAGGCATTCTGAAGCTTGCCTAGGCTCAAGTTGTTGTAATGGCATATTGTCTGTGTCTGCATCTATGATTTTGAAGACTCCCAGTATGCAGTATATTATGACTGCCGCATGATAGCATGACTGTCACCTTCAAGGCCTGAGCATTGATGGATATGTTATAATTTCAGGAACGTGGTGTTCCTTTGTTGCCACGGGTGCTTTGTAGTCACCTTTGGCTATGTGTCACGAGGGAAATATTCAATCTGCTTCAATGCTGTGAGGAGTACACATCGATCGGCGCATACACTGGGTTTTACTTTTTGGAAGCGGGCCTCGCATGCTTCCAAAATAAGTAGACCATTTGAGCGTCTATGCTGGGGTTTTGCATTTCGCAACTCCGCTTGGCATGCTTCTGAACCGGGCCTAGTGTGGACGAGTTACCCACGACTAAGGAGGTGGATAAATGTGGGAAAGCATACGCATGGAAATTGGACTCAGATGTTGTGCGTCGTCGCATAACTCATCTACATAAACCCATGCTTTCGGAATGGCCCAAGCTATGATTACTATTACCTTTCTACCCTAGCAGAAATTGTGTGCGAGCGGGTGTCACCGTGCGTTCACTCTAAAAGTGATTTTTGGCACCGCATGCTGTGACTTCTCTGCTGAGCGCATGTCACTCGGTGGATAGGACGTTCGACGGACGTCTTTTGGCTTCTGTCCACATGGCCACGGTTTTTCCTCAGAAAAATCGTTTCAAAACTCACAGGCACCCGTGCGGGTGGGGTCGGGAGGGGTTTGACACTCGTTGTCGTACATTGAGATGCACGGCGTCCCTTCTTACACTTACACCAGTTGGTGTTTGTTTGGGACCGGGCGCGCGTTTTCACACCCCCCGTCGTGCCTTGACGCGTCCATTGCAATACCGTCTCGTAGAGTCCGAGCACAAACCAGCATGCAAAGGTTATCATCGTTGAGCCCGGTCTGTCAGCACCTCAGACGCGACAGGCACAAGCAGGCAAGATATGCTCCTGCAGAAATTGGAGTCAATCGAGGACGGTGGTGTTCCGAAGAGTTGGCCTTGTTTGCAGCCCTGATTTTCTAGATGATGCTCAGATGTCGGCTTTCGTGTTGGGCCTGGTCAAGAGCAGATCTAGCACACCTGCTTCCTAAGGACTTGTACGGCCCAGGACTGACGGGTTCTGAAAGCAGTTTGCAGGCAGAAGTAGCAAGGAGGAAGCATACTTGCTTCTTGTCCGCACGATTGTTCGATACGTGTTGCATCCTAACGGCGACGACGACGTTTCTGCACCAACTACTTATTCAACACAGCATGTCAATGTGGAGTCTCTTCTTCGTGCCCACTGCGCTCCACACCACCAGGACGTTCCTGGGTCTTCATTTCTCCGCCGAGCGGTCACCCGTGGTTTCCGAATCGTTGCTTCTTGGTCGCAGACATCTCAGTAGTCGGCTTATCCGTGCAGTACTTTGTGCTCTCCAATCACTGCGCTGCAATGCTTTGTGATTTTATTCCACCCCATCTGCAGCCTCATCTCCGTAGTCTCGGACGGCATCCAGTGGGCTGAGCTTAACATTGGCATAGAATCTGTACTTTCCTGCACTTCAGTCCGGTGTTTGCTGGTGCAGGCTGGAGGACAGCTGCATGTCAAACAAACCAACAGTCTAGGCTTGCATCAATGGTAGCCAGCACTTCGAGTGCAGAGCGCAAAGCGCAAAGCAAAGAGAACTTTGCAACGGCATCTGCTCTCAGCCGGAGGTGATTGCAGAAGGTTTCTGAGTGCACTTAAGCTGCTCCGTGCTCTACTTCTAAGATTGCGATTGTCGCGCTGATTGAAAGGTCGTCGAGCGCCGGGGTCATGGCCGAAAACTCCGTGGCCCACGATGGAACCTTTTTGGAGACTCAGTGTCCTGGCAGAAAGCGGTGCCTGTCGCACATCCATGTCGAGCCGAAACCTTGCTTCATAAGGGCTACGTAAGACACAACTGGACGAAGTGCCACAGTCACCATATCCAGCAGTCGCGAAACACTCCATTTTGCGCACGCCGCCCGGCCCGGCCGAGGATGATTCCGAGCAGATCATTCGTGCTGTGCAGGACTGTCAGCTTGGCATTACCAGCATAGACTGTCATGTGGCGCGGGCAGGCGATGGGAGCTTTTTGGCATTGCAGTCAAGTGTTGTAAATTCAATGCGGCATGCAGCCGTTCCCGTGCCATCAGACCTTGCTAGGAGAGGACGAACAATGCACCCACGTTTTGGATCGGCTTCTCCTCTGGCAGTATCTTCGACTTAGTCTTGGGAGCAGAAGGGAGCAGGTACGGTTGATTGATTGGAAAACAGGATTGCCAAGGTCTCTATCCGAAACGCTGGGTGAATCCGGAGATGCCTTACGTTGTTTTGGAGTCTTCGCTGGCCGAGTGCAGGGGTCGACGGTGGCATCATAGGAGCCTGTTCAAACGTGCCCCGTCTCTCTGACCACAGCATTTCTGCTTGGGATGTGCTAAGCGTTGCTAGCCGATGTTCTCGGCTGCCGTCGCACTGCTTCCTTTGCAACGTTAATTTGGCTGAGGTAAGTTGCCAATCGAGGCGGTCGGCAAGTATGACGAACGCCGGAAGAATGGTGATTTGACTGCACCGCCGCACCGGCTGAAATTATCTTTGGAGCCTCCATAAGTCTACGAAATCCCGACCGGCTCTGACTTGTTGTCTGAACCGCCGTCTATGTAAGTGCTTGTCGCACATATGGGTGGCTGTCAAAATTAGGGTCCCTTTTTGGGTCCTTATTATAATACGGCACCTGATATGTAGGGTACCCAAAAAGGAACCATAATTTTGACAACCACCCATATGAACTGTCTTGCGCAGACAGTCAGAAAAGATTGTGTCTGGCATTGCCAACAGGAAGTTTGTTGCTACGGCCTGCATTGCGCCTGGCTACAATCTGGAAACGTGCGTCTCGGCTTCACGCAGCCTTAAACCTTGCATGAGTAGCAATGGCCCCCTTTGAAGCTGCAGCCGCAGGCTTCAATGGCTTCAAGTTTCCCTACAGTTGGCTTTGCCTCAGCAGCACGCGCCCGGCCTGACACATGCAGATGTGTTGACAGCTTGCCCTGTCTGGCTCTGCCCATTCGTTTTGTGACTGGGCTCTTGGGAATAAGGAAAAGCAAGTTCTTGCTCGAGAACGAGCAGGTCCTCCGTGCACACAATCCGGCTGCCTACGAGGCTGCCGTGAACTCCTCCGTCAGGTGCCGAGAGGGCCGTGTATGTAAAGTCGTCGCAAGAACTGTGCAGCTGAAACCCCTTTGCTCAGGACTTGCAGGAGCTTCTGTCGCACGTGGCACCATTTGCTGGCTATTCCTCTGACAAAGACTATTTTGCCCACGAGAACCCCGTGCCCTGGCAAGAGGAAGCGAAAAGGCCCCTCTGGGCAGCATCAATAGGAGATTGTTGCGTTAAGACTGGAAGCCAGCCTCCTCGCTGATGAGTATGTCACAAGCGTGTCGGAATCGGCCGTACAGTGGGCCATTCCACCGTGTCAAAGCTAAGAGCCGGCCGAAATCGGTGCTTGAGCATCTCTTGGTGAGGGCCACGCTATATCTCGCTTTCCTTTGACCGATCTTGACATGGGTTTGAAAGACCGAGTACGAGTACCCCTTCACTGTACCCGGCCTCAGGTGTTGTTTGCACCGCTTGTCCAGACTCCAACGCTCGTCGTCAATGCAATGGACGACCCCTTGACCGTGCCCTCGCTTCTCGAGCTGAAAAGAGCAAGTCCAAGTTCAGGATTCAGGAAGCATGCCTTTCGTTCTCTCGCCATGGTGTCGTATGGTCCAAGGAATGCCTTTGGCAAGATGCCAGGCCGGCATTGACGACATGGTTCAAGTTCTTAATGTCCTAAAGCATCGAGATGACGGGAGAGAACACAGTATGCCTGCAGAAGCTTCTTTCAGGACGAGAGGACGGAGCAACGTTCGCTGATATGATTCGCGAATCGACCTGTGGCCCCTTGGCGTGAGGAGCTTCTGGCAAATCGAAGATTGACATGAAGCCGGAGAGCAGAGAGGAGAGAGAAGTGGTGTCAATGGTGAAATCAGCCAAGGCCTACTCTTGATGGCGCCTTCAGGTCCGCTCTGATTGAAAGATCGACGTTCCGGCTTTACATCCTCGAGTGAAGATTGCTCCCTTGTACGTGCTCAGAACTGTTGAACTGCATCGCTGGACCCGGTTGCGAAAGCAACCGGGCTGTGTGGTTTGCACAATGCTGACATGCACAGTTCGCCGCCCTTCAATTCAGTAATTCAAGCCGGGAAAAGCTTGTGCGTATGGAAGAGCAGAAGAGTTCGGATGCACAGATGGACGTAGCATTCAGCGCTCCTTGTTTCAAAAGCTTCGTCTTCACACCGACGCCACTCCGCAAGACCTGCAGCTTCAGTCCGACACAGCACACGGAGAACAAGACAACCTGCATCGCAGCATGGAGAAGGAGGCCTTCGCAAGGCTTCTCGACAGCTCCTGGCCGTCGTTTCGCGATCGTCTGTTGCTGAGCTATCCGGGGAACGGCAGCTTGGCAGTCAAAATGAAGAATCTAGTAGGAATTTGTGTTGATCTTGCCGAAAGCGAACATGTTCCCTCATTTGGTCTGGTGGCTGTGGAAGGGTATGCGATAGTCGTAGGACAACGAATGTTTTTGCCTTGCATACGGATTTTGACGGCCACATACGGTTTCCTTCGCTGTGCACCACATTCCTCAGAGCTCAACAAATTTGCGATTGGTGATACACGCGCAACCGCAGAAGACTCGGTGTTTACGATGTTTCGCGCAATTCATGTACTTTGACAATCACCCACACTCCAAAAAACCCTGTTAAAGCTACTAAATGGACTGGGAGCCTCCACAAATGCACATCCCACCATGCTAACATCCCAAAAACCCTCGGCTGCCGATGTTGTTGACATGTTGCGAATTGTTGAACTGCCTCCTGTACCACCTGCGGGAACGCCCCGTGCACCGAGTAGATGTGCTCGGCATGGTTTTACGGCCCAAGTGTTCCACTTTTCGTCAACTTGTGTATTCCTTCCTTCTTGAGATTTTTTGTTTTTCCTCATTTTTCCAGTTTCCATATTCTGTTTCCGACGTGTGTGCACCTTCTTTTGAAGCTTCGTTTTGCCCTTGCATCGGGACCTCACTTCTGTTAGGCTTTTAGCTGGCGCCTTTGTTCTGCTCAATTCAGACCATTTTGTCTCCATGTCTGATTCTTCCTCGCGCTTTTTCGAACGTCGAGGTGGCATCCTTCGAATGACCTTGTGTGCCCTCCTCTGGTTATCGGCGTTTTCAATGTTATTTATCCTTGGACCTTCAGAATCTCGCATGTCCAACGCTGCTGCTTCCCACGAGCTTTCCAACTCTTGCCTGTCAGATGCAAACGGAATCGACGTCGACATGAAGCTGACTCAGCATTGGGCCACAGAGGACTACGAGCATGGTTGGAAGACTACCAAGCCAGGATGTGCAGATGCTGAAAGCGCTACGTTGAATGCAGGAAGACCAGGATGACATGGGAGTGGAGATCTCCCGTTTCGCCAGTCTTGGCAGTCTTGGCAGCATGGAGGAGGCAATGTGGGACAGACTTACATTGGACATGCAAGGATTCTTTTGACAATCACTTTTCCTGTTAGTTTTGATGTGTCGTCTGTGACTCATAATATGATCTCGGACTTGTCGTTGGAACCATGACACATGCATTGGTGCCTGCAGCAACCTCAACATTGTTTCCCCGCGGCATAGGCTTGCATGGGATTTTCCAGGACACTCCGTGACTCGAAAGTCTGTGTTCTTGGCTTCTGTACGGTTTGGCACTTGGCATCCAATGACGCAAACGATCCGATCGCAAGTGGGGGAGCACATGTCCAACACATGCCGCCAACCGCAGAAAGCTCGTCGGATCACCCGGCTGGGGCTCGCACCCTCACAGGTTTGGAGATCATGTGTGTCGCTAGACTCAGGCAGTGAACTGGCCGGGATAGGGGTTAAAAAAAAATTAAATAAGGATCAAAAAAAAATTAAATAAGGATCAAAAAAAAACTAAACGGGTATCCGCGACAGGAAGGGGAAAAAGGAAGGAAAGAAAGACAGAGAGAGAGAGAGAGAGAGAAGGAAAGAAAGAAAGAAAGAACGAAAGAAAGAAAGAAGGAAGAAAGAAAGCAAGGAAGAAAGAAAGAAAGAACGAAAGAAAGAACGAAATAAAGAAATAAAGAAACAACGAAAGAAATAAAGAACAAAAGAAAGAAAGAAAGAAAGCCATGCAAGAAATAGAGAAATAAGTAAATAAAGAAAGCTAGAAGTAAAGAAAGAAAACAAAATAGATAACTAAGTAAATAAAGAAAGCTATAAGGAAAGAAAAAGAACACACAAGGAAAGAACCAAAGAGAGTTAGAAACAAAAACAAAACAAGCAATGAAGAAATAACCAAAGAACAAAAAACAGAGAAATAAAGAAAGACGGAAGGCCATAAATTAGTAAAGAAAAACAGACATAGTTAAAGGAACAAGAAAGACGCGGAAAATAAAGAAGAACGATACGTAAGACTATCGCTTCAAAGAAATAAACAAAGAAAGAGAGCCATGCAAGAAATAGAGAAATAAGTAAATAACGAAAGCTATAAGTAAAGAAAGAAAACAAAAATATAGAACTAAGTAAATAAAGAAAGCTATAAAAACTACAACATACTACACCTACAACCACAACGCCAGCAACAACACTACTAGCAACAACTGCACCACGAAATCCGTCCTAAATGCGAAATTGTAAGGAAAATTTGATTTTCCCGAGGAATAAGCTAGGTAACGTATGTTTTCCTTCGGAAAACCTGAAGAAATGACACGAACGCCGTAGGTAATAGGAAAATAGGCTTTTTCCTAGGAAAAACCAAGGAAAACTTAGAGAAATACAACGGGATCCGTAGGAAAATCGTGTTTTCCACAGGAAAAACCAAGCAAATCCTTAGGAAACGAAAGAAAATCCCTAGGAAAGCAGTGTTATCCCTTGGAAAAATTCAAGAATTGCTGTATCTAAAAAGCAAGAAAAAAAGACAGAAAGAAAGAAAGAACGAGAGAGAGAACGAAAGAACGAAAGCAAAAACAAGAGGAAGAACGAAAGCAAGAACTAAAGAAAGAAACTTAAGGAAATACCACGGAATCCGTAGGAAAATCGTGTTTTCCCGAGCAAAAACCAAGCAAATCCGCAGGAAATGAAAACGAATCCGTATGAAAACAGTGTTTCCCCTGGGAAAAATTCAAAAATTGCTGTATCTAAAGAGGACGAAAGAAAGGAACACAGAAAGAAAGAAAGATAGAACCAGAGAGAGAACGAAAGAACGAAAGCAAAAACGAAAGAAAGAACGAAACCAAGAACGAACGAAAGAACGAACCAAAGAAAGAACGAAATAAATCAAACCAGAAAGAAAGCAAGAAAGAAAGGAAGGGAGTATGAGATGAACAAAGAAAGAACAACAGAAAGAAAGAAAAGAAATGAACGAGCGAAAGAAAGAAATAAGTCCAGAATAAAAAAGCAAAGTTGGAAAAGACGAAAGAGAAAGAATATGAAAGAATCACAGAAACAAAGATACAAGCAACAGGATACTACATAGTCCAATCGAATTTACCATAATATCGTAATGTACCGTAACATAATATAACATAATGTAACCTAATGTTATAAAATATACTGCATATTATGTTGTAAATATGCAGACTGTATTGTACTATGTTACAATGTACTACACTATAAACTAAGATGTTGTTTTGATCTATGCCATCTTCTGTTATATTGTATTGTTGTATTTTTAGTATGCCATTATATGCTATAAGAAGCAAGGTTCTGTTATGTCAGAAAATGTCACACCATTTTTGTGTTGTCGAACAATCTTATGTCGTTCTTCTGGTTTACTATGTTGTATATATTAGGTTAGAATGCTAACGGAAGAAGAGACACGAACAGGCACGGAAGAACAAAACACCCGCCGCCGTGCTTTTCGAGACGTGCAAGCTTGATTCAAACAGTGTTCTCGAAGCCCATCATGTGAACGTTGTCTCTGCAAATGGGGGGGGCTGCGCCCCCCCCAACCCCCCCGCTGTTTTAAGCCGTGCAGGGTTGCTTTGAAGCATATGTTTTTTTTTGAAACCCAGCAAATGAGGGCGTCTCCGCCCTTGTAGATACATGCTGAACCAGAATCGCCAAATGAGGGGCGTGTTTAAGATAGATGATGAAGCGGAATACCAGCAACATCTACAACAGGAAATCCGTCCTAAATGTGAAATTGTAAGGACAATTTGATTTTCCCGAGGAACAACCATATGTTGTCCTTCTGAAAACCTGAAGAAATGAACAGAACGCCATAGGTAGTAGGAAAATAAGCTTTTTCCTACGAAAAATCAAGGAAAACTGAGGGAAATAGCACGGAATCCGCAGGAATATCGTGTTTTCCAGAGGAAAAACCAAACAGATCCTAAGGAAACAAAAGAAAATCCCTAGGAACAGTGTTTTCCCTTGGAAAAATTCAGGAATTGCGGTATTAAAGGTGATTTAAATTTTTTTGATCCTTATTTTAATTTTTTTTGATGCCTCTGCACCAGGAATTGCTGTATTTTGGGTGATTTAATTTTTTTTGATCCTAATTTTATTTTTTTTGATTTTTCCGTTTAATTTTTTTGATCCTTATTTAATTTTTTTTGATCCCTCACCCACCCGGCCCTATCAATCTTGCTAGTATCAGAGAAGGCATTGTCTGCCAGAAGTGCCGAAACGAACGTTTTGCTGCATTTTGGTATCTCGTTGACACGATTGCTTTCGGCATCTTTCAGCAGCCGTGCAGGTCTCCAAGATCAGATCCAATGCCTCGAGGGCTGCCGGAAATGCAATTAGCACATTCTAGGGTTTGGCTTCCCAAATTCCCTGGCGCCTGTTGGAACACTGTCTAAGGCTTCCTCGCAACGTGAAGCCGAGTTGGGGACAGACTCACGGACGTCCGCAGATTCGAGAGGATCGGGAAGCAGTGTTAGCAGCGAGATCATGCCCGCGATTCCGACTGCTGGGAGCGGGGCTCCGTATCTGCGCTCTCGACTGAAGGGCTTGAACGTGGAGGAAGCACGGGCCATTCGACGGCGCTTGCGTGTGCGTTTGGGGGCCATTACTTCAACAAAGCTGGTGTCCGGCAAGTCGCTCCATGACGCAGTCTCCGCTCTGGGTTTGACGAGATATGGACTCAGCGAAATCAACGACATCGTGAACTGCCTTGGGGATTTCATTGGCCTCCACTTTTCAGCACCGGACCACAAGGTGCCTCCAAGCTTTTTCCCTGACACTCTGAGAGTCGCAAGCTTGTTGTGCAACCTGTTGTTCAAGTGGGGGCATGATTTTTCATTCCGCAAGGGGCGGCCGAGTCAGACTTCAGCGACCAAGCTGCACAGATTGCTCCTGTAGCGACCTTCAAAGTAGGGACCCTGTTCCTGCTCGTTCGCGAGACTGTTTGAGCAGCTTCTTTCAGCTTGAGCTACGAGTAGGCCCTGAGCCAGCATGTCAATGCATGCCTAGCGTGCTAGGCCTTTACTACGGCCTTGCCAGCGCTCCTTGGAAACTCGAAATAGGTGACGGCGGCGCACATCTTCAGCTTTCATGACGACGATGCCCAGAACCTCGGAACTCCTGAGTGGGAGTGGCCCCCATACCGGGAGTCGTATTCCACTTCATCGAAGCTCGGCTTGATGAGCCCAGCCGAAGCCCTGTTTTCTGTTGCTGCTGCTCCTCAGCAGTGCTGCTCCCAGGATTCACAAGAGTGCATCTTTGCAGTGGCACGGCCTCGACAAGCAGCCCGGTTCAAAGCACTATTAAAGCAGCGTCGCAAAGCCTGGAAGGTACATAGCTTGGCAGCGGTGCCGGGTCTAGCAACTTCGTAGAGTAAGGATTCACAAGATCGCGTTTGCTGTTCCAGCAAGCTGGGAAGTATACTCCGCTGCCAGAGGTTGCCAGAGCGACTTTGCAATTTGTCCAGTCACACGCATGCAGGCCGCGGCAGCAGAAGTATAACGCGGTGCCTGCCCAGGCGCAGGGTGTCAAGTGCTACTCTCTCTCCTTGAATGCTCTGGCTGCAATGGATTTTCTGAGAAGCAAGCGGGAGCAGCGTTTTGCGTCAGGCGCTCATGGAGCTCTGCTTGGCTGAGGAGACTGATGCTCGTCCTGCAATGTGCTGCAGTCTGAACTTGCTCTGCGTCCTGGTGCGCGGTGACCATCTTCACTACATATGCCCGCAAATCACGGCGGTGTGGGCGAGCAAGAGGAAAAGACAGCTGGTGAGGTTTGTGAAATCTGAGGATATTCAATACAAGATCTTCGGATCTTATCTGAAGCCGTTTCAAGCTATTCGGGAGATCTTGCTTGCCGGGGATACCAATCGCAGCTCGGCAGCGAGTTTTCTTGCCTCCACGGAAAGTGTGGCTGCGCTCACAGCTGCTGACACCAGATGTTCTTTTTTAACTTTTTGTTCGGAGCGCATGCTGCAGAACCATTCTCTGTCAGAAGATTCAGAAGCAGCTCAAGTTTGAGTTGAAAGATGCATGGCGAGCTTGTTTTTGCTGGGTGGATCTCACCAAGCCCTTCTCGGCTGCGGGGTCTGCTTTGCAATCAGGTCAATAGTATTTATAGCAGGGTTTTCATTTTGGTGGCAGCTGTGAGGTCTTGTTGCGGAATTGACGTTTGTCCGAATCAACGACCTGGCCGCATCTCTTTCTGCATTTAGTAGCAACAATGACAATGCCAACACTACTAGCTGTAAGACTACATATCCGTATGACTCGCGCGCGCGACAGCAACAAACACACACCCACGCATCCACACACATCATGTGATGAGAGATGATATGGCATGTAGCTGGACTGGCAGAGGACACGTCAATCTCGGCAACTCGTTACAGCAACAAAGAGGGGCTTGTCTTGTACACGCAGCAAGGTAAGGCAGTCAAGCATGATGCAAACAGCATGCCACACGATGCGCTCTAGAATCGAGAATGCAAAGGGGCGGGTGGTAGTCCCATGGGGTTCGGGGCTGGCGATGCCCGCCTAAGGTGCCACCTGAGCCTCTGCACCCGCTTCTCCTGCTCGAGCCTTTCGTCGCCGTGTTCTTTGGCTTGTTTTTGCGGCAGCTTGAGAGCTTCATCAGGCGGTGTGTCCAAGCAGGCCGAAGGTCAGCAAGGTTGCTGCATGGGGCTACCATCCTTCGCAGGTATGAAAATTAATCTTGAAGCGGCCTTGGGTAGATTCTCGCGATTCGTGATGCAGTGTGATGCTTCCAGTCGGGTCCTTCGCTTCAAGCGGGGAGGAGGTGTCACAGACTACAAGGCTTGAAAGGGAGCGATCTATGGAATTCCGTGGTGGGTCGAAATACACTGAGGTTCACACGGCCTTCGTGAGACAGGAGTTACTTTAGATTTGTGATCGAGCGGTATCTGCAGTCACTCAGTCCTACCCCGGAGGCTGATCGTCGCGAATGGCGTGATGTGGCTTGGAGCTACCGGCAGCTTCAGTTGGTTGCGCTGTGTGTCTGTCAGACGAAATGATGCTCCCCCCTCTCCTAGAGCTTGGAGTCAGAATGAGCCGGCGCTTTGTTCCCAAGTCCCGCGCATTGTCAATGGCCAAGGATCGGTTTCCAGACAGACCCCGCGTATCAGGAGTGCCTATCAATGCTCACTTCTATCGTGTTGTTGCCTGAGAGCGACTTACCCTCATGTGATGGGGCCACCATGGGCCACCATACCGAACCAGGTCTCACACGCAACTTGGAGCTCTCCATAGCCCTCCCGTGCATGCAGGAACAAGGCACAGGGCAACTCAAGACTACTACCCACCGGACATCAAAAAACCAGCCTACGCATCTCTCAATTGTTGCCCCCACCTGCACTGTTTTCGGAGAGTTCAAGGCGACGGTACTGCCTGCGATCAGGACTGGCAGGGTTGGGCCTATTTCGAAGCGGCATTCGCTTCCTTTCTGTTGCTGGAGATTGCGTTCCGAATGCATCTACTGAAATGCCGGAACTTTTGGTGCGGCATAGAGCGATACTGGAATTTCTTTGCTGCTCGTCCTGAGGCATCGATTTGATTGCGTGCTTGTTTTTCCTACTTGTATCATATCACAGCAGGTACATGCTGCATGGGGAAGTTTTCCAGTACTTCGACCAAGTGGTTGAGGTCTGCAAGTTGATTCGCTGCTTGCTGACACTTCTTGCGACTGGAGTAAGGACCTTTTTCTTGGAGCGACCGGAGTCACAGACGTGGTGGTTCAGTTCAGCACCGACCAAAGGGTCGACTTTTTTGGCACATCGCTTCTTCGATTCTGTCGACTGATTCGCCTTGTACGCATCGTCAAGGCACTGGCTCATGCAAAGCTGTGTGTCCGTCGCCAAGTCTCTTTCTGCTCCGCGGCGCAGGTGTTCCGCTTGAAGTTCATGAGAGACCTGCGGCTCATGGTGAAAGGCTTGATTGCCGGGATTAAGATGCTTGGCGCAAGAGGTCGAAAGCTATGCCAAGCTTTGACACAGCATACAAAACTACTTGGCCTGCTTTTGCCAGCCAATGAAATTCAGATGGGCACTGAGTGTCACACAGCCTGAACGCTGAGAACCCTGATCTTGGCTTTCACGCTGCTGTTCTCTGTCATATACGCAGCTGGGCGCAGCTTTGGTTCCGTGCGGCTGTGCTCCATTCCGGTCTGTGGTGTGCAGTTGTTGGCTGTGAGGTGATTTCCGGGTTTGCCACTATGATGCTTGGAGGCGCTGAAGCCATCGAAAGACTGGAGCTGGAGCTGTACTTTCG
This sequence comes from Symbiodinium sp. CCMP2592, assembly GCA_905221615.1. NCBI lineage: Eukaryota > Dinophyceae > Suessiales > Symbiodiniaceae > Symbiodinium > Symbiodinium sp. CCMP2592. Next base: position 64,553 of record CAJNDT010000035.1, on the reverse strand, counting down.
GCGGCTTTACAAATTTCGGCACAGTCTTTTGCGTTCAAGTTTTGGTGAACTTTTTTGAGTCGGGTGAACAGACAGTGCATGTTCCCCTTAAAATCCAAGGACGCTGCCAGATTCCATGTTTACATGTTTCCGCTGCTTCACAGGCAACAGCATGCACATTCAAGCGCGTGGCAGCAAACACCGCAGAGAATCGCTGGGAAATGCTGTGCTGACAGGTGAGTGTGTCGACGAGTACGGCAAGCCGTTGACCCACATGCTGGCACAAGAATTTGGACACATCTTTGTTTTCAGCTATGTTTTCAGCTACATGCTGGTGGCCATGTGCTCAGACCATGACCACCCAGAGCTCCCGAGTGCCGGGTGTACCTCTTGCGACTGAGGCGATGGGAATCTTCAATGTGATCTTGGCCGTTTACGTCACTGGGATCAAACATCTCCTTGGTTTGTCGAAGATGTCACAAAGCAATCGCAGCCAGAACAGCATGTAGGTGGACAGCATGGAAACTATGAAGCATCTAGGATGGAACCTGTAGTCAAAGCGCTCAGAGTGAGATGCTACGTGCACATCGGCCAGAGACGCGAAGCAAGCAGTGTCAGTTTTCGAGGTTGACATTACGATGAAGGCGGCCAAAGAGAATGAGGCAGTTACAGCTGACCAGCATGCACGCGAGTCTATCCGCATTGCTCGGACCACACGCGAACTGCTGAAGAAGTTCGCTGCTGCGCATCTTGGATCTGCAGTATGCATCAGCATGTGCACACAGGCTTGATTTACAACGCTTGGGCAGTCAACGAAAGCGTGGCTTGCCGAAACGATGGTACGAGACAACCTTGCTGAACCTAAATTTGTGTGCACGAGTCGAATCTAAAATCCTGTTTTTGGACATTAGGGCCGGCCAAAGTGCACTTAAATGCAACTTGTGCTATGCATCGGGTTGCAGCATAGCTCGCGCTTCTTGCCGCCTCTCGCACATGCGGTTGCCTTTCAGGTACCATCTCTTTCAGGACATTGAGGAGCGTTGAGCCGAAACTTTTTCTTGTGCGTGCTTGGGCCCAGCTTCACTGTTGCTGTCTCGAGCTCGGGAGCTGGAGTTTGAAGCGTCTGTGTTGCAGGAGAGTGACATGCATAGCATCGACATCAGTCCCAATGCGGCCCTTTTCACGGATGACGAGATCCAGGAAAACATCGCCATTACCAAGGACTGCTTTCTGATCTCTGAGGGCAGGGAGTCGTCAGCCGCAGCAGCTCTTCTGCATCAGCACCAAGTGCAGAGAGTGTCAGCATCTTTCCGAGAATGCGCAGTGATGCAGTAAACAGTTTACGTTTTGGATCAGAATCTCCACCAACGAAACTAAACAGCTACTGAATGCTGTAAGTGCGAAAACCAGGATGCGGTCATGAAGTCTGCTATTCTTGCCTCGGCCATTTCGTTCAAAGACGCTTTGTGCGCTCTGCATCACAGTATGCAGGAGCTCTTCCTCCTTGTCATTCAGGCAAGCTCACACAGATTGTGCACGGAGTTAGCTCGATGATCTCTGCACGGAGTGATTGCAAGTATTGAGACCAACGTGCAAGCACTGACCAGGACCGACAAGTTCAACTGCTGATGGACGATCTGGACCTCCCCCCGGATCGAGCGAATTTGTTCGAGGTGCGAAGTCTTGCTGATGCAATGAACTTGGTGTTCTGCGTACTCGGCGAACCTCGGGATCCGTATTGTTGATGTCAAACACAGGAATCAAACTCAGAAACGGCTTCACGCGCTGGTGGCAGTGAAGCGGCACGGAGCGGCAGCACATTTCCAAATACCAGCGATTACCGAAAGCGAACTCTGAACGAGCCCACAGCGGACATGCATAACGCTGCTTTCCACAAAGTAGAGGATGTTTGCTTTGCCATAGCTGCAGCTGCATCTCTCAAAATCGTCCTTTAATCCACCGGTTTCCTTTCAGGCACACCGTGCAACAGGCCTCTCAGGTGTTTTGCAGATCGTTTCGCGGAGTTTCGAGGTAACCGCAACGGGAAGAGCCCGAGGAAAGGTTCACTCAACTCCAACTGCGATCCCTCAAACGGTTTTGTGACACATGAGCCTGTTAGACCGGACGAAACCGGATGGGGATAGGGGCCATAGGGGCCATGCAGGTGTCCACAGGTGTCCACACTATTGCGCGGATTGCTAGTGGGAAAGTTCGCTGTTGCATAAAGCGAAGTGAATAGGCAGATCAACATCGAGTCAGTGTGCAGGCGAACGGACCCACTATCCAATTCTTTCCGAGAAGGAGCTAGCTCATCGAGTTTAAGCAGGATGTGGTGTCACGAAAGAACCAAACTAAAGTCTGTTGCTTCCGGTTAGTCTCGGGCTTCTGACTGCTATTCTGTTCTGGATCATTGGCCTACTAGCGAGAGATCGGCTGTCGCGATGTTCATGTCGAGCTGTAACTTGCGAGCTTTAGGGTGGCTTTTGTACTATCTCTCTCGAAGTATCTCCTTTCGCTGATGGAAAGCGCGATAAGCAATCACGTGTGCGCATGACTCGCATGCTTGCACCGGGGAAGTGACCCCGGCCGGAGTTCTTCCAGTGTGCTCAACCAGAGCCCCTCGCAGGCCTACCTCCACGACTCGAAAACACAGATACTGGCAATGAAAGAACTTGGGAGAAGCACAAACGAACCTGCGTTTGGCTGTACTTTCAGAGTATGTGTTTTCCGGGGTCCTGGTATCTGTTGGAGCTAATTCCTGGGAAGCGGCAGAGAATTCACTGCCGAAGCTTTCAGAGTGAGAGATTCGGAGCCGTTTGCACTACGCCTCGACTCTATCCCAGTGCTTCCCAAACTGGTGCAATGCGTTTCTCCCTTTTAAAGTTTCCAGCCGCTACAAATCAAGCATGTGCGCAAAGTATTGAACTGAGTATTAAATTCATGAGATAGATGTCTAAGCCTTACTCCTCTGCCAGTCTGTCTTAACACTTCTGTCTTCATGCGGCAACTGCAAGCCCAACAGTCTGTTCGCTAGGTGATCGATGCAGACGGGAGCGGGACGCCTGGGAGCATTATGGAACAGCTTGCACGACCTTGCGACATATTCAAGCTTTGCACTGCTGTCTGTGTGTGTGTGTGAACCTCCCTAGCACATGGGAGCAGAGGGTCACTCCTGTTGGTATTTTTTCACAATACTGTCAACATGTTGATTTCACATTGGCACAGAACCACAAACACATAAGCATGTTGAGAACTTACAGCAGGGGACCACCGAGGCCTCCGGGGAGCGGTGGTCAACGAAGACCTTCCCGGAAAGCCTGTGAAAACGTACCTGCTTTTTCCACCTTCATTGCATCTGGGGCGGCCGTGCCAGCTGGTGGATGAGGAGTGGAAAAGACGACGAGGACGAGGACAACGACGACGACCTTTTCACATGCATACCACAATCACAACATGCCTCTCTTTCTTCCTCTTGCACTCGTACTCTTGGCCGAATCAGTCAGTGTGACTATCGTGGGTCATGAGACTCCTGAGCAGCGGCTTTCCGTCATGGCGCCGTGGTGTCCCTCCGAAAGGGAAACCGGTGATAAACCGGATGTTCAGCCTTCGTTCAGACCGTTCAGATCTCCCGATGCTTCTTATGATTACTTTCTCTCTCTCTGATGCCCGCATGTGAGTCTGACATGAGCGCAGATGCAGTAACCGGCGTCTAGTGCAGTAACTGGCTGCTAACGCACAGGATTACCTCGCTAGTCTGTCCTCTATTCGATCGCTCCTTTATTCTTCAGGGAATGCCAGGGCATGTGCTTCTGACATGAGTGCAGATGCAGTAACTTTCGTCTAATGCAAGTGGTTGCAGCTTCCTCCGGGAAGTAATCGGCCTCTCTTCTGCCTCTTCGACTTCTCTCAAGACAACAAGGCACCGACATCAGCAGTTCCTACATGCAACCTTCGTTGAGCGTTGCGTGAATACACACCACAGGCACAACCCCAACACACCAAGCGCCACTCACCTGGCACTGTTGCAGTGGACAACAGGCGTCACAAGCACAATTGCAGTTGTCAGCAGTTCCAGCACGCAACCTTGGTTGAGCCTTGCTTGAAAACAAACCACAGTCACAACATCAACACACACTTCGTTGGCGGTCCACGCCTTCTGAAGGAATGAAGACAGGAACACCTGTCTGCCAGTGACCACGGCTGGTCACTTGACACAACTCACTGTGCAAGACACCACCACAATACAACATGCCACAGTGCTTGCCTTTGTCGCCCCTGTGTGGGGCTGCGTGTGTGTGTGAACCTCCCTAGCACATGGGAGCAGAGGGTCACTCCTGTTGGTATTTTTTCACAATACTGTCAACATGTTGATTTCACATTGGCACAGAACCACAAACACGTAAGCATGTTGAGAACTTACAGCAGGGGACCACCGAGGCCTCCGGGGAGCGGTGGTCAACGAAGACCTTCCCGGAAAGCCTGTGAAAACGTACCTGCTTTTTCCACCTTCATTGCATCTGGGGCGGCCGTGCCAGCTGGTGGATGAGGAGTGGAAAAGACGACGAGGACGAGGACAACGACGACGACCTTTTCACATGCATACCACAATCACAACATGCCTCTCTTTCTTCCTCTTGCACTCGTACTCTTGGCCGAATCAGTCAGTGTGTGTGTACGTCTGTGGCAGTTTTTGCGTTGCACGTCCGAGGACGCTGCACATAGCGGAGCTGGTCCACGGCCTGCTCAAAATCCGTGGAGAGGTCACCAAGAGCGACACGGTCGCTGCTCTGCTTGCGACAAAGGCTGTGCAGGCAGCAGAGCAGGAAAACTTCTTTTGTTTATGTTTTGTTACTCTGGCCACGTGTCCTTGGGCAGGCGATGCTCAGCGAGATACACAAAGAGGTGGAAAGCACTCGCGAGAACCTTCGATCCGAGATGGGTTCCTTGGCTTTGTGGCTGTATACTCCCAATGCGACTTCGACATGAGCCCAGCGCTGTCACGGGATGAATTGATTCAAGCCGACAGACTCCTTAGGCTCTTGTGAGATCGGAACTTTTTCTGGTCCCGGTCACTGCCAAGGCAACCATTTCCATGACTTCAAGAAGAAGCTCCGTCGCTTGGCGAGCGGTTCTTGGTGCGCAGCATCCTTGTGAGAGTTCGCAAAAGCTCTAGCATCACCAGCACAGGAAAGATTGTCCTTGCAGCCCCAAACAGCACTGCCGGCATCCGACGTCCGGAGCCAACGAGGCACGTACTCCGCGGCTGTGCAGAATCTAGACGAATCATCGGAAGAAGCATCACGGAATCACAGTGAGTGCAGCGGACCGATCTAGACCTTGGGTTCGAACGACAGGGAGGACGAGCACGCATGTGGGCTCACCGCACCACAAACAGTCCTACGTGCGCGGGGCGGGGGCAGTGGGGGGCCGCGCTTCGGACTTTGTGGAGAGTCCGTCACGGATGTCTGGTATAGAGTCAGAAGCCAGTTTGCAGGAAGCCTCGGCCTCTGCCAATTGGTCACCTGCAAGTTCCGCGCAGACCGGACATGCTCTTGGGCGGCTCTGATGTTGCAGGTTGCCATACTTATTGTACCAGACAGGCATTGCAGGATTTGGGGAGGGGGCGAATTGGTTCGCTAGTAGACTGAGCTCATGCTTTCCAGAACAATTCGCTGGCCATCGATTGCGGGCGAAAACTTCCACAGATGCCGACGACTGAGGATTCCCGAAGTCTTGGACGCAGATCCTCCCCCCTAGCTGCCTCGTTGCAAGTCTTCTCGAATGAGAGACCCAAGTGCTTTGAATATTTTTTCAGAAAGAACAGCAGCTTGAAAATGCTTTTCAAGTTTAGCCAGATCCAACAGAGCTTGGAGATGCTGGTCCAGCGTTGTAACATCCGGCATTTGCCGGGCAGCAGCAGCTGCTGGCTTTTGCCGTGGTTTTGCTCTGTGGTCAAACCCAGACCCATCGGGCACCGCACCGCAGCCGCAGCACCCAAAGGGTCAACGATCGGTGCGAGCGAGATCTGTGCAGAAAAAGAGCGCCTGATCGGCGAGAACCGTTCCGCACATCCCTGCGCCCTCCGTGTATCGGAGATGGTCGTGACGACGCCCTGCCATAGGCTCCCATTGTCCATTTTTGGATGGCAGCATTTTCCCGGCCACCCGAGTCCGGATCCCAGACCCTGTGACACTTGCGACGTTTAGCAACGCTTGGTGTTGCGTGGCTTTCCCTCACTTGCTGCTTGCATGTGGTCGACCATCACACAGATTTCATCGAAGCGCAAGCCATTTACACTTCCAGGTTCTGCCTGCGCTGGGTGGATTTACCTTATCTTCCTGGGCGGACTCTTGTGTGACTCGGCAGAAGTACGCATTAGTTCACTGCACCTCTGGTTGATGACCGCTCCGTTGAGTTGCTTGGTTTGCGCTTGTGCGTGCAAGTGTCCGTCCACGAGATGCCTACAGTAGTGAAAGCTAGAAAGCTGGCAGCTTGCAGCATGCCCCTGTCCTTGCTTGAAGCCCTTTCTGCTCAAGGCTTTGGAGTTCTTCGAGGGCTTCTTGTTCGAGCACCGTCGAAGCACAACTCAGTGAGCTGCCCCAAGTTTGGTCATGCTTAGTGCACAAAGCCTTAGAATGCTCTTCAAAGCAATTCTTCACCAGCTGGAATCCTGTTACAGAACAGGGCCAGGCTTGCGAGCAGCTTGTCAGTCATGCTGCTCGCTGTTTGAGAGTGCACTTGCAAGCACTTGCTTTCGAAATTGAGTGTTCTCAGTCGTATTAGATATTTGCTGTCGAAGGTTTTTCCTCGCAAGAAATAGGCCACCAGGCAGATAATGTCTTGCGGCGAGCCTCCACGCTGGCTTGTCGAAGATGGCGGGGTCCAGCCGGGTTGTGATTGCATCGTTCCATTCGTTGCTGCTTCAGGAGGGCTGGAATGCAAGGCCTTTCAGTGTTCCGTCCTTCGACAAGTCAAGGTGTTCTTCGCAGGCTTGAAGGCTCAGCCAGTTTGATGGTGGATTCTTGGCTGAACTCGTATTCGTGGGACTTGACATCAATCTTTTGTGTCGCGTGTTCCTTGCTCTTACATGCTTTTACCATCTTCAATTTGTGGTTGTCGCGAGAGGCACCCGACCCCCAAGCGGCTGACGCCCAGTGCACAGTCCAGCCCGGTTCATGCGCCTGCACCCAGACAGCGAATCCCAACGAGCCCCAGGTTTCTCGAGCAAGCCAAACTCGGTTTGTGTTTGTCGAGTATGAGTCCGGGGTTGCTGCGTTCCATATCGGCCGCACAAATCCCAAGGCATGCCCGACCGAGCAATGCAAGAACTGCCCAGGATGCTTGTTGATCTGATCGCACCGGCACGAGTCTGTGGCAGACAGTTCTATTATTTGAGGACCTCATGGGCAAACCCAAGCCGAACACAAAGTGAGACAAAGAAACTTGGAGCAGACGGCTCGGAAGAATCCTCCTGCACGAGCCAATGAGGGCGGCGAGATGACTGATTTCACCAATGCCATGGCTGAAAGTTCAGGAACCGAGAAGAGCAAGCAACGCTATCTCAGGGTTCTGAACGCAAACGCTCTGATGGTCTTGCTTCTGCGGGACGGAAGGCGTTTTTGAATGCTTCAACATAATATGGCACTTGATTCCTTGCAGACACCTGAAATGGAAATGCTTCTCGAGAACTGTTGTTTGCAGAGATGCACGAAGAGTCCGCGCAGCCACTCTGCTCCACCTCTTCCAAGTCTCCTCAAAAGCTCACCATGGCTCCAAAGCCCGCTGAGAAGACGGACTGCCGCCAATCGTTTTGAAGTGCTTCTGCAAGAGAATTGGCAAGCGCCTTGCATCGCAGGAAGCCAAGAAGAAGCCAGTCGGAGCCTTACTATCTGTTTCTGTCTTGGGTGCAAGCTTCCGCTGTACCAGTTCACCGAGAACTCAAGATGGACCCTCGTGTCGATTTTCCACGTGTCGAAACCCCTGCTAGGTGTGTCAGTTGAGGCCATGTGAGGTCTCTGTTCTCCGTGTTGTGTGACACCATTGCCCATCAGTATGCCAGGACTGCATGTGCATTGCGTGCGCGCACACAAACACCGCAGGGGTTGTGTCTCGGAGTCCTCCATCCACCCAGGTCGCGGAGAAGAAGGCAAAGGCGGAGCCAAAGAAGCCAGAGGCGTCTCACAGACACAGCGTCCGAATGCCCGAACGAGTCGAAGTGACTCGCAGCTGCTAGGAGGAGAAGAAGCGAAAGGCTGAGGAGCCGCCGGCCGAGGAGCCGCCGAAAAAGGAGGCCAAGGCGATGGGATCCGGGACAACGGGACATCCTTGCAGCCTTGCAAGTTCTGAAGCTCCCCTTTTTGAAGCCAAAGCCGGTCTTATGCCTGCGTCAGATGACCAAGTCTCCACTTGCACTTGGTCCCTCTGCTTGCCGCTTGCGCTGCAGGATGAGTTCGAGGAGGAAGAGGACCGATGACCTCCTGACTCGCGTGGCGGGTGGATGGTTAACGAACGGGCCACGCTGGCAGTTCAACCCTGAAGATGTAACTCCATCAGCAAACCCAGGACGACGTCGTGGACAAGAAGCCCAAGATAAAGACGCTTGGCTTAAAGGTGGACGTACCCGCAGATCTGTTGCGAGGGCTAGTGACTTCTCATACCCGTGAATGCGCTGGGGATCCTGCTGCATTCCCAGGTCGGACGTGGAATTCTTGACGCCAGATCTTACGCTGGATTCATTGCCGTGCATGGGCAACAAGGCATGAGTACGAGAGACGCACGTTGTTTGCACATGCAACACCGTGCTCGCATCCTGTGGTGGGTTGAGAGGTTCTGATGTCCATCAATGAAGGTGGACTCCAGCGGCGTGACTGCACTGAGATAATGCAGTGCCACGAGTTTTCATGAACCCCGCACGCCCAACAGGATGCGATAAGTCGTAGCACAGACCTTTCCTTCTGTCTGCTCTATTGCATCTCGAATCACCGGCTCCGTTTTCAGCTGTGTCGCTCTCTCTCTCTGTCCCTGACCTCTCTGTCACTCTGTCTCGTTCTATGTCCCTCCCTACTGGTCGGGGCATGAAAGGTGCGTCGGATACCCGTGGGAAGGTTGTGTGTCCTGGTTGGAACACGAGGAGCGTGAGTTGGTTCGGGAACGGCAGCGATCTGTGTCTTTTTCTTTGGGTGAAATATCTCCGAGTTCAAAGAGTCTTGCACCATTTTGATGGCTGTGCGTCCTGAGCCTTTGCTCAAAGTTTCATTCAGGCACGAGAAAGAGATACAGAGATGAACCTAAGCCATGATTGCGACGTCCTTGCTGCGATGCAGGTACATGATCTCAGGCGCCCGCGCCAACGTCGGGTTGAAGTCTGGCCGCCACATGTTCGAGGCCCGACCCTTGGGCCCCAGCTAGGCGCAGTGATGAAGTCATGGCCTGGCAAAGACATGTGGATGTCGCAACGCAGTTCAAGATCGTGGAGACCTACCACACGACCGTGGCTTGGTCCATAAGATGAGGGCGAAGGCGCCTGAAAGCAGAACTGCAGAAGATTCGTGCAGTATCAGTTCCTGTGTCCATCAGTCTGATAACACCACATGATACCATGCAGTTTCAAGCACTCTGGGACTTGCTTTGTAGCCCGACATTGCATGACCGAGGAAACCTATAACAGCAGATTGAAGCAGATGAGGCCCGGACTGCCGTCAGCAGCATCGTTGGCCTTAGTACATCAACTTTGAAACCACAGGGAGCATCTTTTTGTTTGTGGTCGGCTGTGATGCTTTGCGGCCTCCGGCAGATTCCGTTCAGTCATCGACAGGCAACTGGTGCGAGTGGGCTTCTCCACAGCAGGCTCCCCGCTGGTGCTTGGTGAGTCTGATGCCCCGTGGCTGCAATCTGCAAACCGAACAGCGCCTCGGTGTCGCTTCTGCATGGCCTGGAATCCAAGACCGCAGTGTTCTTCGACAACGAGGGCAATTACTGCACTGGGAAGACTCGAACTCCTCGGGTGGTGCAGAAATTTGCCCGTGACCAGGCTCGGAGCACGCATCGAAGATGCTCAGTCAATGCTGTGGTGTTTGACGCAGAAATAGATCAAAAGCTACCCCTACTTGTGGCTGTGACAGGGCATGGCTGTGGTTCTGAACCTGGATCCGAAGAGTCCTCATGCGAACACAGCGCCTTGGACAGCAACAAAGCGGTCCGTGGAAAGTGCGCCGAAGGCCTTGCAGTAGTGCTTGAAGTGCTGTGCCGATTCTGCTCCACATCAATGTTGTGCCACGCTGAGATCAGCCTCTTCACAAATGGCGTCCGCGCCTGCAAGCCCCAGAAGCTTCCGGAGCGCCTGCAGCTTGTAGGTTGCTTTGCGCATGCCAGAACCCAGAACAGGCCAGCTTGGCCCAGGATTCATCACGATGTTGGGAGCTTGTGAGAGAGCTAGTCAAGTTTTGTCAATCACGGCAGCTGTAGTTCAAGCCACTCTCGGACACCGATCACTTTGCTGCGTCGTTTCCGCTTTCGTAGGAGAGAGGTCTTGGAATCGAGTCAGTGCCGAGCGCATGGAACACATTGTTAGATGTTTTATAGCAACAGGCCTGCTGTGTTTTCCGACCTGCGAACTCAGATTCGAGACGGATTGCCCCTCACCCAGTTGGTTAGAAACCGATCCTCATATCTCAGATACCAGGTCACATGCAGTGGACGTTAATCTGATGTCCATGAGCAACAGCCATTCGGCATCTTCTAACATGAGCCATGGATGGGGCGCGCATCCTCTACCTTTGTGTGTCGCTCTCCGGCTCATGCAGTCCGACAAATTAAGCAGCCCGGCAGAAACTGCTCCGCGCTGTCTTTGTCAGAAGTACGGCTGGGAATTCTGCGGCTACATGGCTTGCTAAGTGGGTTACTTGTTCATCAAGCCTTCCATGCAGAGGGAAAGTGTCCGGCTTGCCCTGGTTTCGAGGTCTGCATCGTCGTGGAGGGAAGCCCTGCAAATCCTCGGTCAGGCACGGTTCGTGAGTATTGAAATTCTTAAGTTCCGAATGTGACAGGGCGTGCTCTTCAGATATTGACAGTCGCATGGGATGCCGATGACTAGTTTTAGTTGAACCTGTTGACTTGTAGTTCAGGTTGCTGGCACCACATGCCATTGCACCGGTCTGTCGCTAGACTCGGAGACTGCACCTGCCCCAGGTGGATGAACAGCATCTTAATGCCTCCCGGCTTGCAAACACATGAAGTGCTTAGTTTCTGCAACGAATTTGGACCTTGGAGCAAGGTCATCGTGGTCGGAGCGGCAATTGGAAAATGCTGCTCGTAGAGAAGCTTCGTGTTTGTGGGCAGTACAGCTAGCACTAGGATGGACTAGGACTAGAATGGGGAAGACTAAGCCACGTACGCTGCCTCGCAGGTGCGAAGAGTGCCAGGTGGCAATGTGCTCTGCTCCTACTGGCGCAGTTGGAGAAGACCCAATTGCGAAGCGACGCCGTAGCCTGCAGCTCCTGTATCAATGCGCCCTGATCCAATTCATCCCTAGATGGTTCGGAAGAGCTGTAGATTGCAATGCACTGCCAGCCTCGGGCATGTTGCTAAGGCGTGCGCAAAGGCGGAACAATGGCAGGTGGCCCTGCAGGTTCTCTCACATGCGGAGTCCACTCAGGTGGAAGCAGACTCTTGCCGGCAAGCAGCAAGTAGGCGGTCAGTCATGTCCCCTCTCGAGAGACTGGTTTCATGAAGCAGCCGCCGGTGCAGCAGCTAAAGCCTGAAATCGCCAATTTCGCCTCATGATCTCTGGTCAGTTCGTTTGGGTAAGGGGCCAACACTTCTTTTGGTGATGGTTCTAGACGAGGAAGGGTACTTCGCGACACTCAATTTTGCTCGATGGACATGACCACGGGTACAAGCTGGGTTGAGCCCGGATGACCTCAGGCATTCTCATTGACCATCTGGTTTGCGTGTGTGTGTGTGTGTGTGTGTGTGTGTGTGTGTGTGTGTGTGTGTGTGTGTGCGTGTGACTTCGGATCTGTCACAAAAAGTCCCAGGTGAAGCAGGTGACAGGTAGGTACAACGGACTACAACGGCCAGAGCAAGAATTTCAATCAGGCCTCCTGCCAGCCGACCCCCAGCGTGTCGCTTCCAGGACTCCGTGCTGTACGGCAGCGCAATCTCTAGTTGCGCCGCTGCACGAATCTGGCACCAAGCCCTCGTGCCTCGGAGTCCTTAGCGTCCACTCTTTGGTCGAGGGACGCATCGGAACGTCCCGGGCTCCGGGCTGTAGCCTTCGGCTGTGCAGCCAATGCAGCTCTTAAGGCGCTGTTCTCAAAGTTGCAAGCGCGCTCACTGGAGCCCGGGACCATGACGACTTCCTCAGCGATCGCAGCTTGTGACAGGCGCTCGCAGTGAATAGGAGCAAACAGAGCCAGAGCCCAGAGTCCTGCTGGGAAGGTGTGGCGAGTGGGAAGCTGCATTGGCACTCTTCGCCGCTGTTCAGAGCACGGACCCGGAGCTGAGCGTCTTCAACGCAGTCATCAGCGCCTGCGGCAGCGCCTCCCGTTGGTCTCAGGCCACAGCTCTGCTCTCGGAACCTGGGCAGCACATGCAGCACGCGGGTGGGGGCGGGGTGGTGATTTCAGTGACTGCGAAAGCTCAGCACACAGGACATCATAAAAGCAGAAGCATCAGAGAAATGCGGGATCTGCACAGCTTGCTTCCGGCCCACAAGCGACAGGGCCATGGTGCATCTCAGTGTGCCTGTAGGTATCCGAGTTAAGCTGCCAAGGATCTGCAGCATAGACGGCTCACTGCAGATGTGATTACCTACAACGCCGTCATCAGCGCTCTTGGCAGTGTTCCTCAGCGTTCACATTGGATTCCATCCTCAGCCACGGCACTTTGCATATTTCGGATTCGATCGCTCCACGTTCATCGGTTCAAGTTTGAAAGAGCCTTATGGTGTGTGTTGGCAAATAGTTCAGCAGCTGGTGGCTGCAGGCTCATTTATGGCAGACCGCGTTGCAGATGTTCGGTGACCTTGAGGCGAAACTCAGAGCCTTGTGAGGTTCCTTATTTTGTCGTTCGTGCGGTGTGTGAGCGCGCTTGCACGTTCCGAGCCGGATCCCTTCTCGTCCGGCTCTGGTCAGGGTTGTGTCCACTTGCAGGCCATCTCCGTGAGTCCAGATCGATACAGCCACGCGGCATTGATCGCCGCTTATGATCGAGCAAGTCACTGGCAACGAGCGTGCCGGCTCCTGGCATCATTGGATCAAACGTCCGGAGAGAAAGATTCCGTCATTTTCAATGCCGCCATCAATGCATGTGCTACGTGTGAGCAGTGGCAGCAGTCTCTGCATCTGCCGCTTGGCGATGTCGGAGGTCATGGCGTAAAGCAGTCGTCATGCAAGTTGCTCCAGCGGCGACGAGTGGATAGTCTCGGTGCCAATCAAATCCAAGGCTTTCAGACATGAGATTGAGCAGATTGCCGCTGTCCATGGAGACTCAGCTCAGTTTAGATTCGGGCTGTGCTTGCGCTTGCTGGCCATTGCTCTACTCGAGGCGACCTTCTACGGAGCGCTTATCGCTTGCGCTGCAGGCGGCAGATGGCAGCATTCTCTGCAGCTGCTGTGCGAGGCGGGAGTAGACGAGTGCCGAGCACCCGTGGTGGGAATGGCGCTTCGTGTGAAAGTGCTGTAAGATGCTGTAAGGTGGAGACGACAAAAGCTGCCGGTAACTTGATGTTGTGGAACCAGGCCCCGCGCGCATAGCTTGCACCCGGGGCTCCTGTATGGCCACAGAGCTTCTTCGGTGGAGTGGAGTTGTGTTGGCACGACAGTGCGATCTTTACCTTTGCATACCTGACTCCAGTGCCATGTCGTGAGTGGTCAGTGTCTGTGCAGTCAGGTCCTCCTGGCCTGTCAACGCGGTGCAGCATGGAGTTCTGCGCTGGCACTCGTCCACACTCTCGACGAAACCTGTGGTGCCGGTTCGACAGATGCCAGGCTTCGCGAGCTTGGTGCTTGTCCGAGCTAAGAGCCAGCTGAAGGAGCATGCCATAGCCGCATTGCACATGTGCAAGACTGGGAGGTTGCGACGCGATAGTCTTTATGCGTTCGTGTGTGTGTGTGTGTGTACAGATCTGTGCGCCTTCACGTCGTGTTGTCTTATGTTGTCTTAGCCTGTGCAGGGCATACGCCGGAGTTCTCAACAGCTGCGTACGTCGTGGACTTTGGCAGCACGGCGCTTCGATCTTGGCGGACTGCAGTGGCTTTCGGGTCACCTTGGATCTTACTGCACATTCAGAAAGCATTAATGCATGCCATCGGGCGCAGCAGTGGCAGCTCGCTGTCGATATGATGCATGCGGTCCATCAGAACTCGCTTCAGTTCGATGTGATGCTATGCAACACGGCAATCAGCATTTGTGAAACTGGCCGCCGCTGGAGACATGCGGTGTATGTCTTCGAATCCATGGAGAAGATGTCCTTTGACGTAGATGTGGTGACCATCACGTCCGCCATGAGTGCATGTGAACGTAGTGGTCGATGGCAGATTGCCTTGGCTTATTTCCAAGAGATCCAGAAGAGACGCCTGGAGCCAAATGGCTTGACCTACCACACGCTCATCTCCGCGTGTTCTGAACACACGGAGTGGGCACTGCGGCTGCTGCAAGACATGGCCAACCAGGCCATGGAAGGCGTTGTCATGGTATTTAATGATGCCATCTCCCAATTTGGGCAGACCGGGCGCTGGAGGCAAGCTCTGATGTGTTCCGACAACCTGACATGCCACGGTTTGCAGCTCGACGGTGTGACCTACATCTCTCGTACGAGTGCGCTTGCAAGAGCCGATCGCTGGCAGGATGCCCTGGGGCAACTGAAGACGCTGAGAGCCTGCAAGCTCGAGGTTGACTTTGAAACCAAAGCCAGCAATGCGGCTCTGAGCGCGTGTTCAAAGCACCTGTGGCCGTACGCGCTGGCTTTGTTTCAGCAGATGGAGCGGCAGCGGCTCAGCAGCACCGTCACCTACGCCACCCTGATGCAACTCTGCGAGCACAATGGGCACTGGGAGATCTCTCTTTCGCTCCTTCAGCAGCTTGACGAGAGCCCCTTCCATGCAACTATCCGATAGTAGCACTCAATTGAAACATGTCGTATCTGTTAGAGGAGTTGAGTCAACATGAACACCACTCAGCATGGCGATGTACGTTCCTCGCAAAGACGATCGATGGGTTGAAAGCTGGTGCTGTTGTCGGAGGGGGTCGTGGTGGTGCTGGTCCTCCCGCCTCTCCTCTCCTCCCCCGCCTCCTCTGCTGCAGCTCTGCTGAGCTGCTCCTTGGTGGCGGGCTGCTTCTGCTGCTCCAAAACCGTCGTATCAACCAACCTACCATGCCACTGCCACCTGTCTTGCCAACGCTGCCGCCACCACCTCCACCGTCAGCGGCATGTTTGAAGCCACTTATCAACATCATCACAACTGAGTCGCTGAATTACGTAACGTTGGTTCATCGCCGGACAACTCCGTCACGACGTGAGCTATAATTCCATTGGTCTTCGTTGCAAATGCTGTTAATTTGATTCGTGAAGCACCAGGACATTACAGAAAGCCCAGAATCTCACGAGACATTTCGAGGCTAAGGGGCTTGAGGCCATGGTCTTGCACCGCTGTTCCTGAAAACTAGGAATCTCATTGTCTTGCACCCTTCAGATGGTGCTTTGCGAAGTCGGAAATGCCAGGAAGCAGCACTGCGCAGCTTGCAGAAGAGAGGCACGAAGAAGCGCAAGTTGCACAACGGTCGACAAAGAAGTGCAGCACAAGGCATGAAGCACCCCAACATACAGGTCCCAGGTATTCAAACTCACGCATCAAGCTAGAGATGCACATCGGGAGACGGTACGCAAAGCCGCAACCCGCTACCGTAGGAGTACGTGAATGCCGCAAGCAACAGGTCCACTAATCATCAGATTAACATCGCAGGGGTGGCCTGCCTCTCTCGGCTGTATGTAAGGTTGAATTTGCAGCATGGCGTTATTGCTGTTAGCTGTCAGTGTGGGTGCTGCTGCTGGAGTTTCCTTGTGGTGCTGTTGTGATTTTTCAGTGCTGGCTACTGGGTGTGCTTGCTTTAAGACCGCTTCAAGTTGGCCACACGCCTCCAATGTCTGAAGTGGTTGTCACTTGTAGTTGCGGTTTGTTTGTGCCATCTGTGTCTTAGCGAAGAAGCCTGCTAACCCGGGTGTGACAGCTTGGTGGGAATGGGGTGGCGGGGAGAGGGATCTTAGATCCCAGCCAGCCAGGGCAAGAAAGGACAATAGACTGAGCTGGTTTCATCACTCGACCCAACTATGGACTTCGCAGACTGTTGACAAGGCAGCAGCCTTCAGTTTGACAGTGCGGTCCTCAATGCTGCGCTTGGCAATTGCGCGGCTGCACGGGCATGGCAGGTCTGCTGCCCAAAAGGGTAGATTCTAGGATTCTAGGCCACCGTGATGCAAGAGTCGAAATGGCTCGATACTTCTCTCGGAACGAATTCTGTGAAACTTGTCCTCGGAAACCTGTCTGCTTCCCTTCGTCAGCTGGCACTGGACCTGGTTTACCGGTGCGGCGCGCAGATACCAGGCCGGCCTGGGCTCTCTCGGTTCAACCTTGCCTTGAAAATTTTTCGGGCCTCTCCCTTTCTGCAGGTGACGTGATTACCTTCAACCAGGTGCTTCGAAATTTGGATGGCCATTGGGAGATGGTGCTCGCAACATTGGCAGCGATGGAGGAGCGTGCTTTGAACAAGGCGCTCCGACTGAAACCCGCAAAGCTGCGCTGTCTTGGTGGGATGTAGTATTCATGTAGGTCTTCCTTGACGCCGTTAAGCTTGATGACGGACAGTCGCAGTCTCATGGCAAGCGGACCTCGTCCCAACAACTTCCGTGCACTTCTCCAGATCAAGATGGATAGCGCACCAACAGGTTTGTGTTTGCCAGCAGCACCCAAAGTTCACTGGAGCTGGCTCACACTTGCAGCTTGTGCCGAACCCCCCGCCCCTCACATCCTGGAATCCTTTTCCCCGCTTCTCCATAACTTGTTCAAGCCCCAGCCAACGTCAGCGCTAAAGCACAGCAGACAGTTGCATGTTCTTTGCAAACGGGGTGATGACGAGGACCTTCGAAGCTATGGGATAGCTATGAATTCCCTCATCTCTGCCAGCGCGTGGATCCATGGCGAAATTAGTAGGTTGGAGGATCTTGCCGGGCCGGGAGGCTGGCGGCTGGAGATAAAGTGGATGTGTCTTTCGCTCCTGGCGCATGAGGCCACGGGCTCTGGAGCTCTTCGGGGAGCTCCGCACCAGGCAGATGCGGCCAGACAAAGGCAGGTGCAGGCTCGCGGGGCTCGCAGGCTCACCTGATCTCGTCCAGTGCTCGAGGCATCTACGACGCGCTGATCCCCTTGGCCTTTAGGGTGGGTGTGACAGCAACTTGAAGCCTGAAGGCAGTTCTCTAGGCAACCTGCAGAATTCGTGAATGCGCGTCCCAGATTCTCACCACAAGTTGCAGCGTTGCAGCTTTCAGAAGTCTCCTGCCCTGAAGGGGCGCGTGGGTCAAAACTTGTGTGCCAAGACTGCCATGGAATGTCAACACAGGAAGGTCAAGGTGGTCCGTGTGTTGATTGCAGGAGAACCTGATTGGCAAACCTCTGCCTCAAGCTCAGCGGAGATCCCGAGTGAACTTGGGCTCCCTTCACTAAGTTCGCAATGTTCGCATGACTGCATGAACAGACTTATCTGCATCCGACCTGCCCAGGTTCCCTCACATCAGCTACCGTCACATGACGCTCGGCGTCAATGTCCCTGCCACGTAAGCTTGTTTGTTTTCCACGTTTCTTTCATCCCTTCCAGGGCTCCGGCAAAGTTGAGGGGTGTGGCTGCGTCTCTTTTGAGTATGCCTTAGGGGTGACGCTGTCTTTTCCTTGTTCATGCTGTCAGATGACCTGTGTCCTTCCTGCTGCTCAGGAGCGTCATGGTGAACATGGGCAAGAAGCCGGCCTGCAGCCAAGAGACTGAAAGCAGCCTTTAAATCTCGAATAACTTACTGAAGTATATTCAGGGTAACGGCTCCACTGCTTTACATACATGTGCTTTCTGAGCAGACATGTGGACAGTGTTTACAGACTTTGCGCCTGCTCCTTGGCGCCTGCCAAGTTCACGAAGATGCCCTTCGTCTGCCGAATGGTTGCTGATGCAGCGTAACCTGACTGCAGGTCCTGGCTATTGTATCGGGAACGTTTCTCGTCGTCCGTCTCAGCCCTGCCGGAAGCAGCAGGGGTTCGGGGAAACCCTGGAAAGCCCGACTTGCAGCACAAAAGCCAAAACATTCTCAAAGTTGGCGGAGGATATCGAATTTTGGCACCTGCACTGCGGCTGGGGTGGTGAAGGATGTAGAGGGAGGCAACAGGGGATCCCGGTACAAGCCTCTGGGCAGCGAACTGACATAAGCTTCCTCCCCGGAGTATGTCCGACAGAGTGACAGGCGACAGTTGCTTTTGGAGGCTGATACTTCATGCTTCTGCTTCTCTATATTCATATTTCAAGCAAGCAACTGTGGATTTCTCCTTGCAAACACTATGTTTTGTTGCAGGTGTATTCATGTCTTGTGTGGTAAGCCTCTGAGCGGTCCAGACCGCCATCGGCATGCATGATTGTAAAGGCTCGCGAAGTCGTTTTGATTTGTATTCACTTCGTCGCTGGGTTGGGAGATGCAGCCAGTTCTTTCACCGTGCACCACCCTGCATTGCTGAGGACATCCGACAGCAAGGTGGAGACCCCACCCAAGGCAGGTCTTGTGTCTGGAGCAGTTAAAGAAGACACGACTGGCCCTGGCCGACTGCAGGATGGCAAGTGCGAGGTGGTCATGCCCGTGGCCTTTCCAGACGAAGGCCACCCGCCGTCCGCCTGCGGTCTGTGTGGCCTCAGGGCTTGGGGTCCGTTTCTCGGAGTCAATGCTTATCCACCGACTGGTAGAACACTGTGGCAAAGAAAATCTTGGCTCCCGCCCTTTCAGTAAACCCCGCAGTGTATGCCACATCTTACACTCAGCAACGCCTCCATTGCACCGTTCCTGAAAACCTATTGCCAACAGCACCACGGTGCACTAAGTGACCACAGGCCCTCGGCTTCGGAGTAAGCTTCGGCCTCATGCTCAAAGGCACTTTCGACTGGCTGGACAGCTTCCTGGAAGACAAGCCTACCTACACGGAGCTCAGTGACAGGCATGCAAGAACGCAGATGCAGCTTGCAGTTGTTACTCGTACGTTTCCGGGAACTTGGCCGCAGGCGGATCCAGGAGTGGGCAGTGACTTCCGGCCTTCCGCGGCCAAAGGTGGGCCCACAGGCACAGCGTCGCGGCATCAGCGTATGTCCCGGGCAGTGATCAGATGTGGGGCAACGTGTCAATCTCTGCACACCGCTGTGTCTCTGTTGCGCCCCCTTGAAGATTTAAACTAATTTCAGTTGTGAGTCAGTGCGCAGAAGCTTTGCACGAGGCGTCAAATGACAAGCCATACTACATGTACGGCCTGCCGAGCCTGGACGACATGAGCACGCAGAAGGCAGTCTGACGCAAATCGTGGGTGCGGTCGCCAATCCCCAAACTTAAAATTCGAGCGTGGCGCAGTGTGCCTGGAGTACATGAGACTATAATTCTGCCACAAGGGGGACTTGGGTGGGCGGGGAGGTGATCCTAGCAGCTGTCGAGCTTGTTGTCCTGGTGACCAGCCGGTTCTTTCCGTCATCACGCTCGCGGTGCCGGTTGGATCTCGTTCGCAGGGTTGTGGAAGGCTAGTCTAGGGGTTGTCGGCTCGGTGGCCTAGCAAGAGCCACCACCTACGATGTGAAGTTGTGTTGTGCGTATGCAGGTGGTGTCTATGCTGGCACCCATGCAGCCCCGCAATTACGTCGTGATGGAGGCCAGTGTCGGTTTGAGTTATCATTGACGTATCATGCTTGGAGCAGCTTTGCAGGATCCAACAGGTGACGTTCGTGCAACGATTTCAATGTCTAAGGTTTCGGATCAGCAAGAGTAACAGCAAAACAAAAGACTACACATTTAGCTCTTCTTGGTTGAGCGCAGGGGCCCTTGCAAATGAGGAAAACATGTACATCCAAAGCATGCTCCGTCAGACGAAATGTTAATGTAGATTCAGCGCTCAAGCTATGTGCTGCTCACAGGTCAAGTCCAACCTCATCAAAGAGGACATGGGTGCCATGCAGTCAGAGTGCTCACATCGCCAAAATAGTTTGCATATTTCCTGCGTTCGAATTCCGTCTCAGCAAGTTTCCTCCATGCCCTCAGCAGGAGCGCGCGCAGGTCTTGAAGCGCTTCCCTTCGACACACTTCAAGAAGGCCGGAGCCCCGGACTTCGCATCGCCTTGTGGGACAGCGCATTCAACGGTAAGCCTTCCTTGAGTTCTCCTGCTGTAATGTTGAGCAGATGCATCGTGGGGTTCATTTTGCTGGCTGATGCAGACCTCCAAGCGGAAGCCTGCCAAGATCTGCCAAGGTGGCCTACGTTGTGATGGGGGAGCCTGGCCAGGCAAGGGAAGGGACGGGAGTGAAACGTCGCGAAGGAAGCACTGAGAGCACTGGGAGGCTGCAAATAACGTGTTACTGCGCCGCGCCGGGCTTCGTCTGAATACCTGAACGTATTCATCAGGACTACAAGGCCAGAGTCCGCAACAAAATCCTGAAGATCAAGCAGGACAAGGCTGACTCTACCTGGAGAATCAAGAAGGCAGGGACGGGCAACTTACATCTGTAGAAGTGCGGCAGAGCACCTGCTCCCTTGAGTGTGTCTTTATCCACCCCCCAAACTGCCAGGCACAGCAAGAGCAGAAGAAGAGAATGATCCAGCGACAAAAGGACCTGGAAGCGAAGAAGAAGGAGGTCTTCGGATTTTGTCAGAGATGAGTCATCAATTCGAGCAGTGGTCATGCCATGCACAATCCAGCCATGGGATGTTGGCAGTTGGCACTGGGTTCTGGAGCCAGGCAGAAGATGCGAAGAAGAAGCTGGAAGAGGAGGCGAACAAAACCGAGCAGGACTGAGGGCTCTGGAACCTTAGTAGCCTTCACACAATCAAAGAAATCAAGCCCGGCCCGAGCTACCAGGGCGCGAACTCATTGCCCTTGAAGGAGGAAGGTGCAGAGGAGAAGAAGGCGGACACCGAAGCAGCGGCTGCGGAGCCTGCCAAGCCGGATGAAGAGATGAAGAAGGCCGTGGCACAAAGGATGCACCAACAGTCCTTACCCCCGCCTTATATCATTTCCTGCACGACGAAAGGACGACGAACCAGCGCCAGAGGAGGAGGAAGAGCCGCTTGGACTACAGTTAGCATATCCTGCAGGCTCTGTATGACACGGGAGTCAGAGATATCAGATACTCTTGAACGTAAGGGCTCGTCTCCCTGGATGTTTTTGTGTCAACAGTTGCTGAACTGAGTTTGGGAGATGAGCCACCAAAGGCCTGGAACCTTCGGGTGTTTTTTCTGGATCCGTCCTTGTGGCCTGTCAGGTGGAACTCACGGAAGAGGAGGATTGCCCGTTGGGGCATCGGTCTCGTTTGCCGGTCGCTCTACTGAGGGTGTCCAACGCCACAGCATCGTCCAGCAATGTCCAGCATGCGCAAGTGAGATGCTGATCAGGGCCCTCCTCCTTTCACCGTAGTGTCCTCTCAATTTCAGAGTGAAGTATATTGAGTCGAGTTCAGCTTGAAAATACAAGACATTGCTCGTATGTTTCGGGCAGGAGAAAATGAGCTTCCTTCCGAAGGGGGCCGTCCCTGACTTGACTCCGTCCGTTTTGAGCAAGGCCTGGCAGCATTAATTCAGACTTCCAGTAGTGACAAGACTGTCTCAGATATGCCATGAATGATAGGTGGTATTGGTAACTGATCAGTTTCCCGCTGCAGAGCTGAGTTCGAGCGACAGCAGGCGTTTGCGAACTTCACCATCCCAGAGAAGGACGAGGGCTTCGATGAGATCAAGTTCATCTGGCAAGACGAAGCGGAGAGCTCCTCTGAAGCACCATATAATAATGTTTAAGGCACACTTGCTGCCGCGACGGAGTGCACACAGTCGCAGGGCTTCCCGTCGCAGAGCGCGTCGTGAGGTAAAGAGTACCTGCGCAAGTGGGTGCTTGAGACGAAGCTCACGACACGCATCGAGGTCACGTGCTCGATGCAGTTTCTTTTTTCCCTGAGCTCGCTGGCACAACCTATCCATGGTTGCTTGAGTTGCTTCAACACGGTGCTGCGCTGCTTCGGCCGATTCAATTCGTCTGCGCAGGACCTGCAGCCATCCCAGGACTTCAAGGACAAGTATGCGGCGTGGCAGAAGAGCTTTTCGGACCGACGGGATTGAGCAATGCAAGTGGGGAAGGGTGAAGTGAAAATGGTGAAATAGATTGCCTTCAGCTTCCAAACCTGCGAGGAGCTCCAGGGAAAGCAGAAGGCCAGACCTCGAAATCGAGTTGCAACAGCTGCAACAAAACCTTCAGAGTCAAAGCACGCGGAGACATTAGCGCTTCTCCGTCATCTGACGCAGATAAGACGCATGTCGCCAGGCCTGGAGAGCGGCAGGCTCCAAGAAGGCCAAGGCGTGCGAAGAGTGAGTCGTGAAGTGGCGAAACTCCTTGGGGCTGATAGCCACGCGAACCACTGCCTAAACTAGTTCGATAGGCGGCACAATACAAAGGACGGCATAAGTCGGCCCTGATCTAGTACGAAGGAACATCCCAAAATTGCAGGATGGTGCGTCAGGCGACGCCGTGGAGGACCGTGAGATCGCACTTACCAGCATGTTTGGCTTGGCGATGTTCGCATGCATTTCCAACCCAGGACATCAACGACATCGGTGGCGGTGAGCCCCTGCACCTTGCCCAAACACTCCGGCCCTGGGGCGAGGGGGCAATGCCGCGTCGCATGTCACTCTTCATATTCACCCTCCGCGTCTGGCGTCTGCAAGCGAATCTGTGTTCGGATCTTTACCTACCTACCTGGAAAATACATTGAAGTTTGCATTCGCGTAGCGCATTCCACTTCAAGTGCATCCCAGGTATAGCAGCTTCGAAGCCGAGGATCCAACAGCGTAAGTGCCGATTCGCCAAAGTGTAATTTGTTGGCCGAGCTCAATGGCACGTTCGTGTTTGGAGGCTTTAGCATGTTAGTCTTGCACAGCTGGGCAGTTTCAGAGGCATCGATCAAATCCACATTTGCACTGACACGCTTCGCTCTAAAGATCACCTTCGCTTCGAATGCATACACACGCAGAGAGACACAGATAGAAAGGCAGTTCCGAGTCAGAGGTTTAACCAGACATGATCATGCCTGCGACAAAGGCACAGCGGGATAAGCACTACACGCCTACGGACCCATGCACACATGCATTACATCTGCAGACAGCCAGGTATATGTATGCTCATACTGAGTTCACAATTATATATGCTGATAAACAAAATTATATGTATATACGTGCATATATGTATGTATGTAGGTAGGTAGGCGGGTGCCATGTCTGTGTGCATGCATATGTTTATGTAGACATACATATAGATACTGACATAGATAGTTAGATAGGTACATAGGTAGATAGACAGGTAGATGGTAGATACATAGATTAGACAGACGCGAACATGCACATAGCTGTCAAAGTTTTCTGTTTCTGTTCTTCTATGTTCTTAGCTTTGCATGTATAGACGATGCATGGATGGATGGATGGATGGATGGATGGATGGATGGAGGGATGGAGGCATTATGTGTATAGCTATCGATCTATGGACCTGTCTACCCACACATTCATGCACACATGTACACCTTCCTATGTATGGGTATATGCATGACCCGTGCGTCCAGGACTGGGCCCTGCTGCAGCTTCGCTACGAGCTTTTCCTGCTTCAGGATTCCTTCAAGAAGGCTTCTTGATTGCACCAAGCAGGGAGCGTTTCATCAGAGATGTGCACGAGAACGCCAAGGACGTCAACGATCCTGATCGTGTTGCAATCCCTGAAGCTCACTTGAGCTTTTACTATAGCACCTTGCCTCCAATGGACAGGGCGAAGGGTTTTTGGGATGCAATGTACTTGCCGACCCGAAAACGACAAGGCACCCTGACAGCTTCACAGATAGCCTCTGTTCAGGTATTCTAGACTGAGGCCAGTTTGTCTGCTCGGCGTACTGGCAGGCAAATACTTCAAGAAGCAGATGAACTTGAAGCAGTTTGGCGTCACCGAGATTGCAGACCTTGTCAAGCTGGCCAAGGTGGTGGCCAGAGCGATGTCAGCAATCCCGACAGTTTGCAGCCATGTTCAGTGCCATGTCCTTTCAGGACACCGTGGCCATTAGCGAGGACGGAATTGCGAAGACAACTTCTATCTGCAGCAGTCTGAGCTTACAATCTTGGAAAGTATAAATTCTCGAATGCCAGGACACGAAAATGTTCTCCACGATCCTAGACGACGATCTTGAGTCGATGGACGCGCTGGTGAAGCTGACAGAGGCCAGCCACGCGGAAATTTCCTCGATGAGGTGCCCTGTAAGTTGCCCCAGGAGAGCCGAAAGGAGCGGCAACGCAGAATTGATGCGGGTGATGAGACAGCCCGGCTAAAGCCTCCTGTCATGAAGCAAGTTGTGCACGAAGGTGAGTGGTCGCCGGTCCAGTGTGCACGGATTTGCACCGAGGTTTGTCCTGCACAACCCTGCGCCAGCTCCAGTGGTGTTTCGGCCAAGGATACTGCAGCATCGGTTCTGATTCGTGTCCAAGCTCTCAAAGTGGGGAAGTGCTTGAGAACGAAAATTAGGGAGACACTCGCTGAGGCCCCGGCGGCGGTGGCCGTGGCAGCGGCAGTGCCGGCGATCCCTGGGCCCAAGGGCAAGGGCAAGGGAAAGAAGGGGAAGCATCTCGGCTACGGCTAGGCTGGGCCTAGGCTGGCATCTGATGTGCTTCGCAGTGACTAACAGCCGAGGTGGTAGGTTTGGCGTCTGGCCGAGTGAGCTGGCCGCGACGGCTGTGTCTCACTCGCAGAGGGTAGCAGGGTTAGGTAAGTGCAACTGAGAGTGGCTGCATGAAGCATGCCTTCCAAGCGTGCTTGACGCTATACGACGTGGCCGGAATGCCACTGTTTGCCCCCCGGATGCTTGAGTTCCTCATCGCACGAGCCAGCGGTCCACAAACCCTCTAAGTAAATGCGCAGAAGAGCTTTCAGTGCCGAAAGGGTCCCCAAACTCCCTCGCTCATCGGTGGCTTGTCTTGTAACGAGGTCTTGGCGCTCAGCATTCTGTGCAGCCATCCACTAAAATCACGGAGAGCGCTTGTATTATGCCAACTCGGGCGTTTCACGCAAGCTTGACCTTTCCTGACAGGTTCTTTGCGCTTTTGATCAGAGACTGCCCGATGAATGGAACCGACGTTTTGGGTTCAAGGAGGATAGAGTGAGACTTCTTCCTGTGGCTGATTTGCGAGCCATGGAGACTAGGCTCGGCTGCATCCTCCGCGTGCGTTTAACCGTTGAGTTAAACACCAGTGGTAGGTGCCGAAACACACTTCTGTATGATTGCAGTGCAGGCGCTCGGATGCTCGAGCTACACGGTGGGGGCGCGTTTTTGGCAGCTAGCCTTCAGAGTGTCGCCACCTTTGCAGTGGTGGCATGTCTGGTGCATGTCAGTTCCATCAAGGTTCCTTCTTCCCAATGCAGTCTCGAGTTGTCCGAGCTGAGGAGGCGGATGCCGTAGGTGCCGTAGGATCATGGATCATGGCACAGCTTGCTTGTGCACTCGTAGGCTCGTGGCCAGTGGCAGCAAGCACTGAACCGGACTGTTTTGGACCTAAATGTCGACTGCAAACTTTTGCCGCACGGGAGGCTGCGCCACCCTCCAGGCACGAGACACTTCGCTATTGGCTTTAAGCTTACTGCTGCATCTTGCTTGTGTCATGCTTGCTCTGAGTTGCTTGCTAACTCTCTTGCACCTGCCAGTCCAGTGGAGACCAAGCCTGCAGAACCTCCAGCACCGAGTCCGGAGGCAGACATGGGATCGCTCGCTGCTGTTGGAGTGTCGACCCCTGATAGACGAAGCCTCCCCTGTAAGCGGAACATGAATCCGATGACTTGGACCAATAGTCGGATTGCACGCCGCTGCATTCGGTCTGGAGGGTTTGAAGCCTCGCACGATTTATCACTTCTGGAGTCCGGACCTCTTCCCTGCGCGGTTGGCGCTCTTCGCTTCCATTGGCCTTCACTAATTTCTCCCACCTGGGTGGCGAGTGCGAGCATAGAAGGCCGATCTTCAGCACATAACACCTCGTGGGGTATGTCTACCAGAGAGGTCTTTGTTTGACCGACTGAACTTAACTTGGGAAAGGGCCGTCTAGCCTGGGTTTGGTGCTGCACGGCCCTGTGATTTGTCCCGTCGCAGGAGCCTGCGGTGCAATTCGAGATGATTCATCGGGAGTTTCAGAACATCTCGATGCAGGTCACTAGCATACGAGTCGACCGCCAAGTGTGCTCAAGCCTTCGACCAGGACAACTGGGACGGCTTCCGCATCGAAGCCCAGAAGAAGGTAACCGACTGCCTACAGGCGCGTCGGAATCACGATGCCAGTCTTTGCGAAGAATTTCTGCCTGCGGAAGGCCACTCACTCGCTTTTCTTAGGGACCCGCTTGCGGGAGCCCTCAGCTCAGCGAGACGTCTTATCCGCGGTGCGTCTGGGCGCTTGCTGCTTGTTCTTTGGTGAACTGTGTAGAGAGCGCACAGCGCACCGCAGATGCTCTCAGGTGTGGCTACCTGTACCAGTTCGGCCCCGCCTTCCAGTCACCGGACGGGTTTGCAAGACAAGAGAGTTGGCAGATGCCGGCAGTGTGTGACACTCTGGTTCAACGTGCGTTGTGTCACGCTGCCAACATGCATTACTTTCCGATGTTTTCCACTTGGATCCGGTGTACGACCTTTCCTGTTGCGAGGGAGCGGTAGCACTCGTAGAGTCTACGGTAGCACTCGTAGAGTCTACGGGGACCTTTACCAAGTTGCAAATCCAAGCAGGTTGTTGAGTGGTAAGTCACAGCCTGGACGAAACCTGGCAATTGATGGTACTCGAGGAACATGAAGATGCAGCATGTTGCTTCAGAGCGGAACCCCGGAATTCTGCAGGATGGACGAACCATGCTGGTGGCAAGGACGGGCGGTTTGGCCGCAGTTCAGCAACGTGCAACAATGGCACCAATGCAGGTGCTCTAGGAATTGACCCCCGCCCCTGTGTGTTGCCTAAGCCTAAGTTAGGCTTCGACTAGAATAAATCAAGGCTCCCGTGCAAGACCTCTGCTGTCATCGTTCATCCTTGCGGACTCAACATTCAAACGCAGGTGCAGATTCATGTCTGGGTATATAATATATAGCAACAGAAGGATACGAACGCAAAGAAGGGGACAGGACCAACAATCTCTAACCCAACCCAAATAACGGCTGGCATGCAACAACTGCTCGCGGCTTTTCTGGCTGTACTAAGGACTCGACGGCGGCGTGACAGGTCGACTAATCCAGAAGGTCCAGCCGCGCAGGGTGCGGTGATGCTTGGATGTAAGCAAAACTTGCGCAACATGTACTACGCCTGTGACTCCTCCTGCGACTTGTGAGAATGCAGCTTCAGCCTTGAGCACTCCTGCCTCCATGATGTCGGAATTCCGGAATGCCGGGCCCGAGGTCCCGAAGTATTCCCGAAGTATTCTGCTGAACTCCTGTGTCTCTCAGTCCCTGCGAGCCCTTGGCCATTGCCAGTTGGGCAGCTCCTGGGAGCTGAAGGGATCCTCCGGCTCAGACTTGAAGGTGCGCGGGGCCCTTTGCTTGGAGTCTGGCTTGCCATCGGAATCGCTGCTTAAACCTCTAGGACCCGCAGCGCAACATGTATGCTGCGAGCTCAGTGTCAGCAGAGATCGACGTGGAAGCCCTCACCTCTCTGAAGGCCTCAAAGGCCATTTAGTCCTTTATGGTTTGTCTTGTGTGCACCGAGGAGGGTGCTCTGGAGTACTCCGGGCCCGAGCGAGCCTTCGGCGGCAAGGTCGCATGGCAGGGCTACTGGCTCGCAGGAGGCGAACGTTCAGGTCTTTGATGCCCTTTAGGAGCCGAGAAAACGCGGAGTCTGCGGTAGGCTCCTATGTGCAGAAGATCATGCCGCAGCTACAGCTCGGAGGTGACCTGACCGTGGCAGTGCGCTGAGCGAATAAGATTCGGTAAAGCCAAGTTTCATTGGAAGCATCTGGATCGATTTTCCTTCACCTGCAATCTGTGGAAGTTAGGTTGCCGTCAACAGCGTGACCTCTGTTGGCCAGGCAGCGAAAGGGAAGCAGAAGTCAAAAACCCGTTGCAGCTTCGCCCTGAAGGTAGGAATGCGGTTCACCGAGGGCAAGCATGTCTTCAGCGCTATTTTGACACGAGCACTAGGAGGCCCGCCGGCCCGAGTGACAACAGAAGTGTCGAATGTTGCCATGCCGCCCGTGTCAGCTCCAAGTTGACTTCTGCCAGGATCCGCCAGCATTATGCACGAGCTGAAAATGCAGTATGCGCGCAGCTTATACTTTTGCCCCCGCGCGCCGTGCGCGCCTGTCTGGCCTGGCCTTGGTCTGAGGTGCGCAAAGTCACCGAGAGGCTTAGCCTCGGGACAGAGTACAAGTTGTCTTATCCAGACAAGGACCTCGGGGAGTGTTTTGAGTCGGGGCGTCTGGTGGTGGGAGGCGGTTGAAGTTCGGCGGGAGGCTGCAGCCGAAAGGCATCGAGAGATTTGCAGTTTGCTTTTCTCTGCATCTCCACTGCACTTCAGGAGTCCGGCCTGACGATGGCTTACGAGTACCTCTTCAGGCCAGAGTGGGAGCGTGTGCAGACCAATTGCACCCCTTCCAGCCCAAGGAATGCCCGGATCCAGGGCCTGGTGGACACGGACGGCTGCTTGCTCAACGACAGCTGTTTTATTTCCTCCACGTCTCCGCACTGCACGGTTTGAATCTCTCTGGGCTTCCAAAGGAAAGGTCAGCTGCAGCGTGTCGGACATCAGCGGTTTCGGATTCAGCGGCATGATTGACTATGGCCGCGGCGACTACAAGCAGCTCGTCCAACCATCTGTACCCTGCATATGCCTGCATCATCCGGTTCCATCACTAGCAAGACTCAGGTTCGGCATGCTGATGCACGTGCTGCCTGAACCGGCTGGCGGCCAGCCACCCCAGTGATCTTCGCGCAAATTTTGTTCCTCATTGGGTGGTTATGATATCAGCTTTTGTAAGTATGCCTCTAGCTGTTGCCTGACTCTAACTGAAAGTTCGATATCCTCGTACGAAACCTCGCAAGCAAAAGTCGAAGGCAGAACTACACAGACGCTAGGACGCCTCAAACTAAGCCAGTGCTGATGAACTTCAAGCAGACCGACTGTGGCTCTGAAGTCGTCAGAACTGCCATGGCAAAATTGGAGCCAACCTGGCGAAGCTGAAGCGAGCTGAAGCGAGGTAGTCAGGCTTCTTTCTGGGGGTCACTTGGACGTCAGCTTCAGCTTCGGTGGGAGTCTGCGGGCCAAGCCCGAGCAGGGCCTTTGTGTCAGCTGTCGCTTCCCGAGCCGCTCCCGCAACATGTCCTGTTCCCAGAAAACCCGTCCCCCGCTGCGGGGGGTGAAAAGCCGCCCTACTGCAACCAGGCATAACCAATTCACTCCAGCCCTGTGTTGGCAGTTTTCCAGGAGGGGCTCAGAAACGGCCACGCCTGCACTTATCTGGTAGTGCTATGTCCCTCGCTGGTGCTGCTCTCGAGCAAAGCAAGCCTGATCAAGTCATGCCAAAGTGTGCAGAACCTCGGCGATGAGAGGTTTCGACGTGAAAAGAATGAAGCAATGGCAAACCGACAACGGTATTATGACAACATGTGACCATGTGACAACGACTGCTGCTGCTGCCGCTGCTGCTGCTTCTGCTGCTGCTGCTGTCAGTACTTCTTCTCCTGCTATTACTACTTCTACCACAGAATGATGACGACAACAACAACAGCGACAGCAATATGCTACTGGCACCACCACTACTACTACTACTACTACTCCTACTACTCCTACTCCCACTCCCACTCCCACTCCTACTCCTACTCCGACTCCTACTCCTACTCCTACTCCTACTCCTACTCCTACTCCTACTCCTACTACTACTACTACTACTACTACTACTACTACTACTACTACTACTACTACTACTACTACTACTACTCCTGCTACTACTACTGCTGCTGCTGCTGCTGCTGCTGCTGAAACTACTCCGTTTACGATGATTCCGACCGCGACTACTGTTAGCGTTCGTTGTTTACTACTGCTATTGTTCGTTGCTTGTAATCGTGGTAATGATGTATTGATGTCTACTGGTTACCGGTACTGCAACCAATATTAACAACATGTATAGTCTGCGCGATCCGCCTAGCAGCACAAGATTTGCACGTCGGTATATTCGTCATGCCCGCTGCCGTTGTGTCACTACTATGGCTTGCTTAGTAGCAGAAGTATCATGCAAGAGATGGCCACCCGCAATGGTCGATGATCAAGTGCCTGACGCACCATTGAGGGCTGTCAGCTGGCTGTGGATCATTCCTCTGCTGTCCGTGACTGAGAGATTGCATCGTCGTCTGAATTTACTTAAACCTAAATCAGACCGGCACTCGCAGCGACAGACACTGGTTTCGATCCGCGTGAGTGTGTGCGGCGCTCGTACTTAGGGGATGGCTTTGTCCAAGCTGGCACACGCTTCTTGATTGCATTTTTCGCTGAGGGTTTGGGAATTCAGGGTGTAGGGTTTGGCATTTAGGGTTTCGGGTGCTGCGAGAACCGTCCAGCAAGTTTCTTCCAAGTTTGCTCCCAAGCTACTCCTCGGCCCCAAGTGTTTTGTCTGCTGCCGGAAAACTTTCGGCCTCTTTGTGTGCAGTCGAAGAAGCTGTTGAAGGAAACCGTCTTGTACATCTTACGCTTCCGGCTCTTTTGTGCAGATCTGCTTCCGAGCCTTGTCGAAGCGTCAAGACCTCCGACGCTCGGATCTTGAGTCCGCTATCCATGACACGAGACCTTGTGCTGGATTGCAGAGGTCCTGAACTGCTGCAAGGGCTGTAGGTGCAAGTAACTTCTTGAGATTACGGTCCGGGCACTAAGAGAGTCACTAAGAGCTACCTACGTTCTATAAAGTTTCCAGGTTCAACCAGATGTTCGGAAGTTTGGAAAAATAGCTTGGCCAGCCTTGGGCCGTTAGTTCATTCTGCATGCGCGCAGATTCTGCGGCAGCTGCAGAACTGGCAGGTGCCCGTCTGAAGGCCGGTTTCAGAAAATAGCTGCCTTGCGACTCGTGATGCGTGGTTTTGGGGTTGTGGCCGTAAGAGACGCGAGGCTCCTTGCTTCGCAGCTCACGTCGCCAGCTGCTGCTCGCTGGTGCATTGGCTGAGGCGGGGTCACTCACCTTCGCTTTAGGCACGAGAACGCAAGCTGAGCAATTTTCTGGCAGGCAGGTGCACGGATGTGGATCGCATGTGCCGCAGTAGCTTGAGCTCGGGTCGCATTGAGGCCGAAGCCAAAGGTTTGCAGCGGCCCTCAGCTTTTGAGAGCCAACGTAAGACTAATCGACAGTGTCATCAGGCCTAGGCCTGGAGCTTCAAAGAGGAACCGGCTTTAGTAGCATCATGAGAAGGTTAGGAGTTAAGGGCGAAGCGCGATGACAGGACCGCAGTTGCAGCTGCTGCTTGCAAGACTTTTGCCGCTGCCCCACAACTTGCGAATGCCTACGGGTGCTCCGGGCCAATGGCTACGAAACGCCGCTTCATGGCTGCACAACAGGCAGATGTCAGCTTATTGCTTTCGGTGCCCAAACCAGCGTGCATCAAACAAGACATAGGTGCAGTCCCCCGACGCTGGCACGACATAGACACATCCTCTGGCCGAGAAAGTTTGAGTACAAACCAGGGGTTCACCGTCACCGAGTAGGGGGAATGAACCGGTTAAAGAAAAGGTTGGATGCCGAAGAAGCGCTTGAACAAGGAGGTCGGCAGAGGGATGAGAGGGGCCCGCCCGAATACAGATGTGCAATGTAACGTTGGACCTGATTATCATCAAGAGCTTTTCTCCGGGGCACCTTCCAAAGTACATGTCGTCGTCGTCGTGGTCGTAATAGTGGGTAGCGGGCAGCCGTGGCGGTAGCGGAGTCGTCGTCGTTGTCGTAGTCGTAGTCGTAGTCGTAGTCGTAGTCGTAGTCGTCGTCGGAGTAGTAGTAGTAGTAGCAGTAGGAGTAGTAGTAGTAGTAGTAGTAGTAGTAGTAGTAGTAGTAGTAGTAGTAGTAGTAGTAGGAGTAGGAGTAGGAGTAGGAGTAGTAGCTGGAGTAGTAGTAGTAGTAGTAGTAGTAGCAGTAGTAGTAGTAGTAGCAGCAGCAGCAGTAGTAGTAGTAGTAGTAGTAGTAGTAGTAGTAGTAGTGGTACTAGCAGATGTAGTAGTAGCAGTAGAAGTAAAAAGAGTGGTCGTGGCGGTGATGGTGGTGGTGGTGGTGGTGGTGGTGGTGGTGGTGGTGCTGGTGGTGGTGGCAGCGGCAGTGGTAGTGGCACTGACAGTAGCAGCGGTAGTGGTAGCGGTAGTGGTAGTGGTAGTGGTAGTGGTAGTGGTCGTCGGCGTAGTAGTAGTAGTAGTAGTAGTAGTAGCAGCAGCAGCAGCAGCAGGATTACAAGCAACAAATGTAGCAGCAGCAGCAGCAGCAGCAGCAGCTGTAGCCGCAGCCGCGGCAGTGGCAGTAGCCGAAACCGGGGCAGTGGCAGTGGCAGTGGCAGCAGCAGCAGCAGCAGGAGGAGGAGGAGGAGGAGGAGGAGGAGGAGTAGCAGCAGTAGCAGAAGCAGTAGCAGTAGCAGTTGCAGTAGCAGTAACGGTAGCAGCAGATGGCTCGGGCAGTACAATCATATTGATTTCGGAACCCCATTTCCTAAAACATACCCGCCGGAAGACTTGAACAGCAGCCCGCATATTGCCGGACGAACTTTCCATGAAAATAGTGCTGGTGCAGGAATCATGGGAAAAAGCCGTAACCGTGGAAGGGACCCTCCCTCAAGCGGGACAACAGGGGCCTTGCACACAAAATGAACTTCTGAAGGCCCTGTTCCTCGCTCGCAAGGCGAAGTTCTGTTCTCCGCAAGCTTGAAGTGGCCAAGAGGCGACTTCCCAGCCTGGCGCCCCCTGGACCCGAAAGACCCGGCTGAAAGCGGTTGAGAGAGATAGGAGAAGAGACACAGGCGGCTTCCTTGCAGCTTCCAAGCAGAACAGGGAAGGACAGAAAGAGAGACAGAGAGCGTGAGAGTGTTCCTGCACTTCATCAAGATGTATGGAAGAAGAGCCCGAACCCCAAGTTGGGCCCTCCTATGTTCGACTAGTTGCGGAAGGAGGCCCAACTGGCCGTGCGCAACTCCACGCTGCCTGGTGCCGGCCGAGGCCATGGCTTTCCCTGCAGCTTCTTGCAACTCGATCGCGCGACTGACGAAGTCACAGCTGGCACGAAAGCGAGGACGCAGTTGCAGCGATATGGTAGCATCGGTTCGATATAGCAGCGATCTTGCAGTTTGCCCAAGTATGGCGGCGAGAAACCCATTGTAGTGCGAGCAGCAGAAGAAAGCTGGTAGCATCACCTCTGCAAGAGACCGCCGGCTACATCTGCCATGGGTTGGAGTGATTGGTTCTTGCGGCAAGGCGCTGCTGAGTGTGCATGGCTCGGGCTTGACAGTGATAAGTAGCGTAGAGGCTCCATCACGCACGCACAACGAGTCGGCGCGCAGCGTGCCTGTGTCGATCGCACCGGGCCTTGCGATCGTCGAGGTTCGAAACAGTACATCGTCTTAGCAAGATGACTCGGACCCACACTCAAGTAGCTACTCGTACCGCGTGGCTGAGCAACGTTCTTATCACCTTTCGGTTTTTGAGCAAGGGCTCTTTGCCGCTGAAGACATCGCAGCTGGGGTGGTGCTGTGCCTCGGCAGCTGGCAGAGGGGTTGAAAGTACTCGGCACACCATGCCGGGTGTCGGTTGCAGAGATGTTGTCAGCCGAGGCCACCGTATCAGGGGCTCTCTTTACTCTTTGCAGATCTGGATCGGGTGGAGTACTCCCGAGAGGTTGACAACTACGACGCATGGCGTGCAATAGATCAATGCGTGTGATGTGCTGATGATTGAAAGTGAAGCAAAGGTTTGGTGTCCCAGAGATCGGAAGCTGGAGGGAGAGCCCTGGCTTCCGAGCTTCTGTGTGGACGGGCAGCGCCTGCAGCGTCCGAGCCTCGGCCCGCCGGCTTTGAGAGAGAGCAGCGGGGGGAGCCGGGGAGCGCAACGTCTTCGTCGAGAGCGTAGTGACGAAGACTGTATTCTGCGTAGTGTATTTTCCGTGTAGTCTTCGCATCTTTCATCTGTTGTGCCAGGCGGAAATCCGGCGAGGTTTGTGAACGCTGCCCGGATGGCAAAGCAGTGTGACGAGACTCGGTTGCAACATATAGGTTTCCGACACAGCGAGACCTTTACAAATGTATAAGTCAACCAACTTCGCAGTCTGCGCATGGGCCAGCCTGACCTGGCATGCATAAGCTTTGATTCTGCGGCTTGCAGGACGTGAATCTCGAAATTTGCGAGCTCGGACGAGTCGCATATTTTCGCACTCTACGTCCTGTCTCTGCAGGCCTATGCGAGTGGAAGCTTACTGCAAAGTCATGGGTGCTCAATGTGAATTCAGAGCAGACGGAAATGGGAAGCCGCTTCTTGCCACGAGAGGCATCACGAGAGGCTTAAAGTTGGGACACGCTTCAGGTACGGAGCTGGTCGTAGACTACGGCTCTTCGTACTGGGAAGATTTCGCAGGTTGTGAGACAAAGGTCGGTGAGAGCAGCGCAAGCAAGTTGCAATCCTGCTTCCAATGAACAAGCGCAGAAGCCATGCATCGTAGGTTCACTTCATCTCTGAATTGATGTGGATCCGCAGAAGGGAAAGGCTCTCTTTGCTTTGGCCTGGCAATGCCGCGACACTGAAGCAGATTGACAGTACCTCGTATGTTGGCCGCAGATGGCCGAAGATTGGAGCTGTTACGCACTATAGTGTACTACTGTAGTACGAAAACGAAAGTAACAAGCCTCGTGGATACTAGTTCAGTGCTCGCAGCCATGGCGAGTTTGGATGATTTCCTCGGGCATTTCGACATGCTTTTCGATGATGACCGCAACCGAGTGGCACGACTGCACAGATCTTTAGAAGCACTTGCAAATCTCTCTAAAAGCCGCCCTGGCTGATGAAAGTTATTGCTCGTCCGACCTCGGCTCACCTTGGGCGAGAGGCTTATGCTGCTGCTATACGAAGCGCGGCTGAAGAGCTGAGGTCAGCCCGGACATGTTTGTAACCCAAGTTTAGATGTGCCAGCCTGCAAAGACAAGCCCACAGCTTTCGAGCACACTGCATCTGTGCCTGCCAATGCAGGCGAGCAAAGCCATCGCAACCGCTAAGAGCTCTTGACTTAGGCCGCGAATCGAGCGGTTTGTCGGGAACCTGATTTTCAGTTCTAAAAGCGGAAAGTGCTAGTGCTGAGGGAGCCATTGATAGACCATGCTGATGTCAGCAGCTGCAAGACTTGTCGTTTTGGCACGGCATACCGCGGGACTGCTTTCCGATACAGTAGGACGAAGGGCTTCAGGTTTGTCTTGACGTCTCGGCTGTGCATGCATCTGTTCTGTCTGCTTTGGCTTTCTACTGGATCGTCGCCTCGGAAGGAAGTGGCTCCGGGTTGCTGGGCTTGCTCTGCTGGCAAACAGGAGCCTCGACGAGATTATGAAGGGTTCCACCACTCTTCTCAAAGCAGCCATTGCCGCAGAGGTTAAACCCTTCAGTTCGGAGCCATGTAGTGTTTTAGCAGGAAATGATCTGGCTTGCATGTTGCTCCTGCAGTTTTCCAAGAGAACGTGTGCTGTAGAATTCACGCAGAGTTGAAAATCCTGCCAGACCTGGTCCTTAAATCTTTGTGGATCCTCGCTGCGAGAGCAGCTGTAGCAGGACTTTCGCCCTCGTCTCCTGCACCTGCTTGCAAAGCTCCGTGACGGAGAGTCAAGCTCGGACGTGGCCCTCTGCCGAGTACTAAGGACTGTTCGAACAGGTGGTGCTCATCGAAGCGTGTCCTCCGCTAGCTGAAGCGGCACGCGAGAACATCAGGAGAAATGGCGCAGAAACTTGCAGGCGAACATGGGTCGTGTGTTGCAGGGTGGGGGATCTGGATAGGAAATGCTGCGAGCAAGGCATGCCTCTCATCCTTGTATCTTGACGTTCACTAACTTGAACATCCAGGAACTACTTATGTCCTTTTCTTTTTGGTATTCCGGTCTCTTGTGATTTCCATGGCCTTGGAAGACGTTCGCCAGCAAGGAGCGATGCTGCTCGGTGTGGGAGGGACACTCTTTCGAGCTTCTCCACGGCGAGAAAGCCAAGGACGGGTTCTGAAGCTTTCGAGTCCGAGTCAATGCTCAATGACCTTAGTGCAGTGGCAACCTTGCTTGGTTTGGAAGATGTGCGGGGACGAAGGTTCAACAGCTGCATTGCTTGGCCTTGTTGACACTCTTGCTTGGGTTATGTGAAATCTCACGACGTGCCTGCATAGTGGCATCTCATGCCGGATTCCGGAGGCAACGAGCAGCCAGTGCTAGCCAGTGAGAGGACACATCTTTTGATCTCTGCGTTTCCGAACTCCTGGATGCAGCCGCCTTGCCAACTTATGCTCAGCTGAAGCAGAACTCACCAAGTCGCTTTACATTGGCTAGTAGCAGTCGAATTTAGCGGTTGATCAAGTCCGGATGATGCTGTGTCGTAGCTTTGTGCAGCACCGAGTCGCCAGTCAATGAAGATCAGGTTCTGATTGGCGAAGGCGTGCTGCCGACGCTGCGACATGCTGCAACTTCACGAAGCTTCAATCCAGGCCTTGGAACTGATCTGTAATCTGCAGCACCTTTAGGCGGTGCTGCCGAGATGATCGCCGGATCGAGTGTTGAAGTGACCTGCAATTCAGCACTGCCGCTCTCTTGTTACTTCTTTTGCTGATGCGCTTCAGCAGGCCCTGAGCTGATCCCACGTCGTGCCCAAGTCTTTGGTCGAGTCTTCCGATCGAAGGCGCTCTGGGCTTCTCGGCTACGGCTGCAGTCTGCAGTGACTGCGGTGCCGCTCAGGGACAGGAGGCTTAAGAGCTAAGCGCGCTTCGCTCAGGAGCGGCACCGCGGTGCTTTTGAAGATTCGAGCCTCGTGCGCTTGCCGGAGGTTGGGTCCTCGCTTCGGAATCCCCCCCAGCCCCGTTGCTTGCTTTACGTTTGACTGACTCCCGCAGTTTTCCAAGCCTTCTAGAAACCCAGAGAGACATAGAGAGACGAGAGTCTGTGAAAGCTGCCTCAGAGTGCTGATTGCGGGCCAGAAATGTCCAGAAGCACTGCGCAGGATGTGATCCGTTGTCCAGGGCTCCATGCAGCTGAACATGTGCACCTGGGGCCATTCCTTGAAACAGGCCGGGAGCGCGAGGAAAGTGCCGGTACAGCAGTCGGAATCATAGACTCGGACACTTTGCTAGTCTGCCCGATTCGTTTGTGATCTGTCTGAACTTGCATGGTGGCTGTCCCTAGCTGGCCAGAAGGCCGTGCGCATGTGCACAAGCATGGACTCGCAGGCGAAACTTGCAAAATTCGCACAGTGAAGCCAGACAACCCAGCCCAACCAGCCTGTAGAGAGGGAGACTGCGAGAGAAACATGCTTAGGCCCTGGTGCAAGAAAGAAAGACTCTGAGGTGCTAGCTCGACGTGGTGGCCTGACAGCTAAAGGCCACCGGCGGAATACATGTAAGCGCAGCCACCCGAAGAGCGGAGCTAGTCACCACAAGCTACCATGAACAGCAGCTGAGAGAACACATATTTTGCTATGTTGGCCGCAAGCGGGCGGCCCGATCCCTCGCGTTCGGCTGCTTGGAATCTTACCAGACTCATACCGGACAGTGACATAGGGTGCTTTGTCTTCTCTCATGCTATCGTGCTAGAAGGAGTCTGGACACCCTGCAGAAATTCCTGAGTCTCCAACCGCCATCTCGGTGCCGCGACCGCTTAAGGCACGGCCACCGCTGAAAGCGAATCCTGGTCCGGCTGACATGCAGCGCGCGTGCGGCATGGCTTGTGGTGCCTGTGGCTCCATGCGTCG
Source organism: Symbiodinium sp. CCMP2592 (assembly GCA_905221615.1). NCBI lineage: Eukaryota > Dinophyceae > Suessiales > Symbiodiniaceae > Symbiodinium > Symbiodinium sp. CCMP2592. The sequence continues at coordinate 26,343 of CAJNDT010000035.1, read as the reverse complement.
TGCTTCGGGATTCACTTTACTAGTCCTCAGCTTGTGAGTTCTGGTTCTGAGTTCTATGAAGCTGCGAGGGCTGGCTTGGATCATTCTGAGGCAGGCTGGCCACACAGCTGAGCTGCCGGACGGCAGCACTGGTAAGCTGCCTAGGCAGCTTGATGCAAGATTGTTCTGTTTCCATGTGTCGTGAAGACGGTGACCCTCCATCCTTACAGAGTGGGCCTGCGCCGCGCGGCATTAACGAGAGCAAATGGGCGTAGATACTGCATGTGAGTAATGCAGCTTCGTCGTGCTGGTGCGCCGCCTGCTGCTATTCTCGCAGATCCAGGCATATCCAGGCATCCTTCTCGCTGGCCCTACCCTGCTTACTTTTACGACTATGATTCTCGGCTCCGCTCTTGCCTCCCATAGACTTTGCTTGTACCTGTACTGCCGGAATCGACGATGGCTTCTCTTGGCATCCTCCTGCTCTTTGGGCTTTTAGTCTTCGAACTTTAGGCCATCTCTATGAATTGGCATACCTTTGGCTCGCTGTTGTAGGCTAGCACTCTCAGACCGCGTGATGCGTCTCGAATTGTTGAAGTGACCTCCTTCTGTCCATCCATCTTTCTCGGGCATCTCTGTTCTCAATACAGCGCCTCTTCGGCTATGGTATTCCGAAAACGTTATGCAATTAAGCATTGCCAAGCACGTACCTTCGACTGTCATCGAGGTGCAGCGCTCTTTGCACGCAGCTTGGCTGAACCACTTCGAACCTCAGTAAATGTTTGGGTAAGATCCCATAGCTTCTGTGCAGTGGACGTGTGTCTCCATGTGCGCGGGTGCGATCAAAGTCGAAGGCCACCACCCAAAACGTGCCTTTACGGTGCGGCGGCTGACAAGCTTGGCGCAGCGGCCACGAAGAGCGAGGAGAGCAACTGACATATCAGTAGTTCTCACCTGCAGTCGTCAAACCTGATGCCGCATAAGCCGCATAATTTCACAACCGGTAAGGAGTCGCCTGGCCGCGCTATCTACTGCCACGGCTGTGCGGCCGAGCGAGGCCATTGGATGGCGGAGCCTGGCACACATTTACTGCATGAGCCTTGGCCATGAGTTCCGTGACGCCAGGCGGAGAAATCGAGTCGTCCACTAGATTGGCCACAGTTAGCGAGTTCCTTTGTCTAAGGAATTTGGACCACCGCCCCGAGCGCTGGGAGTTCATGCAGAAGCAGTTCCAGAAATTGAGGATGCCCGTGGAGCGTCTCTTGACAGGGGACACTCTGAATTTGTAATCCTGAGTTCGTTGAAACTAGGCCATTTTTTGTGAAAGCGTCATGTCCTCAATGTCTGCTGAGGCTTCAGTGCCGTGAACGGCCGTGACCTGGACGTCCCTGATCTAGCCATGAGCCCACGATGCAACTATCCCAACAGCTTGTTGTCGCATTGCAAAGGACTACACGCCCCAAGCCCCAAGCTTCTTTCCAACTGCACTGCAACCCTTTGCCAGCATCTGCCTCAGGAATGGTGTTATCGCAATGGAGGCACTGCCCCGCTACTACCTGCCAGACGAGCAGAGCTTTGTCGGAATACCGCTTGCTACAATGCCAGCCCGTGATTTGCAACTCGCAGCTTCGGTCACTAGCACAGCCGATCCTCCGGCTTCTTTTAATTTCCCTTACTTCCTTATAAAGGGAACCTATTCACAAATAATTTTCAAAGGGTTTAAAGCACACCCCAGATTTTTACGTCGGCAACACATTGTCCTCAATTGAGCCAGGAAAGATTGGGAAGGTCTGGCTGAGCACAGCCAACAAGGACAACCTATGCTGAAGCATGGACTACAGCAACGATCACAACCTTGGGCAAAAGCAGACAGTCGCAAGCGTTATCCGAATGCTGGTACTTTAAGCTTCAGCAGTATAGCTTGCCAATGCCGGAAGATATCATGAGTCAGATAGTCATGGGGACCATGTGCGGACAAGTCTCTAGTTGCAGAATCGGAATATCAACAGTCCGGATTGCCACCTGAACAAGGAGCCGTGACGGGAAGTGGTCATCAGTTTTAAACCGCACAGATGGAGCAAGAAGGAGAGACGTATCCGGGAAGAGCAGCAGCGAGTTTCTCCGGAAAGCTCGCCTATCCTGATACAGACGGAAAGCTTGTGAATTTGAAGGGTGGGCGATCCCTCTGAAATAGATCTGTTTCGTGTGAACGGCAGTCTAGTTGCAAAGCTGAACCCGAGGAAGCTCTTTGGCACGGATCTCACCGCAGGTGGCATTGGTTGTGCGTTGTCACACATGCCTCTTGGCAAGGAGCTAGGCAAAGTGCTCTCGGAGCATATTAAGTAAGGTGCATTCATTCTTAAGGTGGAAGGCTCATGAATGGGGTACAACTGAAGGGACGCAGTCGTGTGACTGTGAAGGAATCCTGCTACTGTACCTGTTTCTCGCTATAAGGCTGATTTGGCGCGACATCATCCAGAAATGTGCGGAAGGCGGATTGCTACGTGGAGTATCGTGGAGTCAGTTGCGCACCTGCTGGTACAGTGTTCGGGTTTAGAAGGGACCGGCTTGAAGCTCCGGGAAATCATGCCCTTGCAGATGGCGTGGATCCGCAAGCACCCTTCCTGGTTATTGAGGACGGTCTTTGTAGTTGCTCGCATTGCGGTATAGTGCGGTGTGCACGGTGCAAAGCGAAGACTGTTGCCAGGATGACTGCGAGTTTGCGCAGGGCTTCTCAGAGGAAGTGCTCCTTGAGCGCCTTTCGCACGTGCCGCAGGCGTGCTCTTGACAGCGGTTGACTGTGCCGCTGGCTGTAGAGAAACTCGAAGGATTGGGAGATCGTTTATCTCGGTGGCCAGGATCTTCTGCGCAGGCCTTGAAGAAGCTGTCAGTCAGATTTTGCATTTGCACAGAGCCATGCATTCATCTTCGTGCCCCAGCCTGGCAGGCAGCACCTGTACGAGGTGGGCAAAGGTGTGCGGCGGCTTTACAAAGGCTTTCGCGAGCCTGGACTCAAAAGAGCCATAAACTTGCAGGCATCTATTCCGAAGACTGCTAGTGACTCGGTGCTCTGGATGAGCTAAAGCACTTGATACTTTCCATATGGCGTGCTGCAGGGAAATGACAATGCACAGCACGCTGCGCACCGAACGAAGAGCTGCTTGAGACCATTTGGATACCTGGGACGCACGAGTTAGAAGCTCGACATCTGCACGGATGCTCAGGAGACTACAGCGTATGTCATCAATGACGCCGGGGCCAAGGCATGCTTGGAAGTCAGAGTCTCAGTTGGCAGGATGCGGCACCCAACTTGTATCGACGTTCCTTGTCACCGCGTTGCTGTTTGTCTCTTCTTGCGGGTCAAGGTAAGCGTGCCGCTTTACTGGCAGATCGACACCCACATGAATGACGAGTCTCTGCGTGAAGGCCAGGACCAGCTTTCAATACCCGCAGTTTATCACGACGTGTCCGGAAGTTTTGCTTTCGTGATGCTATTGAGAGATTCCTTCGCGAGGCTTGAAGCCTCCGAAGCCGGGACATGCAGATCACACCATGCATCCCAGGGGCTACTTCCTCTGGCCAGGCCAGGAGGGCCACTGCGTCTGTCAAGCCATCAGATGAGCAGGGTTGGGCGAGACGTGAAGGTTCCAAGCCGAATTCTAACGGCTGTACAGTTTGGGGTAAAGAGTTTTGGGTTTAAGTTTCAGGAGACTTGCTTGACTCGTCTCGTCAACTGCACCGCTTACGGTGCACCTGCCCGTTGACTCTGGCAGGAATCGTGGCGCAGCAGCGGGACGGGTTCCCCACTGATGTACAGAAGGTCGAGCATGACTGAGGGTCGCGTCGGTGCAAGTCGCTGCAAGACGCGCACGACTGCTGTGGTCCCACGTGGCATCACGATGTAGGGCAGCAGAACGAACAGCAGCGTAGGATTAGGTAGCATCTGTGGTTCGCAGCCACAGAGCACTTCTGTTGAGGTTAGGGGCAGCTAGGTTGCAGGCATGGCGAAAATGTGACAGCTGCTTGCTTGGCGGGATCGAAGACGATGTTTTCGTATGCAGCGGCACAAGCACGGAGAGCATGCCGAAGTGGTATCCAGACTCATACCGATGCCACCAGCACTACGCTGCCTCTGCGAGTATACATTTTGTTGTCTACGATCTGTGTTCTGTCTCTTCGTCCCTGCCCTCAAGGTCTCCTAGAGTTTGTCTCGGAGCCGTTCGAGGCAGCGATCTTCGAGTTGTCAGGTGTATTCGGATGTGAGCGCAACTTGTGCTGCCACCCATTCCCAAAGCTAACCCCCCGTCGTCCCCGCCCTCATCTGCGCTGCAAGCTCTGTCTACCGTGCGCTGTGCTTGACCTGCTTAGCGATGATCATCCCGATCGAATTTGCAGTGATCCATGAGCGAGATTGATAAATTGCTGACAGAGACTTCAAGAAGAGCTGCCGAGTCTTAAACGGTCTGGAATGACGTGAACTTGCAGTCTACCCTCAGGGGCCTTGGCTCCTCGGGTTTGGGAGAATGGAAAAACCTACAGCTCTGTCTTGCAAACGACTGCTTGCAGCCTATGGTCGTCGGTGCGACGACGAGGTCTTTGACTTCGACTTTGCTGCGGTCACCGCGCTGCCTTCGTGTGGCCGGCGTGTGGCACTGCACGTGCCGCTGTCGCTCGCATGAAATCGACTAGAGGCTGTTGACCCTGAGTCTAGGTCTAGGTCTAGATCTAGGTGGTGTCAAATCAAGAATCAGCATTACAGAGGTGTTTCGGGCTCCGTCGGTTTCCTAAAGGTATGATTAGCATCAGTGACATGCTGGGGCCGTCAGATTCCGGTAGAACCGCAGCAGCCCAGCAGCATGCTATGTGCTTCCTTGCTTCTGAGGATGCCTGGCGAAGCACACGGCGTTGCGACGCTTTGCTTTGATTTATGTCCGTACGATAAGTCTGGACAACATGTGGCTGAAGCAGGTTGACAGCAGGTGCCCACTATCACTATTGTATCAGTGCTTCACTTACAAAATGGTTTGGAGCTAGCTCTGGATGAATGGGCTGAGGCTCGACTCTTGGAAATGGGTTGGTCTACTGATTAAGAGCAGCATGCATGCGTTCAGAGCTACATGAAATGAAACACATCATCGCAAGTCCGTGCGCTTCGCAAGACAGCGAACGGGTACGAGCCAAATTCCGAGTTGTTGGGCACACTGGCCGAACCTGCAGATCTGTTGAACCAGGCAATCTTCGCTACAGTCAATCTTTGTTACGTGCGCTTGAGACTTACACGTACTGCAGCTGAGAGCACGAACACAACGGATGATAGACATTTCTCGACATCGACCGCATGGTCGTTCGGAGGGTGTTGTACTGAGGCTCTGGTTTGAGGCTGAGCTTTTCGGCTCAGTCCGAATCTCCACGTCTCCGGGGCAGCCCTTGCGCGAACACTGGCGCCAGGCTGCGCCGCAAAGGCGTCTCCGGGTCTGTCCCAGGCGTGTCGCTTTGCCAGGCCGCCCTCTGCTTCCGCACGCCCGTCGTCGTCGGCTCCGAGCCTTTGGAGCTGGAGGCCACGCTCGGCATTAGATCGGTCCGATTCTGATGGCTTCAGCCTCTTTGAAACCAGAATTTCGCTCAGTTGCCGAGCTGTCAAACGCCTTTGCGGCTGGACATGCGAAACAGGTTGAACACGTACGCGAAGACACCACTCAAGACCGTAGAAGCATGATGAAGCATGCAGAGTTGCTCGGCATGTCACAAGATATGCAATTTCAATCAATTTCAATGAAGCCGATCCGAAATTGCAGACAAGTAATCATGTGACCCATGCTGATGTCGCGCCTTCTTTCAGGAAAGTCGCGTATTCGCTCATATGACTGAACCCGTGCACCGCCACCAAAGCTAGACCTGTTCACGTGTTTGCTTCACAAACTTTCGCAGTTTCTGGCAAATTTGTTTGATAACGCTTTTGGAAACCAAAGCAGTGGTTCGGTCGACGGTTTTAAAGAAAGACGCTGCGGGATATTCGCGCCTAGGGAAGTCTCAGCACGCGACACGCCATGATGCCATGAGGGTGTGCGGGTCATCGGACTATGTGTTGTCCAAGTCCTTCAGCAGCACATGGACCTGTGGAGAGTCAGCATGTGCCATCATTTCCGGAGGCACACCATGATGACGACGCTGTTTGGGTCGTTTGGCAGCAACCCATATGGCAAAGATGGGTAAAGAGCGGGAACAGAGCTGGGCGAACTAGGCCCTTGGACAGTGCTGAAAATCAAACGCCGACCTCAGCAGCTTTGCAAGTCTGATTTCAATCCCTCGGGCCAGGCCCGGAGTTTGAGCACCGGGAAAGATGCGAAACGTCCGAGTCTAGCCATGAATGCTGCACGCCCTGATGTTATCTCATGGAAGCAGTCTCCCCATGTTCCGGCCAGCGTAGAGATCGACCATCAGAAGCCCCAGCAGACGATCTGAGATTTCGCTTCCTCGTCGATCGCGCCAGAAGCTGCAGCCTGGCCGGCCGCCAACTTGCAGGCCCGACGCCCAGGCGACCCCCCACGGATCCAAGCTTTCGTCGAAGTCCCCACTGATGGCGCTTGACGCCCAGTTGCGGCCTGCACGCAGCCACTTCTCGGCGCCGCCTCGGTGCCCTCGGTGCCGAAGGAGCCTGGACCTTGCAGCTTCCCGAAGCCGAGAAGGCATGTTCTCAGAAATCTTTCCGCTGGAGTGCGGCATTCCAACGCTTCGCACGAAAGCCAGTGCGCATACTTAAGCCTTAGCGTTAGCGTTATATTCTGTTGGCTGCGAGCGTGGTCAGGGCTTTGGCGCCTTGGTCCTGGGAGATGGCCCCAACCTGGCAATCAGGCGAACGGGGCGCAAGCTGAGTTCGCTTGGGTCTGACCATGTCTCTCTCGATGCATATTATGTATCAGATGGTTCTTAAATTAGATTGACATGTCGGGGTGTCTCTGTCTAAGAACCCTGCCCCGCCACGACGATGAGGGTGTCGGTGTTGGGCTCTGCCCAGCCCCTTCAATGCCCTCGGGTTTCAGCTCATGTTAGCCAGGTAGCCGGATGGCCAACGATCCTCAAGTGAGAATGCTGCAGGTTGGCCAGACACGGCTACAACCCGGTGGTGTCTGTGCAGACCTTGATCCGTGTGGCAGTTCTGTTTGGTTTCTTGCAGTTCGGACCTCGCAATCAAGCCCACTATAACGGAGAGAGCGAGAAAGAGAGGGGCCTGCCTCAGTCCGTTTGCTGGTGGGAGGGCAAAGAGTGGCTAGTAGTAGTACAAATCCGAGCAAGAGAAAGCCCCCCATGACCCTCTCTCAGCAGTTTTGAGGGGTGAGTGTGCCTGTGGTACGGTGTTTTGCAGGAGCATTGCAAGAAAGATGCTTGCAAAAAGCAGATGATCTAACACAAGAGTACAGACATGTGTAACCCTTCCTGCCGAGTCTCAAATTATGTAGCATCCTGACACCGTGTGCCGCAGCAAAGCAAGTCTCAAGCCGAAGCATCCTTACCGACAAGTGTTGCACAGCAGAGATGATGAAGCAGACACTCCTGCCCAGCCTGCTCGCGCCGGGCTCCCAGTCTTCATGACGCAGTCGGGAAGCATCTCGTGCAGGGGCTTGGGCCGCGAACAGCAGTGTCGTGCCCAGAGAATGCCCAGAACAAACCTGAGGTCAACGCCGGTAGGCAACTTCAAAGAAGTACGAAAACCGAAGCTACACGAGGCAGGTCGGAGAGAAAAGTGCGGCTTGGTATGCTTGCATATAGTCTCCATCTGACAGGAGGCGGATGTAGAGACAAATTGCTCCAGCGGCTCTGAGGTGGAGGCACCAGATTAGCTCTGCCAATGTTGTACCATCACACAAGTCTGCTCCCTTCAGACCAAAACCCAGGTCGCCTTGCGACCTACAGCTTGCAGGAGGCCAGGCTAGCGTTTAGCTCAGTGATGTGAAGTGGTGCACAAGCCAGCTGAACCTGGATGCGACCTGAAGGGGTCAGGCAGGACACTGGCACTGCAGGACATCTTGCAAGTGCTTGGCTTCAGATTGCACGCAGACAGAAAGGTCTAGCTGAGCGAAACTCAAAAGCAAGAAATGTTGAGCATTTTCTCACGCTGGCAGGCGTCCTCCACCCCCACCAGCCCAGTGGCCGCTCCTGCCATCAGAGGCACTCTGCAGACGGACCCACAAGCTTGCTCGGTGGAATCAGAATAAGGCTTGTGCCTCGCCCTCGGCGCCACCATCCTGGCAGCCAGGAGAAGGTCCCGACGCCGTTGAGTTTGAAGTGAAGAGTGTTCTAAAGCCTTGATCCGCCGATGAGCCAGGAACGCAGAGACAAGTCGCTGGAGAAGGACGTGAAGGAGCCTGGCAAGCACGGTCAGATGTGGGCCGGAGTCTGGGGTCTAGAGACAGGACAACCGCTCCTTTCCACCTCTGCGCCCACAACTGGACTTCTGCGAGCCCCTCCAGGCAGTTACACAGACCAAGCACGAGGGGATGGCCGTGCCACCAGCCTTTCTAGGGGAAAGTGGAATGATTCTGTACAGTCTTTACATGAATGTCCGTGGCTTTCTGCTGCCCGGTAGGCCTGCCCGCTCCAAGCGAAGGCTCAGATGCGACTCGCACTGGAAGGTGCGGAGCAGACTTGCGATCGCGTGCAATCGCCACACTAGTATCTAAGTCGACCTCTAGTCTCAGAGAATTTGACCGCTGCTGACTTTGCCCTTTGGAAGCCTGGCACAGGCGTCCAAATGCCGGGTCGAGGCATGAGATCCTTGCCCGGGCGAAGCGCGCAGGGCTGCCCGTGAAGCTGCGTGTGCCCGAGGCGAGGCGAAGCTTTTTCTACAACATACAAGCCGCACATAGCCACACTTACACACAAAGCTGGAACAGACAGGATAGTTGTGGAGAGTCTTGGAGACAGCCCAGCCATGTTGCAGGAAGTCGCTGGACAGCAACAAATGCTGACAGTTGATGGCCTGCTACCGCATCTCGATGGCACAGAAGGGAGATGCTGAGTGCAATCACTCCTCCAAACAACACCTCATTCACAGCGGCATGTTGCACGCTGGATCTTTGTGGTGAACGACGCCGAGAGAGCTCAGAGAGGAGAGTTTTGCAGAAGGAAAACCTGTGCAAAGATCAGCACGCGTTTGTTCTTGCTGATCAGGCTCCTGCAGACTCCAGCAAAATACCAGGCGTCTTGCTCGCAAATGTTGGACAGACAAGCATGTCAGGCCGGTGGATTCTTTCTACTAGTACTGGCTCGAATGCGCTAGTCTCGGGCCCTGGTGAATGTCCTCAGAAGCTTCCAGCGGAAGCTTCCAAGCTCTTCTGCTAGAACAACACGAATGACCATCGATCAACGACAAAAATCGCCATGCTCAGGACTGTCGCCCACGTGCGCGGGAGCTGCTTGCGGTGAATGTGCCTCGAAGCACTCCAGCAACTGTCCCCGCGCGCTGACGGAGGCCGCAGCTTGGCTTCCCATGCAGCGGTGAACATTCTGGACTCGTCATGCAATATTTGGTTACGGGCACATGGTGTCGTACGGACCTGGAAGCGCCCAAAAACGGCCGTGTATTCATAGCAGTACAGACATCAAACATTTAGCAGAAACTGTTGCAAGTGTAAGATACCCCAACAGATTCGAAGATGCAAGAGTGTTGCAACCTGCGGCACTTTGGAAACCCTGCAATCTTACGATGTTTAACGAAAAATCCATCCGAACACAAAGGTTCTGGAAAACAATAAGTCTCATTGGTATCAAAACTCCGTCGCTGCTTCCAGTCGGAAGAGCTTGTTTTTCTTTTCACTCGGGCCTGGATGCATTCTCCCCTGACTGGGATGCGCATGAAGATGGAAGTGTTATGGGTGCATGGCTACTGAGTTAGTAGGGGCATGCATGCTTCCTAGTGGGACAAGCTCGTTATCAGGGATGCTTTCTCGCCGGGACACACTCTGGCATGGACGTTGTTGGGAGTGTCGCCGGACGCACTCTAAAATGTATCGCAGTGGGCCGAGTTGAACGTGGACGGCCACCCTCCAATCTCGTGAACGATCCCAAATAAGAGTGAAAAGACGAAAAAGACCACGAACACGGCGGTGCCCACATCCATTCAAGCTGTGTTAGCCGAAGCCGCGCAGCCAGTGCAGTCAAGCAGTCTGTGTAACAAAGGGGTATGGGCTAAGCGGAGAATAATCTGGCTTGTCGCAACCAAGCACCCATGAAGAGACGATCCAAGGCTGGACAGAATTCGTTCTGCATGGTGATTCAACAAGGATGCCTGGAATTCACCCCACCTTGGCCACGGGATGTACAGACGGAACGTGCCGCACATGCGCGTCCGATGAGATGACTTTAAGCTCGTTCCACCTGTGGCCTCGAAGGTTTGCATGCCAGGCCACTGAGAGGAAGGTTTGCCTCCTTCCACAAAGTCATGTATCTATATAGCTAGTGGTGCCTCGTGAGGGTACCAACAGCTTGTGCATTTTTGAGTACATTGCTCAAACGCAAGAAGTTCTACAGAGCTTTCTTGCAAGAAAATGTAAGCGAGGCTTGTCGGAGCTCGGCATACATGTGCGCTGAGCTCCACGATTCGGACACTTCTTTTGTGCTGTCTGCAGAGCTCCATTCAGCCTCCGAGGTGCTGCAAGGACCTTGATTGTAGGAACTCAACTGCTTTACCACACCGGCGCTTGACCAAGAGCTGAAATTTGGTTCGACTTGCGACAGTTCATCCTCAGTGCTGACAGCTTTGATCCGTTCCCCCGTGTCCAAGCACCGACAGGGCACGACAACCACGGCAGACATGTCTGGACTCCAACATGAACTTTCGCTCAAAAGCACGGCGAAGGTACTGAAACTCACAATACGCTCGCCCAGGTGGGACCAGGCATGTTGAACTCCAACATCATCCAGAAGTTTGCCGCTAGATCCTCGCCTAACTCTACGGTGGTGATACTCCTAACCGATACTACTTTCGATGCATTCGTTTGTACGCTGTCAATGCTTTGTGAGGTAACGGCATGCAAGAAGTGCTCAAAGCAGTGCCCTTGCCACGCTTCAAGGTGAGTGAAAGGTTCTGTGAGACTGTGCTATCATACCAACGATTTGTCCAGGAATGCTCAAGGACTTGCAATTTTGTTGAAGCTTCGGGAATCTGGAATTGATTGGATGATCCCCGTCGCGATGCCAGGCGCTTCTTGTGGGGGACATTGTGCCGGAGGCGGGCTGTGGCTAAGCGAGGATGTGTGTACCTCGCCTAGTGGTTTGCTGACGTCCCTGGATTTTTGCGTGCGCATCGGGGTAGAGATTGAATGAGAAGAGTGTGGTCTACAGATGTCGGAACTTAATGCTCGATTGCGCAGGGTGAAGAGACCAAGAGAAAGCATCGGCGGATCGATGTTCGGTCGGTCCAAAAGCGGCAAACGGATGAGTCTGAGGCACGGGGCACGCACCGTCAGGGAAATACTACGTGCACCGCACAGCCTTCGAAGCTTGCGAAGATACTTTCACGAATATAGTCTGACGAGTTCGTTGTTACGAGAAGCAGTTTGCCAGCATGGCAGGATCCATGGCTGTCATGCATGAATCGGTTGCCACCCTGGTGGCGGTAGCAGATAAGGGCTGTTGCGAAGACTTGCCGCCCCGCCGCCTTTGTTTGCTCAAGCTGCGCCAGACAGTAGACGACAGGACAAGGCGGGGTCAGATGGATTGCAGTTCTCCAATTTCTGTGCAGAATCTGTTGTGTCTGACGCTGTTCAGTGATGACGGGTTGTGTAGCCATGCCATTGTGCTTTGCGCAAGGCGAAGAAGACCAGGTTCCGGAAGATGTCAAAGGCCGCCGCCCAGTGTCGCCGGTATTCACCATGAGACACAAAGGAATCTAAGCCAATTGCCTTGCAAGGAGCAAGTAACTAAGATCCGCAGACGGATGTCCTGCCTTCACCAGACCGGCTCCGGTGCTGACCTGCGGAAATTTATGGAGAAGCGCTTGGTGACGAGCTCGGCAAGCGACTGTGAAGATTTTTGTTGCAGAATCCGCAACAGTATCTGAGGGAAGCAGTCTATCGCATTTATGCACTTGTTTGTTTGGATTGACGATGCCTGCAGCTTTCATGATGCAGATCGACACCGCATTTTTGCCATCTGCAGATCCAGGTAGCAGCTCCATTAGTGTGCGAGCAAAAGGAGAGTGATCATGGTGGACTCCAACGCACTTGCAGCTGTGGCTGCAAATTTGCAGGTGAAGAATACGTTTTTGGACTTCGATTCTCTCGATGACATGGAGATGGAGTTTTCTCATCTTGCTCGGAGACAGCTCTCGGAGCCGGCATCAGCGCTTGCACGGCAAATGACTGTCCTGCAAGAACAGGCGCAGCAGATCCAGCAGGTTCAGCAGCAAGCGCAGCAAATCCAACAGGCCCAGCAGCAAATCCAAAAGGCTCAGCAGGTACAGGCCCTGGCGCAAGCGCAGATCGGAGGCTACCCAACTGGCGAGCAGGCCCATCCATTCAGGAGATTGTTCCTGCTAGTATTAGTAGGAAGACACCAGCGAGCTTATGCAATTTCGGGATTCATGCTCCTGCTGCTGGATGCTTCCGCACGATTTCCGTCAGGGCCTGCCTTCTACTCTCCCATCGCAACCGCGAGTTCTTACGGGAGATGAAGACACCTCCAACCCACCGAATCCTGCTGCGGGCGGCTGCTTGCTGGCATATGCATGGCACAAAGCACGAGTGTGTGCGGACTCTGTGTGTGTCTGTGCAGCACAGTCAGCTGTCAAGTTGGCTTAGACACAGAATCCGAAAGAGACTTCAACTTATTCTGGAACTATATCCAGAATGGTCAGCACCGCAGTTCTGGTAAACTATGGCAAGAATCGTTTGATGTTTCCGAACCTTGGAGCACGGTGAGTTAGATGTCCTAAACTACCTTGACGCTGACATTTGGGAGCAGCAGCTGTCCAAAGTGTCTTCCTCTGTGGCCGCACCGCTGAGGTCAAATGTCAATGTGGCCGGGTGGGCAATACTTCCTTCCTCCTGGGTCGATGCCGGACATGATGGCCACTGGGCAGATTGGACAGGTGATCCGTAAGAGCTCAATCTGCCCACTGTTTCTACGCACTCAAGCTCGCATGGCCCGCGCTCAAGACATCGTTTGAAGCGTGCATAGGGTTGCCGCTTTGGCTCCCCATGACTACCCAAGATCCGCCGGGCTTGACTGAAGGCAACAACTGCTCCCTTCGTGGGCAGTATGGTGATGCCCGCCGGCATGCCTGGCATGATGGATGGATGCAGTGGCGTTGGCATGCCACAGGGCCTGCCTCTCCAGTACACCGTTGCATCTCGGCATATGCTCCGGCAGGCGGTCAGATCCAGGCGACCCTTCACAGCCTCACAGGCACTGCCTGACCAAGGTAGGAGTTGGAAAAGAGGCCCCGCTGGCGCAGATGGGGATGCAAATGCCCGAGGCCAGTGATGTGCAGCTGAGCGATGTAGGCACGGAAGCTTGAGACCATGATACGACGAACCGACGAAGAGGGGCCCGCAGCCTTAGGGCCGGCACACAGCCGTGTGTGCAGCTCTCAGATGTGCCAGACGTTAGCTCCGGCGCAGGTTTACGCAACTGGCAGCCTCGACAACGGATACAACGGTCAACAGCAGGCTGTGCACCCCAGCCGCAACAGCTCGTTTTTGTGCTTGATCCGGCGCCGCTTCCTTGCTGTCTCTCCCAAAACCCACTCCCGTTCTCCTGGTGCCAAGGTCGCCGGACAGGTCTGGCATGGCAATGGGCGGCAAAGGAAGAGCCATGAAGGACATGAAGATGACAGACACCGGCAGCCCAGTGCCACCAAGAATGCCTCCGAGTGGTCAAATCCCATCTGACTGGCAGAGTGTGACAACTGTCATGTTGCGCAATCTGCCAAACAAGTACAGCCAGCAGATGCTTTTAGAGGAGCTCAATCAGGCAGGCTTTGCCGGAGCTTATGACTTCATGTATCTTCCAATCGACCCAGAGACGCATGCAAACCGTGGCTATGCCTTCATCAACTTTGTTTCACCAGACTTCGCATGGATGGCAAGAACTACCTACGAGGGTCAGAAGATGGGGAAGTTCAACTCCGAAAAGCTCGTGTCAGTGGTGCCAGCTGCACTTCAAGGTTTCGAGGCCAACTATTCCCACTACTCGACCGCCAGAGTCAACCGCGGGCCCGCCGAGACCAGGCCGGTTTTCCTTCGCGAATCATCGATGCCCAAGTCAAAGCCCGAGCGCAAGCGGGGTGGACGGCGGAACCAGGGTAGCCTAATCGATATGGCTGCACGGCAGCTCGGCAAAAAGGAAGGCCCTGAGCCGCAAAAGTCAGACCAAGGGTTCTACGTGGGCATGCCAGGCCCCAAGGGAGCCGAGAAGGAAGCACAGCAGGAGAAACGCTTCTGCCCAAATTGTGGTGCGGAAGCGCAGATGGACCATCGCTTCTGCCAGTTCTGTGGCACACCTTTAGGTCACAACGTGATTGAAACCGTTTGGGGAGCATGAATCTGGATCGGCGAACTGTTGTGAGGGCTGCAGCACGTTTCATCCAACAGCTTCCAGAACACTCCGACAAAAGAGTGAATGGATCTCACGACGTTGTCAGGCTCTGTGCAATGCTCAGAGACAAGATCCATTTGGTGGCAACATAGGCTGTTCAAGCCTGAGACTGTTTCAATCAGCAGTTTTTCGATTCACAAAGACAGTCGACAGCCCGTGCCAATCGTCGCAAATGCCAGCAGTTCTTGACTCAGATCTTGAGTATTTCAGCACCATATACGCCTTGGAACGTGCGTCTTGCACGCGGGCGTGAATTGCCAGCCTGGCACGGGCTGCGCACAGTGCACAGTGTGTCCAAAGGAACTGTACATCTACCGAATGTTTAGAAGCTCAGTTTGCAAGGGTCTGCAGCACTGCAGTCCTCGTCTAGGTTCTAGACGCTAGAACGTCCAGATGCACGAGAACCTTGCTGACCCCATGCAGTCTAGATGATGCAAAGACACGTGCTTCCGTGCGCAGTGCAGAATTGCCCATGCTCGTCAACGACTCATGAAAGAACTTCGATGCCCAGGATCTGAAGCTGACCGCCAACAGGCATGTGGTGGGAGTTTTGCGAGGTACGCCGTCGAAGTCTTGTGGGCTGTAAACCCTAAACCGTATGCCATCACCAATCCTAAAAGAATCTGCATCTGCTTGGTCTGGTGCTCCCAACAATGCCATGCAGTGCTGCATCAGCAAATGCCACCCATGCTACAACGTGTTGATTTGCCTCAGCATGGCATGTTTGGAAGGTTATGACCAGTTCATGAACATTGTTCTGGACAACACAGTCGAGATTGTTTCTCCAACCGAGAAGAACGAGATTGGAATGGTGGTGATTCGTGGACGCATGGCGGCAATTTAGGTTTTGTAGCCCAGCTGAGCCCACAGCTTGCAAAATCGTGTCTTAAGGAAACAGCATCATGATGTGGGAGTGCCTGGACCGGGTCAAGTGAGAGCGCGGCGCAGCTCTCGTCCCAAAGTATTCGCCGCCATGAGTGCATTCACATATTCAGCGCGGATAGCATCAACAGCAGAGCGTCCACTAGGCCGGGTCAGCAAAACAATGCAATATCGAGAGTCTACGTTGACTGGAGGCCCATCCTAATGTCACACCCTGGACTTGCAAGACCGAGACTCATGGGCGCCAGATTGATACCATTACACAAGACGGGATAGGATGGGCCTCATATCATGGCTGGAAAGCTGCTGATAGCAGCACCCTGGCGCAAAGCAACAAAAATGGTTTCGGGTTGCCCAAGTGTGCGCAGCAAGTACTTCTGCTAGATCCCTGCAAAAGAGTTTGTGAGCCCTCGGAGTTGAGAGACTGCGCATGGGAACGAGGAGGATGGGCCGGTTCTGTGACAGGCCGTTTCGGCTCGAGATTTGCCAGCACCTTCGGGAAGCGACACAGTCACCGGACACAGGCCGGGGACATGAGTCCAGTGAACGTAGTGAACGAGCTCGCACGATGCCAACTTGAAGGCGCACCTTCAGTGCTACCGGAAGATGTCCAAGGCACACCTTCGCCACCGCAGCGAGCTTGAGATGACGGGCCGCGTATGGTAGCGATGCCTCTACAACGAACACGTCGAATCTCTCAACTCAGTGGCTTGTGTCAGTCTACCAAGATCGGAAGTCCGTAGCACTCGTCCAGGAGTTTTGACCATGTTGACCGCCTCCCGCATAGCAATCGTTCTTGTCCTATGCGTGCCGGACTAGGGTGAACCGGTGGAAACCTCTCGTTGCTGGCATTGGCAGATCAGCTGTTCCGGCATGTCTGCAAATTAACCAAGCACTTTCTGCTATAGTCCCGAGAGATACGAATCTATGGGTCAGCTAACGTGGCCGAGACTTCGGCACGCGCCGTTGAGGAGTTCCAGGGTCCTTCAACGAAGTATGGACTGAACTCGCCTAACCTACCTGTGTGCTCGAATCCATCACTGTCGCGATGAGGCAAAGAGCATGTCTTGTTCTTGCAGATTTGTAGCAGAAACCTGCGAGACTGGATCGGGAGCAGATCTACGAAAGTTCATGGAGAAGAGGTTGGCCCAATGCTCAGCTTGACCGACGCAATTGCTCGTGGTTGCACGAAATGCATGCCACCACCTGCAAGGCTATTTTTCAAGTAAGTGGTGAAGGAAATTCTCTTCTGGATAGCTCACACAGAAGAATTGGCACTTCTTGAAGTTTTTTCGATTGAGTAGGCCGTATTCCAGAGTTTCAAAATCCACATGAAGAACCATGATGAGGAGGAGGAGCAGGAGAGATTTAGCCAATCTCTAAGAGCGAGTCGTACTCGCGCATATTCTCCTGGACTGGGCAGGGATCCTTACCTCTCGGTACCTACCACGAGACACGACGGATAGAGTGCGATTAGCATCATGTCTTCTCGAAGCCAAGGATCTCAAGCTTACGGCTAACAGACACGTGGTGGGCGTGCTGAGAGGCCTCTTCTTCATTGAAAAAACTTATGCTGTGTTCCGCGTAGCCACGCAGAGGATATGACCAGTTCATGAACATTGTGCTGGACAACACAGTCGAAATCGTCTCGCCCACGGAGAAGAACGAGATTGGCATGGTGGTGATTCGCGGAATCTTTGTGTGTCTGGTAGTTTGTTGTGGTGTGGCATGCCCGGAGATTCGTTTCTAGGTATCGGGCACCAGACAGATCTCCGAACCACCAGATAGAAATAGCATGTTGGTTGGTCTGTGTCACTAGCGATCCAGCCGGCTCAGGAAACAGCATCATGATGTGGGAGTGCCTGGATAGAGTCAAGTGAGACTTCTTGGTCAGCCTGCTGTAGTGCGTGCAAGATTATGTCCTACGATTCGTTCGGACTGGTTCTGTCATTGGCAGTATGCAAATCGTTCATGCATACAGAAAGGCTTGGTTTCATTTAGCAAGTTGAACCAACTCCTGCTTGTTGCAGCTGCACAAAACCGTTACTGCTCGAGAGCGCATGACATGATGCAGCACCATCGTCATTCGAGGATTTCCAAGCCTCGCAGTATGTAGACCATGTTGAGTTCGCATAGGGGTAGCCGGGTAACTGCGCGTAGTCGGGGTCGGATTGGGCAAGTCGTATAAAGATGAGGAGTGAATGGCAACGGGCCGGACAGCATGTCAGAACCAATCCTACTGCGGTGTCGGGCACGGCCACCGTGTAGCTGTGAGCACATTGTGCCTGGCCTGGCTGTGCAAAGCTGCACCGCAGGCGCTACATGTTGTACTATCAGCGAGCCACATCATGTTACAGCGGCCACTGGAAGCATGAAGGTCCAGTGAATACAGGTTGACAGGCAACAGGATTGTAAGATCAAGAATCCTGGGCAAGCGCCGTGGTTCGTCTCATCATGGCTTGGCCCGTCCAGGTGCAGTTTTGCTTGACTTCAAGTTAAAGTCAGTGCAGCGAAGCGTGCTAAATATGAGGTCTCGAGGCAAGCGGATGATCCGAGAATCTGGGTGTTGCGAGCTGCAAAACAGATGGCCGCCAGCATGCATTCGTGAAGCTGCCTTCGCTAGTTGAAAAGGTTGTCGTCACAGGTGCTTTTGCACAGCCCAAAATCTGGATCGCGGCTGCTTGTACCGTAAGATGGCCAGGCAGACAGCTTTGAAGACCTTGAGGCAAGAATGTCTTGGAGGGTTGATCTTCAGAACCTGCGCTTGTTCCCGATCGATGAACCAGCAGGGTGCTCGAGGTTGCGTGAAACTACTGCGACCCAGCACCCGACAGGACTTTCAATGGGCATCCCTGGCCGAGAGCTTGGAGGCCTTGTGTTGTGGCAAACAGCGCGAGCCTGCTGCCTGCCAACCTTCTGTGCTTTGCGAGGCGTTCGACGTTAGCTGGGCTGCATTTTCCGACTTCTGGTACGAAGCTGCCGCGGAGGCCAGCGCGGACACACAGAATCTTTACGATGGAAGCTCACAGAAGTTTGTCATCGTCTATGCCCTCCGTGATTCGTTCCTGCACTGCTTTCGAACTGCATGCTCTCAATTCTCAATCGCTCAAGCTAGAAGCTTCTCGTACTGGCACACACGCCTTCACAAGATTGATGTGACCCTCGTCGTTGCCACACCAACATCCGAACCTTGGCTGGCACAGGCAGAAACAGATTGCAAGGGTCAAGAAAGTCTTGCAAAATCTGGCAAAGGAGAGTAGCTTAGAGACAATACCCGAACTGTTTCAAGATGTTTGTAGCACCTGGTCTGCCAAGCTCATGCCAGGACTGGAGATTCCAGTCCTGCCGGCTCGTGCTTAGATATGTCAGGAGACTATGAAAAGCAACAGTTCTTGAAGGTCAGGGTGTGAATCCCTACAAGCAGCAGTTTCCCCGTGCCAGCCACTACGCCATCTTCGCTCAGAGCCTCCATGCACTGCACACCACCGGTTTGAAGGCACTCGGCTTCTCAGCTGCGGACCGTGCACGTGACAGGAAGTAATTCCCTTTCGTTCTCCGCGTTTGAGGTCAGATGTGTAGGCAACAAGCGTCAACAGAAGGTAAGTGGTGCAGCTAAAGGTCTGCAATGGCGCAGGTACTTGCTCCGCCATGCTCGTGGACACTGCACGCTGCTGCCTTCGAGTCCGAGTGGCTGGCGAGGTGGAAGACTGAGCTAGACTGAGTTGCAGTTTCACCCGCAACTAAGCTTGAAGCGTGCCAGCGATGGTAGTCCATTCTGGAGCACTGAGAAGCACGAACATGGCCGCATTGTCTGGACGTGCTTTGTAGAGCACTGTGGCCAAGACGACTGCGTCCCATACCGAACGATCTTGATCCCTGGCAGGGCCGCTAGTCAGCAGAGCTGCATGTTGGATATCGAAGGGGAAGTGTTGCTTTGTGGCTTGTGACGGCTGTTGATGCTTGGGCATGCGCAACAAGCCCAGGTATAGATCTGCGAGCTCTAAACGCACTGCATGCAGGCCGGGATTAGGGCATACTCGAGGATGCAACAAGTCAACGAGTGCAGTCTGTGCCAAGCCCCACACATATAGACAGAGTATTCTTCGCGTTTGTGAGGTCAACCAAAATCAGGCTTTAGCGCCGACGTCTTTCCGCTGGTCAGCACAAAGATGCTGCGGATCGTGTCGCACAGCGCCGAGGCCGGGGCTCGACCAGTATGCCACACATTGAAGTTTACCACATGGCGGTGCAACTTCCTGCTGTCATGCAGGCTGAAGCCGCGAACCTAATAGGTTGCAAACTGGTTTTGAACTTCGACATCTTCGATCGACGCAATGCCAGGCGTTGGCAAGGGTCATCCCGCAAGGCGTGGCCACAAGGCGACAAAGGAAACTCAGCGCGCCGATAACATTCGCAATGCACAGGCATCTGACAGGAATAAAAGACACCTGCAGGGCCGATGGTACATCAGATGCATTTGGAGCCAGGAAGCTGATGGACGAAGTCCCCGACGTGCCTTTGAAAGAGCAACAATCGAAACGCATGTTTCTGTGACAAATGGTCGGAGGCAACCAAGGGGAAGCTTTTGTTTCTTGCAAGACGCAACAAAGACAACAAGACCGATTGTCGTCAAAAGGCCCACATGTGCATGGAGCTTGCGCTGCACAGTACATATCTGACATATCTCCAACGCGGCCAGCATGCTTGGAGGTGCTTCAGCTGCCTTGCCGCTGGGAGAGCCGCCTCGAGGCCCAAAGGATCACATCCATCGCCACAACGGCCTGTCACGAGTTCCGAAGTTGATTCATTGTGATGTTGCCTGGACTTATAGGATTGGCAAAGCATTGAGCTTTCCGTCCAGCGACCAGCACATGGCGTCTTGCACTCCTGCCGCGTTTACCAGTAGCTTGTTTTGTTGCTTGCAAGATTTTGCAGCCTTTGCAGTCGGAGCAGAGCGATGCCATGGTCGGTCTGATGCAGCCAGGCTCTGGATCCAACCAAAGGCACCTGCCCGGGCCGAGCTCAACACTTGCAGCATCTGGCATTTGCGAGTGCCTTTCACAGCTGTTGATTAGAACTGATTTCTCCGGCCAGCTTGAGGGTTGCGCAGCAACA
The DNA here is from genome assembly GCA_905221615.1 of Symbiodinium sp. CCMP2592. Taxonomy (NCBI): domain Eukaryota; class Dinophyceae; order Suessiales; family Symbiodiniaceae; genus Symbiodinium; species Symbiodinium sp. CCMP2592. The sequence goes on along the minus strand of CAJNDT010000035.1, from coordinate 5,772 downwards.
TCTCGGACCCTTGTTGTGTGTAACCCTTTCAGCAAGAACGTCTGAAACACCCATTGTGAGCACGGGCCTGCAGCATGCAGTACCAAGTGGTTGGGCTCTTTGCACAAACAGCCGCACATCCATTGCAACGGTCTGCGACGGCCGTTCTTGCCATGAGCTTTGCTTGGCAGTCGCCTACAAGAGCTTTGGCGCAGGCGGATCAGCATGTGGTGAAATCTGTTGGAGATGCTGCTGGACTGATGTGCTTCTGTGAACTGAAATTGCATCGTGCAGTGTTGCGCTGCAAGGGCATCCAATGGGAGCCGCCCTGGTCTTCACCACAGACCGGAGAGGTGGTCTGCGGATGACAGCCACACATTGGTAGTTGTAGCAACTGTCAGTGGCAGTGCAGTAGCTTATTTTGCTCGTTTTAGTATGGTGATATTTTTTGCTGGGCAGGTCGACCAGTTGGCATGGGCAAGGCGCGCATGGGAAAGCAACGCAACAGATCCTGCTTTGGGATGTGCTTGGGCCTGACGGGGACTCGTCACCAATGGTGAATGCGGAATGTTCTGCAGCACCGGAGAGAAGAGAGTGTGCAACGCAGCATGCTGCGTCCTCTCGGCAGGCTCGCCATCCCGAGCGGCTCGTCCTGCAACTGTCGGAAACTATGTGGCAAAACACAGAATGCAAAAGTAACGGTTTCATCGCAATCTTGACTCGCTGCTCATGGATTTTGAATTTGGATGCTTTCAGGCTGGAGTGAAGGGGCCGCTGCAGTTGACTGTGAGGTGCTGGCGAGGCCAACAAGGATAGCTCTTGGCCCTCACCAATATTTGAGGACGGGATCTTGCTACAAGGCACATGGCACCTGCAATTCGAACAGAAAGTCTGGAGGCAGAGGCTGCGCCGGAGACGGTCCAGGACCAGGTTTTCACCTCTGGCATTGCAACATCAAGCTGCCGCTTCGTTGCTCGGCCGCTCTCTGCTGACACTTGGGCTTGGACTTGGGCTCTCCAGTCTCTAGGTTGCACAAGCCGCATGTTCGGCGCACTTTCCGGCCTACTTCTGAATTCCATCCGTGTGAAGATACGTGCCGTGTTAGATTCTTGCATATTCTTGTAATATCTGCTGAAAGTCGGATGTTTGAGACAGCGACGGGCTTGTCAGGTTGAGGAGCATGTCTCTGCGCCGTGGGCACAGCTGCCGGGTCGATGTGTGCGATGCCCCTGTTGTATTCCTCCTGGGGACATATTCCTGGCTCAAGCAGAAGTCAACAGGCATGAGGCAATACTTGACTCGTCATGCAGCATTTCGCTCGAGCTGACAACTTTGAACAGAGCAGATGTGCTGATGAGATGCTGTACAAGTCATCGGACTAATATCACGCCTGAGACAGTCCGGCATGACAGCACATGTGCGCGTCGGCATCGCAGAAATCTTTCGAGCGGCCGCCGTCGGGGTTTTCCAAGGATATGTTTTGATTGACCTCTGTTTCGACGTGGAGAGCTTACGCGGCAAATTCTCGAGTAGCAGGCCGTTCTACATGGGACGAGATGAGCATCCAAAATTTCCAGATCGGCTTCTGATCTTGCAGCTTCCCATGCTCCTGGCATTGATGTCAATGCTCTATGTCAGCCTGGTTCGTGACCGATGTTGGCAAAACATTGCTGCTTTGGTGTTGCTGCTGGGATCGCTGTTCGGTGGGAGCCAGGTTCTCAAGCTTCGCGAGACGATGGCTTCACAGCGAGATTCCGACAGCATCGTGCATGCAGCCCTGGTCGAAATCGCATGGGTTCACGTCGCAATGTTTGTGATGCTGAGCGTTTGCTTGATGCTGCTATGTGCTGCCGGAGTACGGAGTGAGAAGCAGAAACGTGGCTGAGGTTGCAGTCAGCTTACCAGAGCAGGATTCACAACTGAAGTGCCTTCTCGGTGACATTTTGGCCTTTCGTTTCGCGCCTTTCGTTTCGCCGGCTTCCGTAACGTTCTAGGCATGTTCTGACGGTTCTGCCGCGCATGTCTAACGGGGATGGATTGCCCCTGGCAATGGGACACTTTGGCTTCTTTTGATCGGCAAAAAAATGGAGGGAGCCGCTTGCGAGCTGAAGCGCATAGCCTGAGCGGAACTCGCCTTTCGACAATGTTAATTTTTGCTCATGGGCTTACGTACATCCCAAACTACTTGCGCGCTCATCTCGTCCGTGGTGAAGCATTGGTTAGAGGAGCGTTTCTGCTAGCCAGGCAGCTACACAGATGCCGACCTTTTACTAATCATTCTGAAGTCTCTTGAGAACGTCTGTCTTCAGCCCCAGACATTTTTGCCAAAAATTGGAACACAAGCTGTAGGGCAAACGTATCGAAGGTGATCACCAGGACCGTGAAGTTTGAATGACATGAAGGTGCTCTAGGGTTTTGTCAGCCGTAGCGTGTGCAGTGTAGTTCCAACAGAAGCAGAGACAAATAAGGGCCCACGGAAACGGTCTGCCCCTCTGCATGCATCATCGGAACTCCGGTGCAGAGTTCAATCCTCTACGCCCCTCGGGCGGAGCCTGGACATCAGGGGAGAGGGTGCCAGGCGAATCTGCATGGGTACGCCCAAGCCGGCTTGGGTTGGAATTGCAGGATCCTTCGCCGAAGTATTAGTCGGGGGCCCCCGGCTCACAGACGGGGCATGCGGCCTGATGCTGAAGCCATCACCTCTCGACCTGGGGGTACAGATGGCCAGGGTATTGCTAGATCCAATTACCACATGGGCTGTTAGTAGTGGAACAGAGAAGCCAGCTGTCTTCTGTGCGCATTGAACTTAAGGGTTTCTTGTATGTTGTCAGACCAAGACGGAACATTCGCGATGGTACAGCCAGTGTGAGAGTCCGTGTGTCGTCTGGACTCTGAAGGACCATCGAATGCAAGGTTTCCTTTTCCGGGGCAGCCATGTGCGGACAATCACGGTCCAGCTGGGATTGCTTGGGCATGTTTTGATCAGACCTGACTTGCTTCACCAAGGGATCCGGGAGAAGCTCAGGATCCTGTGGCCAGGCAGAGATTGAGATGTCTCTGCCTTTGCTTGATTGCGCCAGCAGTGACCTGTGCTTGTTGAAGAGGTGCCTGGACTTCAGCGACGAAATCGTGGCGGAAGTAAATGCTGTTCCGAGGCCTGAAGTGCTTTTACAGGCAAGTGCAGGACTCGCATGCTTCGGTTCAAGGCCAACAACGAAGAGTACGCTAGGATGCTTCTCTAAAGTCATAATTCACCGCCGGATGCAAGTACAGTTTAATCGTAGCACAGGGACCACGTTTGAGTCGGAAGGAAATGTTATGTAAGAAGAAAGGAAGGACACCTGAGAGTGCAGGCAGGCGACAGCATAAGGCAAAAATAATGACTGGGAAGCCGCACACATGTACAAACCAAACGAGCAAGGCTAGCGGGACTGCAGCAGTACTACCTTTCTCAAGCAGAATCTGGCAGAAGCAGTTGCTTTCTGTCCAAAGCCATTCCAAATTGTTGGCATTTCAATGTCATCATGCCAACACTGCAGTGTCCGGCAGTGTCAGGTTAATCACTGGTTTCATCATTCCAAAGTACAGTAAGTGAAGTTTTCATCACCTTCATCCACGTCAAAGTTTGTGGAGGCCTACACGGTACGAAATGCCGAACAACGCCTCGGAAGATGGATGCGGCTGTCATGGTCCATTGTCGGCATGACATGTCGCTCATGTCTGAAGTCTTCAATGTGCATGCTTTAGCTTGTTGAGGAACGTGCCAGTCTCGTGGTTGACAGTTTTCTTCTTGACAACCACTCTGTGTACATGTTGACCTTGGGTCCGTGTGCCAGGCGCTCGGACGTCTCGCAGGCCTCGTGGGGAAGAGAAACTGCAAAGCCAGCTTGTTTTCTTGGGTTGGCTGCAGGCGCCTGTACCTGGCCGGCGCGCTCTCGAGGTTGCCAAGGACCTCCTCTCCAGCATTGGCAGTTTAAGTCTTTGCGTCTTTGATCTGCCGGCTAGACTTACTGAGACTTGATAATAGAGGAATGATTGCTTCTGGCTCCATGAGATCTCACTCAGAGTCGTACATGCTCCACCGTGTCCGACAGTGCGGGGCAGAGTCAGGAGCTGGAGCTCCTCCTAGGCCCTGGGCTGTGTGCAAAGTGTAGCCCCAACCCGTCCAAACGTGCGTGTTGCAAGGAAGTGTTTGGAGATAGATTTGCGACTACACTACATGATGACAGAGAGGCACACTTGTGCAATATGCGGCATCATGCGGCTGCACAGCCTAGCCGCTTGGTGTATGAATGTGACTCTCCGCTACAACATACACGTCGTTGCTCAGGACAAACATGAAATGAGTAAACGTATCAGCAGATGGGCCACACCAGTATCACAGCCTGGAAGTTCGTTCTTCCAAAGGCACACAGGCAAATACATGGACATGTATGTGTGTGTGTACATGTTTATACATTTATACATGTGTACAAAGTATATACATAGGTTCTTTTAAAGTTATACCCTCTTTGTTTGTAGCACGTATGTAAGTCTCGGTGGTACTTGAGTGTCAGTCGGGCCCAGTCTCATTCTGTGCAGGCTGGCTACTCTCGGAGCGACTGCGCGAAAGGGATCGGATTGACAGACGCTTGGGTCGCAGCTCTGTGGGGCTAAGATCTGAGTCTAAGGGTTTACCTCGTCCTTGAGTGCAACGTGCGAGCTGGTGAGGTAAATTGGCATCTCTGAGAGCGCCACTTCACTGAAACGGCTAAGCCCGGCAACCTTCCCAGCCAGCATCCTGAAGTCCTGGAGTTCGGCCTGCACGAGACACAAGATCTCAAGTGCGACACCCTTTGAGAAGTGTTTGGCCCGCAGAACTCCTGGAATTGGCCACAAGAGCCATGATCCGCCCGGGCAGGATCAGTCTCCAGAATATGCTGCCTTTCATGAAACAGTACGCAACTTAGGGTGGAAAGCATGAGCCAGTGGTGCGCTGTGAGTGGTGTACGTGTGTGATTCTGTGCGCAGGCGTTGGCAGCAGCGACAGACATCAAGTTGTACGATGCTCTGACAGCGAGCGACAAAGCAACGAGCTTGCTCAGGCATTGAGACACGGGCTTGCGAGGACATCAATGCTGTGTAGTAATGGTGCATGTAATTACAGTCTACAACAGTGCGCCCATGTTTAGATGTTTTTTGCAGTTATCTGAACTTGCGAACTCGTCTGTCTCCTCATGTCCCATGATAGAGGCACGAGAGGTTTGGCGTGGCGTTGCTGGACGAGGCCAGAACAAACACGAAGCAACCGGAGATGCATCAAGGATTGAGCGCAAGAGACAAGACTCGCTCCGGTCGTGCGCCTGCTGTAGGCAGATGGAGTCACTTGCGCGACAGTGCGGGTCAGGGCAAGGCCAGCTAAGCCATCTTCGGTTTCAGTCACGCACCATTGACAAGAGAAGTTGCCAGCTCGCTTTCGGCACGGAGGCTGCTTCCAGGCTTCGAGCTCGAAGTAGACGCCAAAGGTTCGAGTTCAGCTGGGCAAGAAAATAGGTTGGGGAGAGACTGGGCATGTAAGGATTGTGAGCACTAAGCAAAAGCGATAGTTGTTGATTTTTCAATTGGGGGATTTGTTTGTTCAAGTATATATTTAACGTTGTTTAAGATGACTTGTTGGCTTCTCGGCTTCCGAGCCGTGGGCTTCTTAGCTTTCTGGCTTCTTGGCTTTTGTGATCTTGATTTCTGGATTTTGGATTCCTGGACCTGCGCGTTGTGTTGGTTTTCCTTGGCTTTTCGAGCCAGGACTTCTTTGAA